>VZTG01009080.1:0-371104 GCA_013397845.1 Melanocharis versteri
CTGCCCCTCGCCCTCCGGCTCCGGCTCGTCCTCGGATCACCGCAGCTACACCAGCTTGCGCGCCTCCTCCCCGGCCCCCTCGACGGCGCATTCCTCCTCCGCGTCCTCCCACTCCTCCTCCTCTTCCTCCTCCGGCTCCTCTTCGTCGGACGACGAGTTTGAGGACGACCTCTTGGACCTGAACCCCAGCCCCGGCTTTGAGAGCATGTCCCTGGGCAGCTTCAGCTCCTCGGTGCTCGACCGGGACCTGGATTTTAACTTCGAGCCCGGCTCGGGCTCGCACTTTGAGTTCCCGGACTATTGCACGCCGGAGGTAAGTGAGATGATCTCGGGGGACTGGCTGGAGTCCAGCATTTCCAACCTGGTCTTCACTTACTGAGGCGAGAGCCGGGCCCTGCTGGAGGAGGCACCGGCGCGCGTGGCTGTCGGCAGGACTCGCCCACCCCGCCGGGCGCTTTTGTGTCTTTTTCTGTTTTGTTTGGTGTTTGTGTTTTGGGTTTTTTTAGGGGGGGAGGAGGTGTTTGGTTTGTTTCTGGGAAGGGGCTGCTGAGAGACTGCTTCTTGAGCTCGGGGAAGGAGCGGGATCGCGCTCTCCTTGCGGAAAGGCCAGCAGTCCCCTTCCTCCGGCTGCAGACGGACTCGCACACACCCCCTCCGAGAGAGGAGCCTGACGGTGCTTTTTGAGAGACTGGCGGGAGCAAAACGCTGTCCTTTTCCCTTTTTTTATTTCCTGAAAAGAGAGACGGAGAAAGGGGGAGGGAGGGGGAAACCACACACACCTCTGGCTTCTTTGTTATTGCCCATTTTATACGAATAAAAAGGAGGGGGAGCAGTGCGTTGTGCTGAGCGCACACTGGATGTCTTGAGCATTCGCCCTTTCCTATGAAAGAGCGATCAGAACTGCTTGAAAAAAAAAAAAAAAAGAAGAGAAAATCCACCCAAACCCTTTGCAAGGTTCACATTTGTGGGGAAAAATCCTGTCCCGGTTTCTTCTGCGGTGAGAGGAGGCAACAATGCTGGCAGGAGGAGGAGGAGGAGGATGTGGATGGAGCTGGACTGAGATCCTAGTTAAGCGGAGAAGAGCCAGACTTACACTTGAGAGCTGTCTTGGAAATACGGTGGGGGGAAATAATAATAAACTGAAACGGATTTGCACGTACAGATAAGGTGGCGGCAGCGCTTTTCTCAGTCACCTCATGTAATATGTAGAGAGAAAAATAAGGCTGAAACTTCAAGAACACTGAAAACTTCTTTGGAAACAGAGACCGAATGGGAACAGTTTCTGTCATGATGTGGTACAGGGGAAACGGAGGGCGATGGCTTTTGCAAAAAAAAAAAAAAAGACAAAAAAACAACAAACCCGAAAATACAAAAAAAAAAGTAGTTTTTTTCTTCTTACTCAGAATCGTGATGGTGTTGGATTATTTCACTGGTGGGGTTTAATATAGCATGTTATACTGTCTATCTTTTCAAGATTTCTGTAAGACTGTTGAACAGTTTAAAAAAAACAAAACTAGTGTTAGGATAATATAAAAGCAGATAGATGGCGCTATGTTTGATTCCTACAAAAATATCACCAGCTTTTTTTCATTCTTAACTCTTTAAAGGATTCAAACGCAACTCAAATCTGTGCTGGACTTTAAAAAAATGAAAATTCAGGACCAAATTTTTTCTCAGAGTATGTATGTGTTTGTTCCTTATAGCTGTAAATGAAAAGACTGTTTTTTCTCACCGATGCTCCATCCTCGTATTGTTTTGTTTTTTTTTTTTTTCCTTGTAAATGTAATCGGATGCCATTTTATAAGTGGACGTATTTATACTGGCCAAACATTTTTGACTTTGTATTTCTTTGTCCTTTTTTGGTAGTTCTCGTTGTTACCCGCACCATTTTTATGTCTCCTTCACTGAAGGGCTAGAGTTTTAACTTTTAATTTTTTATATTTAAATGTAGACTTTTGACACTTTTAAAAACAAAAAGAGAAGAGAGATGAAAACGTTTGATTATTTTCTCAGTGTATTTTTGTAAAAAATATATAAAGGGGGTGTAAATCGGTGTAAATCGCTGTTTGGATTTCCTGATTTTAACAACAGGGCCGCTGGTTAGTATCTCACACGCGTGTGCGCGCTCACGCTCACTCACACTCTCACACACCCACGAATCAGCCCCTATTTTGTCCATGTTTACACTCCAATCTGCAGGCATCTTAAAGTGACAGCATCCCTCGCCGCCCCCGCCGCTGCCCGCTCCGCAGCCCCCCGCCTCTCCGCGGAGGGGGCGGGAGGGGGCCGGGGGAAGGGATTTACACTGGATGCTACCGTTTTGGGGAGCCACCTGTCCCCGGATGAAGTGAAGCAACTGGTGCATTTACACAGAAGGGATCCTGTACCTTTAACTTGTAAACCACATCTTTTGCACTTTTTTTCTAAGCAAAAACGTGCCGTTTAAACCACTGGATCTATCGAAATGCCGGTTTGAGTTCGCGACACTATGTACTGCGTTTTTCATTCTTGTATTTGACTATTTAATCCTTTCTATTTGTCGCTAAATATAATTGTTTTAGTCTCTTATGGCATGATGATAGCATATGTATTCAGGTTTATAGCTGTTGTGTTTAAGATGAAGAAAGTGAAAACATCTTTGTACATTTAAGTCTGTATTATAATAAGCAAAAAAGAAGATTGTGTGTTTATGTATGTTAATATAACATGACAGGCACTAGGACGTCTGCCTAATGAGGTGGTTCCGTTAAGGGTTTAACTTTTTTGTTCTTTTTTTTTGTTGTTGTTCTTTTTTTGGTCATCCATCCTGTGCAATATGCTGTGTAGATTTTTTTTTTTTTTGTCCACGATCACCCACAACACAACGTGGGGAAAGGAAAGAAAAAAAGAAAAAAANCCCGGGGCCGGGGCCGGGGAGCGGCGGTGGCCACGGGCACTGCGGGGATGGGCACTGCGGGGCCCGGGCTCCGCGGCTCCAAGGCAGGGGGATCCCGGTCTCCCGGCGCCTCGCCTCCCGGGGCTGCCCGCCCTGGCGGACGGCGGGTTGGGATTATTTTCCCTTTAAAGAGATTCCCCCTCCCCTTCCGTTTTCCTTTCTGCCCTGGCGGTTCGGGTGAGAAGCGCCGGAGCGAGCGAGCGGCAGTGGGGCCCCGCCGCCCACCCCCTATCCGAAATAGTTTCTCCGGGGAGCTTTCACGGAGCCTTCCTAAGGCAAAGCGTTTGCAAAAACCCGGCCGTCAGCCGTGGGGATNATATTTTTTTTATTCCTTCTTTAAATAACCTTTTTTTTTTTTTTTTTTTTTGGGTTTTTTTTTTTTTTTTTTTTTTTTTTTTTTTTTTCTTCGGGAAGGAAATAAAATCAGCTGGAACTGAACCCTAACACTGGGCTGCTCTTGTCATCATTGCTACGCCCGCAGCGCCCTCGGGGCAGGTGTGTCTCGTCTGTCCGGACGGCAGCGGCCGGCCCNTCCGGGGAGCTTTCACGGAGCCTTCCTAAGGCAAAGCGTTTGCAAAAACCCGGCCGTCAGCCGTGGGGATGCTCGGGGCGGGGGCCCGGGGGGCTCACGGGGAGGTCCTTGTCCCCTCCTCCCCGCTGGCCGCCAGACGGGGCCGAGGCCGGTGACCCCGCTGGGTTTCGACGTCCCGGGTACCCGCCTGCATTCCCTTCCTGCCTACGAATATGCATCGTACCTCGAGCAGTGTTTTGTAAACCGATTAAAGCATCCCACTGACATAATGGTTTCACTTAGCTGTTAATTTACAGCTGGCTTTGAGCCACGAACCCTTTTTCCATGAAAAAGGAGCAGCAAACGAAAAGAGCCGTGGTAGCGGCTGTTCCGCAAAGCCACCGGCGCAGGAGGTTAATGTTTGCTCTACCTTATCCCCGTGAATTCCTGGGTTGTATTTGCCTTGCAAAAAACCCCATCAGCAGCTCCGCGCCACTCATTGCCCGGGAGCTTTCCCGGTTACCCCCTTTGCATACAACTTCTTTCCTGTCCAGGGCCACTTGCAAAACCGATGTCTGTGCCGGTGGCCTCGGCGTGTCCCCCGGAGCATCCCCGCCCGGCAGGCAGCCCACCGGAGGGGTGCGCCCAGACCCGCCCGGCCGGGGCACCTTGCCGTGTCCGGGCGGCGTGGTTAGTGATTAACTTCCTCTTGGGTCTGGGCACTGGTCAAAAGCAGCGGAGGAAACGGCCAGGGGTGGTGATGGGACAGGCGACAACATCCAGCGACAGCCACTGGCATGTAACAGGCCTGGGACTGCATCCCTCCCTGTGACTCCGGTGCCCGCTGCCACTCCAGGCCCCTTGGCCGTTGGCTACAGTTAACTTGGGGGGTTTTATGGTTTCCTGCTTGTGTGGTTTTTGTTCTCCATTATAATAAAGTCCAGTGTTGGCAAACAGATTGTTTCTCTGGGGACTCTTTGGTGACACAAGTTGTTGCTTCCAGATAGCTACAGGAAGTCAGGCTACGCAACAGTTATATATGTGCATATAAATGGCAAATATTTCTATGTTCCTTGCTGCTTGCAATAAGACAAGTCTCTCACTACAGGAAGTACCCAGAACAAAGCCTCACAAAGATATATCACCAGAGATACTCCTCTCCCCCCCTTTTTTTCTTTTTTGTAATAGACCATATTTCTAGTGTGATTGCTTTGGAAAGAAAAGTAGTAGCCCTTTAGCAAAGGTGAAAGAAAGCAAATTTACTGAAAGTATTTTTTAATGAAGATCAATGTAAAAGAAAATCAGATTTTAGGAATTGCAACTGGTGTCTGACTGTAGGATTGCCTAATGCTGGATCATCTCTTGGATGTGGGCCAGAGTGGTGGATTCCTATGAAGAGGTGTATTTCCACAGCATTGTGAAATCTCTGACTCGAGATTGCTGTAGCTGTCATTCCCTCCTACTGCCCTGCCACCACTGCCAGAGCTGCTGCCAAAGCTGCTCTGAGAGGCCCCAGCCCTGCTCCTGGCAGGTGTAACCATGCTTCAGCACACAAGGCGAAGAAAAATTGCTCCTTACCTGCTGTGCCTTCACCCCGGTAGTCAGCATTTTAGAGACTTCTACGGCCACACGTAGTCATTGTCACCAGTGAATCCCACTCCACTAATTATTTATTCTGTCCTCCATGGCGTTCCCTTCCTGCTTGTGGCCTCAGCAACATCTTGTGGTAATGCTGAGGGAATTCATTTGTGTGCTGAGTGAAAAAATGAAGTTTCTATTTTTTGTTTTAACTTCAGTGTAGATAATTTGGTTTTGTTCTTGTACTGTGACAATTTTGTCTCTTCATCTTTGCTAAGAGAAATTTTTATAACTCTGCTCTTTCTCCATCAGTTCATCTCGTAGTGCACAGAGATATGGAAAAGAATTGAAGTAGAAGATTTAAATGAAAAAATCAGCATAATAGGCTGCATATGTCTGTTGCTAAAATTTATTTTTAATAGATCATGCTTCTTTGTTAATCATTAATTTACCTGCAAATTAGATGAAGACTGTTCACCTCAAGAGTGTATATATAATTTTCAGTAATCAGATCTGCCTCCCCTGTGTATCATTTCATTTCCTTCCCATCCTTGTAAAGCAGTGTGTGGTGTGATTGCATACATAGACAGTATTGTATTTTCTTTCTTTTCCAACACCAGTGTAGGGTTCCCTGAGTGTTAGCAGTGCTGAACACATTTGCAAGCTTTGTGCTCCTGTGCTATGCTTGCAGCAGAAATGGCCTGTCTGAGTGGAAAGGACAGGATGGAGGCCCCCCTAGCCTCCCTGCTAGCTGTCGTGACATACACACATCATACACGACAGAGGAGCAGCCATGTGAGTGCAGAGGCTTCACGCTGGCTGGCCCCTTCTCTGCCGCATCTGCTTCCGCAACAAAGTGGAAAAAGAAGCAGATTAGAGCTTAACCCTCCTCCCAAGGGCTCTTTTATTCTGCATGTTGGATCTAGTTATTGAATGTACTTATTAGGGTTAATTTTTTCACGTAGAATAACTCCATAAAGGTCTCTGAAAAGCTTTGAAGACATTAACAAGGTATTACAATGAGACCTCCTGGGTCTACACGTGTTGTGATCATCTTAATATGCCAGAGTTCAAAAATTATCATCCACCTCCCGCCATTTCAGCCTCTCCTCTCCAGGGCCCTCAAATGAGCTCTAAACATCAGGTAGGATTTTTGTCACCAGCATGAGAAAAATATATGTGGTTGTCTCCAAGATGGGTGTACCATGGCACAAAAGATGACTTTTTCAGGTCTTAGTAGTTTCCCGGTCAGTAGCTGCTCTGTTTTGTGCATTGTACATAAACATCGCAAGGCAAGGAGTAGCATTCACTGAACTTATAGTAACCAACCCATAGAACACCAGCAGAATTAAATCCCCTCGATAGGCATAACTCAAAACATGGCTAATACAGCATCTTTGACCAGATTATACTAGGCTGAGTCGCTTCCTATGCCTTTTTTTTCCTACCAGTACGCTAACTCCTAGTATCCTTTCTCCCCCCGTAATAGCTCCTCCATGTTTCTTGCAGACAAAGCTTGACTCTCCTACTTGGCAAAAGAACATTCCGAAACTCCAAATGGGATCCTGTTATATCTTCCCTTCTAAGTGCGTTTATTTGAACCAAAGAACAATATAATAGTGGACCCAGAACATTGTCTTACCTTCTTCCCAGACCCCGTTTTTCTCATGTTTAAGCATTTATCTCCTTCCTTTGCAAGAGGCATATTCCATTTCCACTAGAATGAAAAGAATCTAATTAAAGATGTATCCAAGATGTACCCGTGCTACATTATCATCCTGAGTTTAGACCAAGGCTCTCAGATGAGGGTATCTCTTCACACTGACTCAAAAATAGCACCACTCTGGGTACAAACTGTGATTGGGTTTCTGAAAGCTAAATAGAAACAGCTGGTATCTAACTGAATAATTTAAAAGGCGCTTGCTCAGGTTGACTGTTTTGAAGAAGTGAAATTGCTATGAAACTAGACAAGATCAGACTGTGTGATCTCAGCACAGTTCACCGAAACCTTTACACCCAGGTTCAAGTCTGACCACACCTTTCGAATAGTCACATTCTTGATGTGTCAGAGGAAACAGGACAGAGCGACCCTTCGCTGTAGCAGCCTGCCTGAAGTTTGTGACTGCATGTAGCTCATGGTCTGTCTCTCTCAAAGAAGTGAAGAAAATATCCACATCTTTCCAGGCGCCTGGAACTGCTGAAGCCGTAATTCCTGCCACAGTGGGATGGTTGCTAATGAGGGTCCATTGGCCAGGCATAAAGTGACTGCTGTGCTGATGGCAGTGACTTAGACAGGACAGGGGGGGACCCAGTGACTGGCAAAGGGAATGGCAGTTTGAAGGTAGGTCTGGGCATTTCTCCAGATTTAAACACCAGAAATTGGATTGGGTTATTTCCATGAAAGCAAATTCAGATGTCTTCAGGCTCATCAGACTTTTTGCTAGAGACTGCTGTCATTCAGAAATGTGACATTTGATATGACTGTGATGCCATCGATTCAGACTTACTCAGGGCACCAGGAAAGGCAAAATAATTTATCATTATGTGGGGTAGTTCCTGTTTACATGTGAGTACTTATGTGGTCTAATTGTTTACAGTTTTAAGGCCTAATTTTCAAGGAGGGGGCATATTTTCTGTAAATAAGAAAACAACACAATTATTTTCAAATGAAAGAACTTGTATAGTTCCATCTGTCAGGAAACGAGAGGTACAGTGGATAAAACAGGCAGTCAGAAACAGGCATCTTCAGATTAATTCCTGGTTTTCCTGCAAACTTTGTATGAGACTCAACGTCATTCAGAAAATCTTATTAGGCTGTTTTCCTTTGAATTGGTTTAAATGTTTGTTTGTGGTTTGTTTTTTTTGGTGGTTTTTTTTTTAACTAATAAATTTAGAAGGTTTCTAGGAAGCAGGGTAAAGGAGCAGAGTAAGAATACATCTGTACATTCTTATTAAAGAAATAAGAAGGCAGAATCCTGAGTATTTTAAAAATATTTTGTTTTGTTCTCTTGTATCAGCTTTGGGGGAAAGAAAGTGTGTAAATGTTCTTTGATTGAGCTCTCCTCACTTTTAGCATGAAGCCTTACAAACTGAGTCCTTTGCTTTCCTATCCTGAATTGAAAATGCATATTAGTGCTCCGGAGCTGTTTGCAAATGGAGAGTCATAAATTCCAGCTCATCTTATCTAAATGGTATACTTCATGTAGTTCTAAAACGCTGTATTATCACGGTGAAAGATACACACCATGAGTTAGACTTTGACTGACGTACTCGGTGATAATCACATACAGGAAGCTTCCTAATTCCATTAACAAATTGTTCCAGGTTTAGATAGAAATGAAATCATAGTGTCTCCTCCTCTTCTATTGCATTATTGTTGCTGTTATGTCGGTGCCCTTAATCCTAGATCAGCAGCTCATGGCCGTGATGCACTATTAGTACAGGACAGAAAGAGAAGATCCACTTTAGATTGTTTATAATTTAAATATAGGACAGAAAAAAAGCCACGTGTATGAGGAGAAAACAAACTAATTTTGCCATTTGGTTTGGCAGCACTGATCTCAATACAGAAACAGCCTGAGTTAGCTGCTCTTTCATTTTTTGTAGGTGTTGCAGACGAAGAGAGGTATTGAGGGATTTGGAAGAGAACACATATGAATTTGCGCCTGTGAACAGGGACCTCTTCCAAAGTGTTTGTCATGATAAGAGAAAATACGAAACATAACAAGCAAACAGTTAAGAATTTGGGATCACAAGGTGAATGTGTCCAACTCTTAACTGCTGCGTGGGAACAGTGAGATAGTTGATAAGCATGTGGTGGTGCTACCCCGGCATAAACTTACTTGTGGAAAAGGGCTAGTGGCCAAGAGCACAGGTCAGGTTATCATGGTTTAGCCCATGGGCCATGAAAATGGTCATTGAATCAGAAAGTCTGGATGCATGGGAAGAAGAGGAGAAAAACCTACGGCAGTAGCAGGGACCCAAGGGGATGTGAACTTCAAGAAAAGATTAGGAAAAAACCAGGACTGTTAAAGCATGGCCTGGGTATTAAAGGAGAAATATTTCTGGTGACTAAAAAGAAACTAGTGTTTTAAGGGACCAATTGAGAAAGAGTTAGGAGAAACGGTTTAAGAGCCTAGTGGAGACAGAAAAGTGTATCCTGGTTTAATTCTGGCAGAGCATACAACCTGGGTATCCACAGGCAATGTTAGAGACAAAGGATAGTTTTTAATTTCTTGTGAGGTGAGAACATCAGCAAATCATTGTGTCAGATCCGTATCTTAGGAGAGCTCCTGCTACAACGTATCTGGCAGCGCCTGGAGCTCATCGGCTTCATTCCTCTGGCCAGCCCTACCTGGAGCTCTCACCCAGCCCTGATGAGCTCATTTAGGCTGAAGTCTGGGCCTCTATCCTTTCTCCTAGGCATCTCGCTGTGCAAAGTCTGTAGAAATGTAGTGTCTTTTGATCTCAGCTTCCCTCTATAAAAGTTATAGCGGAGTGGATGGATGGGTGGATCGATGAAGACAAGTGTATGACACCTCTTCAGGAAAGGAAGTTAAAAAGGCAGGTCCAAAGAGCCTTTTGTCTATAGCCATCCCCAGCTGGCGAAATAGGTTTTGGAAGCGTTTGAGAGTTGTGCTTGTGCTACTCTGAGTGACTCTGGCACTCAAGAGAGGATCTGGTGTCCTATGGCCTTACAGATGTGGTTTTTTGTAGCCTCCTCTGAAGGATGGCAGATGCTAAATGGCAGATCTAAAGCTTTTGGGGCTTTGCTTGCTACTGGCAGGTCTGTTGGTGATTTGAAACTCAGTTAATTCCAAATTTTCCTGTAATGTTATGAAATATGGGAAATATTTGCAGGAATGGAAAAAAATATTACTTAAAATATAAAATTCCCATTTAATATTATTTCTTGGTAAATAAAGTTGCGCCATTGGTATGCTAAAGTGTAGTTAATACTCTTCTTGTCATAAATGAATTATGAACTTATAGAGCAAAGTGAACTCATAAGGAAATATCCACATGTGCACCTTTACAAATAATTTTTTCATCAGGGGCTCTGAGAACAAGTGATGACAAATAAAATGGGCTGGTTTCACATCAAGGGGATAGATTTAGATCAAAGTCATTTAAATTGCCAATTTTAATCGTGATTTAAATTGTCAAGTTGGAAACCTTGATTTAAATAATTGATTTTCATCTTGTTTTGCATTTGTGCTTCCTAAGTATTTTTCTAAATAAGGGCTGATTTCATTGGCTGTTGTAATTCAGCATTTCCTTTTGATAACCATTAGGCTTAAGTACATATTACATCTGCATATATTTAAGTAGTTTAACATATATTTACACAGATTCTTAATTTATACACTTTTATCATGCTAGAAAAATTATTAATGAATATTTTCTGACTTTCTAAATGATGTTTATTTTTCCTCATGCATTCATTCAAACTGTATTTGGATGGTAATTAGACTTTCATTAAAAATACATAAAATCTGGAGGGGAAGGGGAATATTAGTTAGAATATGCTGGGTAGCTAAAAAGTAGTTTTGTTAGAATGTGCTCCCATTAAAAAGCAAGGTCTAGATCTCCTGTGCCCTTCAGACTTGTAGTTCTGATAGGTTGTTTTAGCAGGGCATTAGTTGCACTGCTACCCAGCCAGGAAGGGCTGCATTTCTAAAACCTTCACACACCTCTTTAAGAGTGCAGAGATGCTGTGTTGAAGCTGAGGTCTGTGCCAGGAGAAAGAGGAGTAAACCACCAAAGACAGGAGCTCCTGCGAGGTCCGTGGTGACTTTTCCAGCCAAGCTGGTGCCAGTGCAGAGGTAAGGTCACCAGCCATCTTGAGCCTCCAGGACAAGGACAAAGAATTCTGGTTCCAATCTTGCTTGGAGGCAGCTTGTAACAGTGGTTTTGACAAAAGTGGGTTATTTCTACCCCCTCACCATCGTGGAGTTTAATGCCAAAGTGCTTCTGCAGAGTGTCCTAACTGGCTGTTAGATTGGCTGGATAGTCTGTGGCTGGTGAGCTGAACCGTCACTGTGTCTTCCAATATTTTAGAGATGGATTTCAGTGTCTTGTAATGTGTCTTAGCCTGATAGAACGGGAAAAAAATGGACCACTCTGCTTTTAATCCCTGTTGTTTAATTTGTGTATCTTGTGCTTTCCTGGAGTACCTGGTTATTGGAGAATGTTCTTGATTTGTTGTACTGGGAAGTATAAGTTATTTAACTTTTGACACTGAACAAGGCATTTATACTTATTAATTGGCAAAAATGCAGCCAAGTTTTGTGATACTTCATTTTTTTTAGATTTAAATACATGTACAGTGTCTTTAACATTCTTTTGTGTATAGAATAATGATGAAGACACAGTTTTTCCTTTGCTAACTGTGGTACCTTGAACATATTAATTTTATAAACTAGATAGTAAAAAAAAATCTTTTTTTTAACCTTTCATCCTGATGACAAAATATTAGTTGTTAATCACTGTCTGTTCCTTCAGGTAGTGAAGCTACTCTGGCTGTAGAAAAATTTCAATGAAACTATTTGGAAGGTGACCCTCAGTGTCACCCTCATTTTTACATGTGATAAAACCGAACACTGAATATATTCTAAAACATGGAAGATGTATACAAAGTGGATCCTCTGAATTATAAAAGGACAAAGTTTAATAATAGTTGGTTGAAGCTTTCCGTAAAATTAACCTTCTAAATGTGTTGGTCCTCTTAACTGCTTGACCAAGATAGTTTTAAGTATGAATAAGGTAAAAAGTTGCCAGAAACCTTTTTTTTTTTTTTGTTTTTAATAAAAGACTTAACCTCTAACTCTTGATTTCTGCTTAAGTGAGTCTGACTTTTTCCCTATTAAAATTTTTGATGTGACAGTCAAACCTAGAAAATGTACCAAGGTGTTAATGAAGTCCTGTCTAATCTGAGTCTTATCTGGCCATCCATGCTCATAATGTTTCTCAGGTTTGAAGGCACTAAGCACTTAAAACAGCCAACTGTGCTAATTGAAATTAATGGACTATTAATTCAGCCCTTGCAGAACAAGCTACTCATCCCACATATTTGTGTTAGCATTTCTGTCATTGTGGTTCCAAGTGTTTGGTAGTGCCTTGTCTCTGTAAAGGAAGGGCACATAATGCCCGAACCTTCAATCTTAAACATGTAGCAAATGTAAAAAGAGACACAGAAAACAACCTAAGAAGAGAAGACAAAATTACACTTTATATGTGATGAAAATTATAATGAGATTTTCTTTATGTGTCATAGCCATGACTAAGTTTATCAAATTTGAGGATGGTCATTTTTTTAATACTTCATAGAGGAATAAACATAGTCCTCTCAACTTCAAAACATCCCTTTCCTCTGATCCTCAAGCAGCTACTCTTGGAAATTTTCTTGAATTTTTGCTCAAGATCTTGATTTCTCTCCAGCCCTGCATGCCTTTATGTGCAACACCTCGGAGCTCTCACTAACAGTGTTTCTTTTCCTCTCACTTTCTTTAGTTCAAAGTTTTTCCCAAATATTTCTCTGCAATAAATTAACATAGCCAATGGGTACGAGTTATAGTGATAGAATCTCACAAGATCTTCTGCACAGGTGGAATATAAATTCCTTTAATGTGTACACAAATAGAAGTTAGGAAATGTTTAAAATTCTGAGAGTGCCGTGCTTGTAGGTTGAGTTTTGTGGGCTGAGCTGATAAGCAGTTCTCTAAGGTTTCCTGCCATATATGATAACATGTGAGATGAAAGAGGATATAAGTTGCTTTAGGCCTTGTCCATTTTACTGGATGTCATATCAGAGATTAGATTTAATTTCATCGTTTCTGCAAAGAATTTTTTAATAAAGTAGCCATTCAGATTAAAGGAAGGATTAATATATTATTTATAGTAATAAGTGCTGAATTGGATAATGTGTTACCTCTGATGCTATCACAGAAATTACTTACTCCGATCAAATACTTATCGCCGTGTGGGTGTTCGATGGGGAAGCTGCTGCTTATTCCAGGGGGTGCCCGTCTCGAGGGGACCCCCANACTTGTTTTTGTTCAGTGGAATATAAGTATGTCCTAGAAACTACATTCCAAAAATAAAGGGTTTTGAGCTATTTAAATAGGTTATAATGAAAAGTAAACAAAATAATGTTGCCCTTAATTAAGAAGGAAAAGAGACTACTTTTAGTTCTGCTATAGAGGTCTTGTTGAATAAGTGAAACAGTGCAAATTTCTCAAACACACCCAAATCCAAACTGAACATTTTGGCTTTGACAGCAAAAGCAACAGCGGAGAGAGACCACAGAAACCTCATAAGGCAATGATGTTTTGTGTTCTATCCCTGTCATTTTACGCTGACTTGAATCTGGGTTTGAGTTGACAGTAGTTTTTCAAAATGGCATAAATTAAGAATAAATATCCTAACCCCCCACTCCTGGGGGCGAACGGCTTTGCCTGACAAAGGCTGTGCAGGCTCATGAGGAGCAAGAAGAGATCCCCACTGCAGCTCTACCTTCTCCTTCCTGCGCAGCTAAAGGCCTTTCGTGCTCTATTTGTTCTATTCTGCACTTCAGCTGAGACACCATGAGACCCAAAAATCACTTAAATAGAAGCACCAGAGATGAGAAAATGAAGACTGGCTCACATGTTAATTAGCTAGCTTCACCTTATTGTCCACAGTGCAACCTAGGATTGTGAAAATATGCCTTGGTGTTTCTCATTTGTTTTAATATTTCATACTTTTCTAAAGAGAACACCCAAAGTGATATTTTATGAAATTTGATGCAACGTGCACTGAACTCAAGCAGAAAAGGCACCCGTACTTTAAATCTGCATTGGATTATGCCCACAGTGGGACCTGAAGTAACTTTCTAGTCAGGCATTCCCTGTCCGAAATAATTTTCTTCTATTTCTGAACTGTCTACTTTGTTCAGTAGGGCTTGTTTATACATATATGTTCCGATTTTAAAGGTATTTTTTGTCAGTAAAAGCTGAGACAATTCTCTTCACCAATGATTGGAAGACTGAGGAATAATTTAGTACAAGAAGAACCTCCTGCAGGACCTGCAGGATGTAGTATAAACCACGTGGCAGTTCCCGCTGAGGCTGTGTGACTCAACAGCGAAGAGGGTGATGTAAACTAGCTTAAGCTAGGAAATGCAGGAGTGTTCAGAAAGGGAGCTATCGATTTAATTTATTTTTCTTTTTAATAGATCCTACTACACAATTTAAGCCACTGATGTAGGTGGTTGTGCCTCTTCCAGGCAGGAGCAGGTCACAATCCCATGACTCCAAGAATCCTTGTCATTACCTTTCAAAAACCAAGTACAATGAAGTGTTACAACATATTGCAGGATGTTATCCTGCAATAACACCCAGTTTGTGCTGGCTGATCAGCTCTGTGCAGCCAGGCACAGAATTAACCTGAATGGTGACCACACTGGCAGGCAGCAGTGCCAGGACTGGCCTGCAGGCTGGGGACACCCTGCAGCATCAGTGTGCTGGCATTCACAGCCTGTGACTGGTACCGTTGTCCCATCTTCTGCTGGGTCACCCGCCTTTCCCAGGAGTGAGGGAGCCGTGGTGCCCGTAGGCTGTGTGAGCAGAGCCGGGTGCTCACTGGGGAGAACTGGGCTGAACGAGCTGGCGTTTTCCTTCTGCAGAGGTCTGCACGGGCTTTGCGATGGGCACTGTGTGATGGGGAGGACAGCGAGGACAAAGTCGTGTGTGAGCCCTCTCTAATGCAGAAAGTCTTGAATAATCAGTCCTGACTGCCAGAAAGGGTGGGCACGATGGGTTTCAGATGTTTATCAATAAATGCAGTTTCTCTGCTTTGTGCTCAGAATGCCTCTCCAAGAGGGTGGGTACCCTCCTCTAGGCACCAGCAGCTTTTCCCCACGGGAGAGAATTGCCTAGAGCAAATTAATCACATCCCTTCACGCTACTCTTTTATCCCCTCTCAGTAGTTTTGTTTCTGATTTTGGAGAAAATTTGGGAAGTTTGAGTTGTTTGGGCTGCAGTTACATCTAAATGCTTCTCTGCCTTGTAAGTTCTGATAATTTTCTCACAAAATCATTTCTCTTTGGTGTGTATGTATATACAATGTTTTATATACAGAGATTAGCACAGGCCTGGCTAAGAATCTAATTTGTCTACAGTTTATTTGATATCTGTCATCCCACTGGATGTTTAGTCTCATGGTGTAAAATGTTTCCTGTTTCTAGAAAGCCATGTTGTCTGTGACCACTTCAAAGGATATTTCCCTCTTCTGATATTCATATTATTTATAGTTCAAAATCAAGAATATTTCAAAATGTTGAATGTTTTAAAATGTTATGACACAAGAACATTCTTACCTTGATGATAGAACAAGGAAAGTATCTCTTTTCACACTGATTTAACTTCAGAATTTGTATTTTCCTTGGAATTCTTTATTAGAAAAAAACCTTGATTTTTACTGGGTATATAATATTTATGTAATTTTCAGAAAGAAATGCAGGAAATGAACAATGTAGCTAGACATTTTCTAACTAAAATAGATTTTAAAAAGATAGTCTGGTGATCATATGGTGGCTGGAAGCTCAGCATCAGTAGGTTAATAATGACTGTGCAGCCTCTGGTTGTGGCTAGTTATCAATATGATTTCCATGAATTCCAGTTTTTCACAGATATTTGTTTATTTTATGTGATTAAATATAATGACTTAAACTTTAGACGTGTAGCTGTCTAAAAAAGCTTTTTTTTTTTTTTTCTTTTCAAATCCTGTGGTTTCCCTGCAATTCATATTCTGAATTAGCAGAAACATTTTTCCTGGAGTGGAACTTTCAGCTTCTGTTTTTCAATGAAGATGGGAGAAGTTGGGTTCCACTGCTTTTTTTATTTTGTGTTTTTAATTGTCTGCAGCAGTGGAAGTGCAGACCTTATGGACTGTTATTTGATGTAATGGTAGATGATTTAAGAGCAAAGGAAATTTCCCAGAAGTCATTCCAGTGCTTTTAAACTGACCTTTTCAGTACAGTGTCTCTACGTGAAACAAACCACCACATGAAATACTCTCAGTGTTTTTGATATCTGCATCCAGGTGTTTTTGATAGATGCTTTAGAATATAAAATCTGCATATTCAGCCATCACTAAAGCTGATAAATTGCCAAAGCTGCTCTCACACGCACATTGCATATATAGGTGGCTTAGTGAATGAATAATGCAAACCAGAGGTTTCTAGAATTTTCACTAAAGAAAAGAGGAATGAGGCTCTCTATCAATATTTAAGTCCCGACTCTTCTTCATCTCAGATCTTTTGTGAGCGTTTATATCTGTGTGAAGTAAGCTTAAGAAGAATTAAAAAAAAAACCTGCTCCACTGGAATTTACATGGCTCAGGAGGCTCGTAATAGGATGAGTGTCTTTACTTCAGGTCACTGATTTAAATCCCAGTTAGAAATAGCCAGAAGTCATTACAATCTGATGGCCAGTTGGTGACCTATGAAATGAACTGGTGATGGGAGCCACCAGTTGCCACCAAGGTGTGGTTTTGTATCACAAATTTGTGAAGCAAATTCAGTACCGTGCAATTATGGAAACCAGATTTTTTCTTTTTCTTAAGGAATATCTCGTTTCTCACTGCCCAGCCTGTACTAAACAGTGTGCAGTTGAGTTTTATCCATTAATAGGAGATTTTCTTAGAATTACAGTCTTGGTAGCTGATCCCTTAAATCTGTAGAGACAACCAGCTGCAGCCTTTAGGTAGTAATTTCTCCACTGCCTGGATTTTATCTAGTAAATATTTGCCTCTTTTTATGCATATGGTGATTTTCTCCAGGCTTTTCCTGTCATCACCAAGGATGCAGCCTCTCCTTATCCTCTCCCATACTTTATTTCACTTTGTAAAGATAAAAAATATTTAAAAAAATTGATTGCTGACCCTATGAATGTATTATTGAAAATAGTTATGTATAGTTGGAGTCTAATATAAAATACTGATTGGCCTATGGACCCCATAAGTTGCCCCTTGTCTGTTGAGGCAGAATCTGGAAACATAGTGTGTTCATGTGTAATAAATACAGAATTTGTGATTTTAATTTACAGGCAGAGGTTACTGACAGATTATGCATCTTTCAAATCTGATTCCAAACAGTCGCATATTATCAATGACATTTTCCTTTCATGACACCTCTGGCATTGTGTGAAGCACAAATTTGAAGAGAATAGGCTTATTTGAGCTTTATTATTTTTTAATTTGTTACATTTTCTTAAAAATAAAAGGTCAGAAAAAATATGGGGGGGAAAAAAGAGGCTGGGGATAAGCTTTAATGTTTCAAGCTGTTGCTTTTGGAACTCACCATAGAACTTGACTGAGACATCTAAAATTACAGCTTTCATGTATTAGTCAGACACATATGCATGAACTAACTTGTGTGGGAGATTGCATGAGTGGGGCTGGAGAAAGCACTGACCTCATATTGTGTTTGTATTTGCACGTGGTCAGACATCAATATCGGTGTCAATGACATTTTTTTCAGTCATTCCACTGACAGCTGGATTGAATCTCTACTTAGAGATCATAGGTTTAAGCAAAATGATCTTCTGTTTTACCAATACTGACACATATACACCTCAGCTTTCCTGAGGGAGCACAAGCAGTCTCTCATTGAGACTGTATATATCTTCTTACTCATGGAATACAAAGATAAATTCAACTTTTATCAGATGGGCATCATTATTACATGTATTTAATTCATACCAAGTAACCTTTCTCAAGACTGGGACTCCTCCAGATGCTGGTTTTCAGTGTACAGTTTGTATTTTAGTCCTTATTAAAACAAGGATATGCTTTGAACAATGTTAGCAGAGTAATGCATTGGGTTTGCACGGCCAAATTTCAGTACCGGGGTGGGAGCTACAGGAATGTCTTCTGTGAGAAGCTGCCAGAAGCTTCCTCCGTGTCCAGCAGAGCCAATGCCAGCCAGCTCCAAGACAGACTCACTGCTGGCCAAGGCTGGACCGATCAGGAATGGGGTAACACCTCTGTGATAACATATTTTAGAAGAAAAAAAAAGTTATTGTGCAGATGTAATTGTGGTCAGAGAAGAGCAGAGTGAGAACATGTGAGAGGAGTGACTCCACAGACACCAAAGTCACTGAAGAAGGAGGGGCAGGAGGTGCTTCAGGTGCTGGAGCTGGGATTCCTCTGCAATCCCTGGTGCAGACCATGGTGAAGCAGCTGTGCCCCTGCAGCCCGTGGAGGTCGATGGGGACACAGAGCTCTGCCTGCAGCCCATGGAAGAGACCCCTGCCAGAGCAGGTGGATGCCTGAGAGGAGGCTGTGACTTTGGGGGAGGCCTATGCTGGAGCAGGCTCCTGGCAGGGACCTGCAGACCTGCGGAGAGAGGAACCACACTGGAGCAGGTTTCCTGGTAGGACTTGGGACCCTCTGGGGGACCCACACTGGATCTGGCTATGCCTTAAGGACTGCACCCCATGGAAGACTGACCCACATTGCAGCAGTTCATGGAGAACCGTAGCTTGTGAGATGGACTCACGTTGGAGAAGTTCATGGAGAACTGAGGGACCCCGTGTTGGAGCACGAGAAGGACTCTCCCTGAGCAGCAGGAGAGACAACGTGTGATGAACTGATCATAACTCCCATTCCCTGTCTCCTTGCACCGCTGGAGTAGGAGGTAGAGCTTGAGAAGGAGGGAGCGGTGGGGGAAAGGTGTTTTTAATATTTTATTTTACTTCTCATTATCCCGCTCCGATTTTGTTAGTAATAAATTCAGTTAATATCCCAAATTTGAGTACGTTTTGCCTTGATGGTATTTAGTGAGTGATCTCTCCTGGGCCTTGTCTCAATCGATGAGCCCTTAATTATATTTTCTCTCCCCTGTCCAGTTGTGGAGGGGAGTGATAGAGCAGCTTTGGTGGGTGCCTGGCATCCAACCAGGGTCAACCCACTACAGTCTTTTTGGTGCCAAAACCCAGGATTATGAAGATTTTGAGGTAAGGATAGTAACTGGGAGAAGTAACAGGCAAAACAAGTACTGAACAATGTTAGAGACTGGAATGATCATGATGAGTTTTTGTTGTAATTGTGGTGAAGGGACAAGGAGTGGATTTTGTGTGAATTGGTTTTGTGATGATGTTATTTTGTTCTTTGTGTGGGGAATTTTTTTTTTTGTTTTATTTGCTTGGTTTTGTTGCTGTGAGTGGAGATTGTGTGATGAATGTGGATTTTAATGATAGTTCTTAAATATGTGGATCACAGGCGAGGGGTGGAAGGTGGTAAATTATTTGTGTAAATAGTGACAAAAGAGAAATAAAGTGATAAGACTGAATAGCTACCCTTTTATGAATATGTATCTACTACTGAAAGTATTCTGTATTAGTCAAAGGCACAAATTTTTGAATAACTCACAAACAGAATAGGGTTGTAACTTTCCACATGAGGTTTTATTTGAAAAATTTGAAAGCAGTGGCAGTGTTGAGACTGATAATCATATTGACCCAAAGGACCAAAAAGGCAATTATAGAGGTTATAGGCAAAGGAACAAAGAACAGTAATAGAGGTCACAGGCAAATGGAAAACCAGACAGTTAGTTTATCTCATGTCTATATTTACTATGCGGGTTTTACCAGAGCTGTAAAGTATTTCTGTGCTTAGGGTGACCTTGGTGTTTCTTGCAAAAACAAATTATATTCCATCATCCTTCAGAATGGCAGGTGTATGTCCACATTTTTGCCGTACCTATTTCTGTGTGGAAAGGGTCAAACTCGTAAGACCTAAAGATACAGTAGGTCAATACTTACACAGGCCAAAATCAAAGCAGGGAGGCTGTGCTGGTTTGCTGGATCTGTGGCAGGAGAACAGGGCATTATGCAGGGCGGACAAGCCCTGTTGTGCTGGCGTGGGTGGAACTGCAGTGCAATCGTGCGGTGGCCTGGGCAGCCTCATGCTTGGAGGAGGCTTTGCCTGCCTGCATGGCTTCTGACAGGATGGTGGAGTCTGCCCTTCATCCTCTTCCCTTTCCTCAGCTCTTCACTTGCTCCCTTCTTCATCTGGCTCTTTCCAGCTATCCCAAAAGCAGCGGATCCCTCTGGGTGCACAAGCTTCCTGTGCCCTGGTCCCTGCTGGCACTGAGTATGTCCAGAGCCAGGAGAAGAGGAGCAGCTTTGCACTCTCTCGGCTGGCTCTTTCTCCTGTCCCTTTGTGCCTGCAGGGGAAGTGTGTGCTGTTTCATAGACTTTTTTTTTTTTTGAGGGCTGCAGACAGTGTAACCGCACCCACATGAAGCGGAAGCGCATTTTTTTTGGTAGGACTGGCCATGGTTGCGGAGATGGGGAAGTCCCAAATTAGATTTTGTGCTGGCCGCAAAAACCTCTGTCTGTGTATCTATCTGGTCATATTATGAAGGCACAAAGATATTAACAAGCCACAAACAGGTTTTTCATATTAAAACAAGGTGCACAAAGCCCTATTAAACAAGGCCAAAATTGTAAATAGGATTAAAATATTTTTCCTGGCATTGTCCTGTATATTCGGTATATGAGGGAATTGAGGACAAGGATTTTTTAGTGTCCCTGCTTCTCAAATATTCAGGTGACTGCTCAATAAGTTTTATGAACCAAAGAGTTCATATTGACAACAATTCTAGTCCAGCATCTTCGTCAATATTGTGGGGTGATTTCTTAAATCACAAAATAGAAAGGCTGACATTTTCAATATAAACCAGAGAGGAGGACAGTCAATTAAATCAGTTGAAAAGCAACTAGAAATTACTTGAACATTGTCTGGGGGTGGGAAGAATGGATATTATCCAACACTATATTCAGAGTGTTAGGCTCAAACATTCAAAACAAATTGCCATATTTCTCTTACAATTTTGAAGGTGAAGGTATATATACATTAGATAATCTCTATACAGTATCTAATTTTGTGGCTATATTTAAACTTAATATGTGTCAAACAAATTAAAATTTTCAGGAAGGAATAAATCCAAGGTAATGTTTTAAAACCTTCAGGTTGAAGAAGGTAAGGCTGAAACAGAACTCCCCAAACTTAGCCTTATTTTGATGAAAAAAAATTATTTAAGTAGTATGCATATATAGAGTAAATGTGAACAAGAATATGGAAAAGCGACAATTTTGACCTTATCTGTTAAGAATAGTATAAAATGGACCTGTTCATTTGTTCAACTTGCAACAGAAATTTCATTCTTCATAATAAAAATTTTCATTTGTGAGGAATAGGAACTGCACTAGCAATCATCATATATGAACATATTGCTGAACTAAACCCTATTTTGAATTTGCTTGGGAGTAATCTGTTTCTCTAGGGACTCTTGTACAAGATCTGTTAGCACAACCATAGGCTCTGGAAGAAGAGGTGAAAGAAACAGAATGGAGTCAGGTCTGTGTCTGATTAATGATTTGCCAAATAGGGTGAGTTTGGACAAAAAAAATACAACCCCCACCCCCTACCAAAATCCCAACAAAATAAGATGTAAATGGAGATGACAAAGAGGCTCTGGTGTACATATCTAAAAAAAAGTTATGTTTATGGGATCTAAAAGCTGAGACTTTCCTTGGCTTGGTCAAAATGGAGACCTGATGGAAAAGAAGACCAGAGAGGATTTCACTACCCTTATTCTGGCTTAGGAGAAAACACTAGGAAGATACAGCTGGTTGCAAATCAATCACAAATTGTATTCTCTTTCTCTAGAGTACAGATGTTATGGACAACCTTCAGGTGATTTTTAAAAAAAGAGCTGGAAAGCTCGTGGTTTTCTACCCTTTTGGAATAATATAGTTTGGGTTGGGTTTTGTTTTGAGTTTTTCCTTCCCCCCCAAAAATAAACATTCCATGAAATTGCTGGGGGTGTGTCTACAGAGAAGAATATATTCATGCCAAAACAATTCTTTCATTTGCAGGTTTGTCTTTCTTGGTCTTTACATTTACAGGAGTGGATTGACCTATTGATTTGATTCACATTTCTACAAAAGAGACTAGTGGTAAAATCAGCCTCTACATACAGAAAAATAAAATGAGAAACAAAAAATTTTGCTAGGACACCAAAATTCAGCAGGTCCTCTGAATTATGCCGTAAAAGACCACATTTTGCTGATCATCTTCTGTATTGCTCATCTTCCTAGACATCACAACATCCAAAATCTCACAGTCAAGTCGTAACTTTTGGATGCTCTTGGAGGATGAGTGGTAGTTCACTTTTCAGGGAAGCAGGGTCAAGCAACACTGAACTTTTTGTGCAGTTTCTTTTTTCTCACAGTGAAAGCAAAGACAGTTGCTGTAGCTGATGTACTCTAACTTTTCTATGAGTTCTGTGAGTTTAATAGTGATGCATTAAAACAGAAAGAACTGAAACCAACCTTCCTTTTCTGGGGCACTCCGTGGTAATGGGAGTGAGACATAACCAGCACCCAGCTCCCTGCCGCAGGCTGGGCTGCTCTTTGTTTTTATCGGTATAGTAGGTGCTTACAGCAGCTGCACGAAACACAGGGTTTGGGGGTTCCAGTCTTCACATCACTCTTGTGGCACTGATGTGCTTCTAAATGGCCATGGCCCTTAGTGTGGCATCCAAATGTTGAATGAGTGTTACAGCCCCAGAAACCCGCTCAGCTGGCAAACTTCAAGCAATTGTATGTTTTCTTGGTAAATGTAATGGAACCTAAACAAGTTAATGTAAGTAATCCCTCAAAGAGATTAAAACAATCCTGTAAGTACATTATCTCTGCAGGAAGGTTTCCTGTCCTGTGCAGCCAGTCTTGCTTTCAGGCCCCCATTTATAAAATTAGCTGTACTCTAATTTAATATGGTGGCGAGACATAAAATAAATTTAAAAAGTAACTAGAAGCTAAAGCCAAACAAATTTTGATTTAAAGTGAAGTCTAGCCTTTGTTGTTTTTGTTTTGTTGTTTTCTTTTTTTTGACAGCAAGGTTTATAGTTGGCTTGGTTCTTAAGAGAAGTGGTTGACTGTGTGTCACACAATGTTTTAGCAAAATGGAGCAACTTTCTGGAAGTCAGACTTCAGAGATGTATGGACAACCAGGATAAATACAGCAGAAACTGAATTATGTTTTCTGTCTAGTTTGCAAAAAAAAAAAAAAAAAGACATTTTATATGATGGTATAATGAACTTTTCTGATCTTAAAAGTCTTGAAATTGTGTCTAGAGTTAATTTTGGTGAAGCCTTTCCTTGAGGAGGCTTGGGAAGCAGAGTAAAAGTCATATGGAGACAGAAAGAGATCAGATAGCTGAAAGAATTAAGAAAAATGTGGTTGTGCGGTGTAGGAAGCAAGGATTCAGAAACTAAACACAGGTAGTATAGGCCAGTTGTTCCCATTATTTAGGAGTCAGAAGTGACTAGGTCACTGCCATTTGGAAATGTTTAAATATTAGCACTCTATGGGAAATTTCTTCACTGTTGTGACTTTCTTCAAGCCAGATCAGTCACTATGTGGAGCTGTCACTAGATCTGTATTCCAACCCATCCTACACCCACAGTGAAATTTAAATACAAAGGCAGAAAAGGAATTAAAGATGAAGGAACACCGCTTTAGAATCATTATTCTTATCCTTAGTTCTCCTTGAGTGTAATCCCATGTCAGACTTTCCACTATTTTTTAAGGGATGAATGTCAGGCAAGACGGAGTATTGTAGTCTGTGTCATCCTGTTTGCCCCTTTTTCATATTGGCACAACATTGGCAATAGGCAATGGTAATTTCCATGGCATTCCAGGATTTATTAAGTTGAACATTGCTGTGACATAAAGTACCAAGTATTTTCTGATATTAGGGTACAAGGCATCTGGGGCTAAGGAGTCAATGTTTATGGGAGATAGGTGCTGCCCAAAGACCAAAAAAATAGGTATTTTTCTGTGTGCAATATTTATCTTTCCACTTACAGAGCACAGGTATCATTAGTAGTGTATTTTGTCTCACAATTAGAACTGACAGACCTATGAACATTATTAGGAGATGCTCCATTCCCTACTTACTGTAAAATTATTTGAATTTCATACATTCAAGATGTGGATTTTTATGTAATGTTTTTGACTTTTCCAAATAATGTTCTACATTATATAATTTCTACTTCATGTTAATTATCATAAACTGCTCCTTTTTATTGCCTCTTATGTATTCCTTTTTACAGTTTAATGCTTCTCTTTACCTGGCCAATGCACCACAAGGGAATTTGAACCAAATTTTACTGTCTCAATGGCAGATGGCCACTTACCCACTAAATAAGCCCTTCTATAAGACACAATAGCTTTTATTAAAATGTTTCTGACATTTTTGTCCTTTCAAACAATTTTTCTATTTTTCTCATCCTTGCTCAGTTAGCTCCTCACTAGATATTTTCAATGGTGACTCTACTCTTTTTGTGTGTATTGAATGTGATCCGTGATTACGGGACCCTAGGCAACTGGTGACCTCTGATCCAATGATTCATTAACCTTTATCACTCATAATGAAATAATAAGGTAGACACATACTTTGTTTAAACACTGCCAGTACCAGAGAATTACAATGTATATGATTATATTTTTTTAGAAGCTTTTGGCCTCCAGCTTCCAGGGGAAGAAAAGAAGTGCACGTGGGTGATCCCATTTACCTGCCCCACAAACTCCAACTCAGCTGGCAGACCATGGGGCAAGTCAACACCTTCACAAATTCTCAGCAAGTTATACCTTTATGCGACATGTCACTGACGTCTGCCAAAGCCAAAATCCCATGACACAAGGAGCTACTTGTACAGTTTGTGTTTTTCCAGAGAAAGCCACTAAGAGTAGCCCTTTGTAAGATGTTTGCTGGTTGTGCCACAATGCACAGTCTTCCACTGGATTTGGGAATCATCTGGAAAAGAAACACAGCAAAAAAATGTATATGTGTTAGCAGAAGAGTATGTGTTTGCTGGACTTCACTGTGCCCTGCTAAGAGAGTGCATGTGAAAACCAGAGAAAATAAGGATGGAAGTATGGAAAGCTGCAGTCAACATTCCTCTTCCACCACGAAGCCAAAGGATTAAGGAAAAAAAAGCGCGGAGAAACATGGGCAAAACAACCATGGAAATAGTGTAGATGAAGAGAATAAAAATCTGTGAAAAGTCAGAAATGGATGGAAGGGAGAAACAGTGTGTAGAAAATAATTTAGGAGGAAATTTTAAAAGTGCTATGATAGTTGCTCCAGAGCACTCAATGCAGAAGGGCCAAAGAAGGTGAAAGGTAAACAATGACTACATGGATGCGCTTCTCATGCCAGGCATTACCCTACGATATGTATTATCATTTCACCTCAGAAATTGATAACAAAAACCGACAGCAATGTACATTGCAGCAGAATGTAGGAAGACAATGCTGGAGAGCAACATAAATCACAGGCAGCAATGGAAGAGCTGGGGGCAGTTTCTCTGGGTCACGAGGATAAAAAGGTCGATCCTGGGGAGCTGCAAAATGTTTTGAAGAACAAAATTTTGAGGCTGACAGCATTGGGTAGGAGGGAAAGGTTTGAATGAGCCTCAAAGGTAGGAGCCATGGGGAGTGGGAAAGGAGCTGGAAGAAGGACAAGTTGGGGTTGTTAGCATGAAATGAACATGAACTGAAGGAAAATAGGAAGAGTCATAGGTGAGCAGGGACTGTAGGAGTTGTCAACAGTTGTAACCAAAAGCTAAATAGCATGCCCTTTCCATTCTCCACTTCCTTCTAAAAAAGCCCCACATCTCAAGATCATCCTCTGTTACCTGACTTTGAAAAACTAGCCCTACGATGTTGGGTGTGGGCTGCTATTAAGTATCATTTCCTAGTAACTTCTTCAAGGTTCCTCCTGCTTCCAAGACAAAAAAGAAAACCCAAAAAACAAACCAACCAAACTCAAAACAACACAAAACCAACCAAACAAACCAAAAAGAGAAAAGAAAATAAAGTAATCAGCACTGGGGACAACTTTTAAGCCTGGTAGGCAAGGTCCTGGGGGCTGGAGCCTCTGGCACCCATGCCCACTGTGCACACGCAGTGCACAAATTCACAAGATCCCCGCGCGTGCTGCGGACGCCCACGCACCCTGCACGCCGCCCTGCCACGGGCACACCCTCGGGCAGACAATGAGCAGCGGGTCCGTGTCGTGGCCCCCCCAGCCGGCGGCACCTCCCGGCAGCGCTCCCGCCCTGCCGGCAGCCCCGGGCCCGCTGCCCCGACGTGGGGGTCTCTCTCCGGGCGCTCCGCCGCGCTTCCCCCTGTCCTTCCCGGGAGCGGGGCCGGCTCGCTGGGATGCTGGGTGGGCACCAAAAAGTTAGGGACAGCGGGGGCGGGCGGGGCGGGGGCAGCAGGGCCGCTGCCCCCCGCTTTTGTTTAACGCCGGGGAGCGGACCCTTGGCGGGGCAGAGCCGGGTGATCGCGCCCCGGTCCCCAGCATGAGCCTGTCCCACAGCCCCGCCGTCGCCACGGGGCCGGGGGATGGGAAGGAGGAGGAGGGGGACTGAGGCAGAAGGNTGGGGGCGGCCGCAAGGCAGGTGGAGGGGCCGTGGGGTGCGGGCGGTCCCCTTCTTCCCTTTTGGTTTCTTTGGGACGGATGCGGTCGGCCCCATCTTTGCGCTTTACGCAACAGGTAGGGATGCCAGGAGCTGGCGGCGGCGGCGCGGAGCCGCGGCCAGGAGGTTTCGGGGGGCTTTTTTTGTTACGTTCTCTGGAAAAGTGCGAAGGGGAGGGGGAGGAGAACCAACAGTTTTCCGAAATTCCCCTTCAGTTGTTTATTTATGTACTTCCCGTGTCCATGAAAAAAGGGTTCGTTTCGCAACTCCGGAGTTTTATATTGTTTTCTATTTACTTCCCCCCTCTCCCCCCCTTTTCTTTCTTTTAAAGTTATTTTTCTTTATGTCCTGCGTTTGCCCGTCTCATTCCGGCAGATCAAACTGTCCGAAGCAGATCCCCAGAGGCTTGTCCTCACTGACAGTCGGGGGAATCCAAACAAAGAGGTGCATCTACCGGAAATAATGATTTGAGAGATGGTTCTCTCCCTTTCCACCCCCCACTCCCCCGCCTTGAATTAAATTGTTTTCTTTTTCTGGGAGGTTCAGTTCGAGGGAAGTTTTGCGCCGGAGCCGGGGTCGGGGCTGCGGAGGGATGGAGCAGACGGAAAGTTGCGGTGGTGGGAGGAGGCGGGGGGCGAGGGCAGTACGGGACCCCGGCGGCGCCCGGACCGCGGGGGGAGCAGGGGCGCGGGGGACCTGCCGCCGCTGCCGGCTCTTTGTCTGCTCGGGCAACTTGAACAAAAGGAGAAACTCGGATGAACTCTCCATCTCTCCCTCGCCTCTCCCGGGTTAACTCATCTTCGGCAACTTTATCCGAAGAGATTTACTCAACTTTCTTCGAGCTCTCCCGCCGCTTAAAAGCGAAGAGCACCGCCGTAGGCTTCTGAGGAAATCTGGTTTCACAGTTTAGAGAAAGGAGAAGGTACGTTTGGGCTTGGGGTTTATTGTTCTTTCCCGGCTCCCTCGTCGCCCCCCCTCCGCCCTGCCATCCGCGCCCGGGGCTGGGAGCGCAGCGGAGGCGGCTGCGGGCCAGCCCAGCCTTTCCTTTGTACTTTTGGGAGCACATGCAGGTATTTTTGGGGAGGGTAAGGCAGTCATTCCTCCCGAGCTCCCTTGACGCGGGCTGGGGGGCACTACTCGGGGGCGTCTTGCCTCCTTCTTGTGCCTGCTTTGTTTTATTTTAGAGGTTTAACTTTTTTTTTTTTTTTTTTTTTTTTTCGGGGGGAGGGAAGTGGACTCGGAGAGCTTTCTGGATCGAGCTGTGTTTGAAGAGTTGGGACAGAGAAAAGCTGAAGACTGGGAAAACTTGATGTATTGGGATTGTAGGCAGTCCTGGCGGCCCTGGCCAGGGAGTGGGGGGCTAGTGAGGGCCGTGGGGCTGAGCAGGGCAGCGCGCAGCAGGGGCAAGGTGGGGGCTCCGCCGTGTGCCAGCTTGGGTCGCGGGGGCCGAGGCACCAGAGAGGGTAACACATGGCTCCTGTGGGACCATTCCAGGGAGCCCAGGTGCGCAGAAGTGCCGAGGGACAATTTTAGGAGTGGAGAGACGGACCAGAGTCAGGACATTGTTCTTCCGAATGCATTGATCATAGAGAAGGGAAGAGTGGGAAGGGTCAGTCCAGGCTGGCCCTTCCTCGGCTGGGCTTCTGCACAGTGCAATTCCCTTTCCCTTTGGAAACGCAATAGTTGCCTTGGATTTTGTTCCATTCCTTTGGGTTCATGCTTTCTAGAGCAAGCATCGCAACTCCAGAGAACTTACTTGTGCACTCTTTGTACTTTTCTGAATTATCTTGATCAATTTAGTATCTTATTATTTCCCCATCCTGTTTTTCTGTGCTATGTAGTAACCATTCATTTTTCTCTTTTTTCATCCTAGTCCTCTACTTTTGTGTGTTTTCTTGTCCCAATTTCCTAATCGTTCCCTTCTCTCAGATCTACCCATTTCAGAATTTCTGAAGTCTCTACTTTTTCACTTTCTATTGTTACTCATTCTGCTCCTTCCTGATACCTTCCCACCTACTCCTCTACTTTTATGCTTGCTTGCATTTCTCATGAAAAACTCCTTTTGCCAGGGTCTTTCCTTTCTTCCATGCGTTGATACGCTTGTTTCTCCTGATGTGAAGCAAGCATAAAGCTTCTTGTTCTCTCCTAAACTTATTCTTCTGTGGACTGCCCTACATCCATGTTACCCACTTACACAGACAGAGCTTCCTAGCAATAATTCTTGTTCACCACTGTTCACTTTCTTCTTTCTTCTCATCTTCGTCTCTGTGTACATGCATCTTCCAGTCTCTAAAAACTTCTTCTAGTTCCTCTCCATTGTCCTTAGCGTGGGAGTTTGTTCTTTTCCCTTTCCCCCACTCCATCTTGGCAGACCCGACGCTGTTCTTCACGTCATTGTTCCCTCCTGTGCAGAGTACTCAGACTTTTCTCTCCATTCCATACAGTCCCCTTCCCAACCTAAGTAAAATTTGCTTTTTGCACCTCTGAAGGAATTGCACAAGGGGACAACCAGAGTAGACTGATGCGGGTTTGGCTACTTTGGCATCTTCCTGGGCCAAACGCCATCAGTGGTGCTCATAGTTTAGGTCCCAACTGAAGCAGCACATCTGCTGGTGGAGGTGCTGTGGGGAGACACCGAGACAGGGCTAAGGAGGCAGAGAAGATCACATATGTTTCCCTCAAAAGGGTTGATCAGTTTTATTTTTGCTACTTGGGATTTTTCTGATTGACTTACTGTTTTCATTGGTTTTTAAATACCTTCCAGGGCAGTTGAAGAGCCTTTATATTATGTTTCTTTCCTGTCACTTCAGTGCTTTCTGGAATGTAAGACTGTGCAATCTATAGAGATATATGAAAACTTTTTTCTTAAACCTTCTTCTGTTACACTCCAGCCCCATGATGTTTTTAAAGCAAAATGCCATCACCAGGCTTCGAGTTTAGGATGTGCCTAAATCTGTGAAGAAGTATGTGTTTGAAATTATTCAGAAGAACGCAACTTTATATTTGCATGTTAGTCCCTGAGTGGTGTGGCAGTGTTACTGTGCTGAACTAACATTTCTTCCTTATATTTGAACAGGTCACAACGTGATTGTTGGGAAAACCGTATGGTTGCCAGAATGTCAGTCTGTGATGGGTGCCATACTGCATTACTCTTCAAATTGTGGAATACAGCTTGGAATTCTTCAGGGCTGCTTAACATAGTTCCAACTGGACCATACAGCTGCTTAACATCTTCACTGTTTGGATTCATACTAATGGTTAATGGTCTTCTGGGGGACGTGGAAGAGCCCCGTGCTGAAGCTTGTGGATATTGTGGAACGTGCTGCTGAGACCCATTTGGATTATATCACCATCTGACACCAAGGTTCTGCGGCTCATGAAAGGTATGCTTCTCCCCTGGTGCAAAAATACTGGGTCTCATACACCAAAATACTAAGCGAATTGTCTTTGCTTTAAACAAACTTGCTTTGTAGCCTTTTTTTTTTTTTTTGTTTCGCCTTGCTACTGATACCGTCCAATAGTTTTGAGTGGTGTTAATCTGACAGAAATGTTGCAATAATGGTTTGACCATGTTTTTTGGCGTTTGTATCTTAAATGGAAAAGGAAAAACCAAATATGAAAGGCTTTAATTCCATAATTAACTTTTATTTTCAAGGTAATGACTTTATAGAGTCTATGAGTGCTTAGCAGCTCTAGAAAATGAGACTTCCTAACTTTTAAGAAAAATAAAACAATTTAGGCAAAGCACTTTCTGCAGTTCCGATCTTCCAAATAGCCCAGTTTGTTTAAAGACGTTACTATTTTGAACTCAAGATAGCAACCTTCTATTATTTAACCTCTCTTCCTCCAAATAGCAACAAAAATCTTAAGGATGGCTTGTGTGGGGGACAAAAAAGCAAACAAAAGTGTTTCAGTTAAAAATTCAAGGAATTCTTTAGTTTCATATGTTTTTAAAGTTTGGATGTAAGCTTTCTTGCAGAGCATGTTTGCATCCTGAATGTCCTAGTCATGTGAAAGTCTACTGGAGGCTGTTCAGCACTCAGTTTTCTTCTTAATCAATGTACAAAAATGAACTGGAAACTAGCAGAGAAAACTAGTGGTTAAAGAGTTATTAATGAATAACAAATTATTCTTGAATCTAGATGAAGTGTTAATCCAATAGTGAGGAAATCAGTGAGCTCCTTAGTGAACTGTGCTAATGGCAAAGCGAATTTTAAAAGTATTTAAAATCTGATCCTTTTATACCTGTTCTGTGCATTTCTTCATTATAGCTGAAAATGAATGACATGAAAATAGTCAGTTTTGCTGCATGTTTCAGCTCAACTGATTGGTTTCAGCCTAAACCATATGTAGGGCAGACAAGTATTCATAATCTTAAGAAAAGTGCTGAGCTGGCTGGCCTACTTTAGAGCAAAACAGAAATCTGAACGAATAATCACTTGTGATCCTTTCCTGTTGTAAACAGAGATACAAGAAGCAATACAGTTCTAATTTCCTGGTTCTGACTGTGTTTTAATAAATGCCTAAGCTTAATTTTCTCGATTATTTTGGGTAAGCTTTTTGTTGCATACTGGATGCAATGAATGCACATTTAGATTTACGGTCTTAATATTATTCTGCATTTATACTATTTTTGAACTTTGCATGACTGGAGCTAGCCATATGAAAGTCTTTAATTTGAAGTCTCAGAAATGGAAAGTCTTGGGTTGTTTGTGGAAAGAGAAAACAAAGAATAATAAATGGATTGTGCAGTTGAAAATATTTAGAGCTGCTATCTAGTGTCATCTTAGAAAAGAAGCCCAGTTATTATGTTTCTCTGTCCTAAGAAAATCAAAACTGCAATCCTTTTTTGTTTCTGTGAAGATTTTATTCCATTTGAGTTTCTTCTCAGGCACTTGCTACTCTTTAGGAAAACTAAATTGAACATAGAGGTACACTTCATTTATCTGCATGAAAGCTATTAATTTTCATCAACACTGAAAATTGAAGGGAATTTTTACTTATAATTAATAAGATATAGAAACTACTCCTTAGCTTAATCTGAGAGTTTGTGTAGATTGAATTTCATTATTGCCATTCTGGATATAGTAGGCAAATTATTAGACATATTTGCATTTGTTTGTACTTCAAACATTTCAAACATTAATAACTTGGTGACAAACTGTTAAGATTTACAATTTATCTGTCTTCAAATTTCTTTGGACTATTTCCAATAAAATGCGAAGGATCATTCTTCTATTCGGAGATGAGATCTTCAGAGAGAGGAAAAGCAGGGCCAGACAGAAAGTTTTCAGTGTGGCAGTTCGCAGCTGGGAGGTGTGCTGCACTGGTAGGAGATGAGACCCTTTCGGGGCTTGCAGAGAGATGGGGGAAATGCTTTCTGGGGACCCTGGCTGGAGTGTTCCTGTACCTTTCTCCTGGGAGCAGTCCCAGCAAAGGGTCAGATGCAGCAGGGGTTGGGTGGAGGCTGAGAACTCAGGGGAAGGAGCAGCACCTGGGCCCTGGGAGGGGTGATGGGGACCACCTGCCTTCCTTGGGGTGGGAAGGAGCCTTGCTGCTCTCGGAGGGGGGCTGGTCGTGAGGAGCTGCTGCTTGAGAGGAGGGTTTCGGGTATGGGAGCCTGAAGTGCGGGAAAGAGGTTGTTTCTGTGATTTGTCTTTGGTTGCAATTTGGCAGTTGCTTGCTTTGCTTGTGACGGTCCTGGAAGGTGATTGAAATCCTTGCAGGTGTCTGAGGCAGTGTGTTTTTGGTGGAGGGAGTTCTGAGCTCCCCCTCACAAGCCTACCCCGGAATTGTAATCTGGTAGCAGAGTTTACACCTGAAACAAATTAAACCAAACTCAGACAGTTTGAACAGTGATTCCTCTTTTGAACTGTGCTCTCATTTAAGAAAGTCTTCTAGCCAATATACTTGGTCGTTGGAGAATGTGTTTTGCTCTGTGTAACTGAGGTGAGAGTAAACACGAGGATCTTTCAGGCCACCCCAGCCCAAGTGTGGAAGAGATTTAACAGGCTGCAAGGAGTGCAAATTTTACAGTGTACTGTGTGGGCAGGTGAGTTGCATTGTTGGAGTTGTGCATTGTGAAGAATGGGCTGAGGAGAACAGGGCAGGTTTTGTTACTGCCAGATTTTTAGGTGGAAGAGGAGATGGTATGTGGAATAATTTCCTATCCATTAACATCTAGGAAGGTAGAAAGGAAAATGTGATAAGGACTTTATTTCTTTGACTGCTCCATCCCTTTGGTTGAAGTGTTTTTCTGGATGCATGATCTCCAGAAATCTTAAGTGAGGTAGAAATTTTTGTAGACCCATGTGTGCCCCACTTGGGGGGGGTCCTGATAAAATGGAGATTGGGGTGCTTTCCTAGGGGCCTGCTACCTTTCACCCCTCCTGTGGGAGGCTCCACTCCTGGCAGTGAAGGATAAAGAAGCCTTCTTCTCTGGAGGCTTCACCAGAGTGTCCTCCTCAGGATTTAGAGGCACAGTGTGATTCTTGATCAAAATTTTGGGAGAAAGCTTTTGGACGTAGGATTTTTAGTCCCTGAAAGGGCTCCCAAGCAGTCCAAAGAGTATTGGGCAGCTATGAGGAGGCTGGCATGGCAAATAGTCACTTCATGATCTTCCCTGAGAAAGCAAGATGGAAGCTGTACGTCAGGGCATGTTACTAGAATGGAGTTGTCTTTTTATCTTTGGTTCCATTGAAAATGCTATTGATAATTGTGTCTGTTTGTCCTTTTCTTTTTCCTCCTTATATTGCTCAAGGTTGGTTGAATCTCATGTATGAAATCATATAACTTCCTATGTAGAAATCATAATTGCAAATATGATTTTTAAATTTATTTTTCTTATTTCACTGGTTTGTCACCTTATTATGCAACTTGAGGTACAGTATTCTTACAGAAGCAATATAACCATCGGAGAACAGTTCGTTTCTTTTCTTGTCAGAGCAAATTTTTATGAGAGGTACAAGGAAGTCAATCAAGGCTGGAAAGAGAGAGCTTCTACTTGAAATCTGGGTGTGGGTTTACACAAACCACGATCCCCCACACCTTATATTACAGTTATGATTGCGAAATAATTGCATGAAAACTTACAATGAAAACAAAGCTTCCAATACGCGACCTGCTTTTTCTGTAAAGTGCTCTCAGTTATGTCAGGACAGAGGCATATGGTGTCTGGAATAGTTTTCTGTTTCTTGATTGGATTTATTTTACGTAGCAAGAAGCTTTCCAGCTCACTAATGGGTTCTATTTTTATTCTTTTTTTTTTTTCTTGCTTTGTCATAACATGAAATTTGTCACAAACTATTTGTGAAGCCTGAGGTAGAGTGATATTGTGCTTGATACCTTGACCTTTCCTTGATTGAAATGCATAGATGTGTTTGGGTTTGGTAGGGGGAAATGGATAAGCTAGGGGGACTTAGAATATTTTAACGCAAAATTAGTTCTGGCCTTCGAGGACAGGGACAGTACTTCCCCTGAAATGTTATGAGACTACTACAAGTGTGGATTCTGTATTTAAATCCATGAATATTGTAGATTAGTGAGAAAAAATAGTTGGATTCTGTACAAAGAAGAAAGAAGAGAAAAAGCTCCTACCTAGTCCAGATGTGCCTGCTACTGCTAAAGGTAGAAAAATGATTTAATTTCTTTAGACTTGTAAACTAAAGCTATAGTCCTTCTATTTGAGAACAATGTTGCAACTCCATGAAATAAACTGTATTTTGATACATCTTAAAGGTTCCAGTATACATTTTTCTGTCAATTTTCCATGGTTGGTTTTTTTTTTGTTTGGTTGGTTTTTTGTTTGGGTTTTTTTTGTTTGTTTGTTTGGGTTTTTTTAAAGTTGATTTCAAAGCCTTAAGTCCCACGTGGGGCGATGAGTGTGGTGTTGCTCTGGATGCCAGCATTACTTCCCTGCCAGAGATAAGAGAGAGCGCTGAAGTAGAACCATGAATGTTTTCATGGAATTTCTTGCAGGCATGGGAGGCGGGTGGGCATGGAAGGAGGAGGCATGTGATTGCCATAAAAATTAACAAGTGTGCAGTAGAAATGGGTATTCTGTGCTGGTAAGGATGGAGTCTGGCTTGGTTGTGAGCCAGTGATGATTGGTGATGAAAGGAAGCAGTGAGACATTTTGAAAACAAGGGCTAGTCGCTAGTGATGGATGGGATAGAGAAAAGAGACGTGGATTTTGTGGGAATGGATGAGAAGCTGTTTGTCATAATTTATGTGTCAGGATGCCTCTGCCATCAGAGCATTTCTAATAGGAAAATGGAGTGAAATCTTTAAACGGCTGTGGCATAAGTTATAAATATCTCAGACATCAGTAGTATTGGCTTCTTTTTGGTGTGTGATAAAACTGTGCTGTTTAATGCTATGAAAGGAAACAAAGTTAACTTTGCACATTTTGCATAAAATTACTCCCCAAATAAGTGCAGTGTTCAATTGAGGATACGACTTACCATCTTCTGTTTCTCTTTGTAACACTCTTCAAGGCAATCAATTTAGGTAAGTGGTTCAGGAGATGCACATATTGTTTTCAGATTATCTCAGAGGTGAAACTTTGTGTGGCTGCTCATTTAATTGTCTTTCAGAATTTGAAAATGGGTTTTTGGTTGGTACCAGTTTTGGTCTGTGCATATCCTCTGAAAATAATGAAATTTGTGGTGGCTCTAGAGTACATAAGAAAGTACCCTAGATTATGCAGTGAACACTGAGGTGTTTTTAAGCAACTTTTTTGAGCAGGCTGGTGTGGTGCCATGCAGGGTATTAAATTAGGCCTGTAAGCTACTTTGTGTAATTGTGCGACTGTACTGCATCTGTCAATTGCTGCTTTTCTGCTGGGCTTGGGTATGATGTGGCTTCAGCTCTGCAGGTGCTGGAGCTGACCTGAGCCAGTGGTAGCTCAGGGGGCTTTTCTTTGGCTCTCCTGGGGGTGTGTGTGAACACAAACTCAGTTGTGCTTTGTAGAGAGGCTGTTGTTTCAAGGCTTTGGGCTTCAAGCATTGAAAGAGATGCTCTCTTGCCCTTACAAAAGATGCATTGCCTATTTGTTAAAAAGATAGATAAGATAGCACACCTTTCATCATCTATCTCTGAGCTTAATTTTGCCGTATTCAAAGTTTTATGATGCCATGTAGCCAGTAGCTTTATTCATTTGAGCTCCTGGACTGGACTTGTGAATCATGTGTAGGCACGGCTCCTCACTGAAAATCAGACACTGGAAGGAAGGGTGGTTCAGGTTCACAGCTTTGTGTTTTCAGTGCCTGGTTTTTTATTTTTTTATTTTTTTATTTTTTTATTTTTTATTTTTTTATTTTTTTATTTCTTGAAATTGCACTTGAGAAAGAAGGAATGAAAGAAAGAAATGCAATTCTAAACCCAAAAGCTTGTTCTTCATCACACAGTTGCCTCTCAGCTTCAGGATTTGTATACATTATTTTTATAGCCTTAAATCTATGCATTAAATGGCTTTACAGCTTTCCTTTTGCATACGGTTAAAATCTGTGTCCAAGATCATGGCAGGGTTTGATATACATCCGCTGCAGGGATTCCAGTGCTTGGGCAGTGCAGGAAGGGGTCTGTAGCCTGGTATGTGCTCCTGACAGCAGTTCACCTAGAAATAGAACTGGAAAGGAAGTTATAAGGGCAGCGATAAGAGAAAGTTGCCTCCTCTACCCAAAGAACCAAATGAACAATTTGGTTAATGTCCACTGAGATTGGTCTTGGACCACACAACGTATCCAGATGGAAGATTAATTTGATACTAGTTTATTTTAAATGCCTTATTTAATAAAACTAGTAATTAACACCTTCCTTGTATTCATTCTTGTGCATAGTAGCTCAAAATTAATACCTGAAATATTTTTGTCAGCCAGTTTGGGTTATCCAGAGCACATTTTTTTCCAGTTTAGCCACCAATCTGAGCTGCTGTGTCTAAATCCAGTCATCCAGGTCAATTTTTCACAGAGCCAAATAAGAGTTGCTGTTGACTTCAGTCGTGACACTGATGACTGGAGTTTTTGGAAAAGCATGTCAGACACCAGAGCACCTGAGTGTGTATACATATACATTGCATGTTTATATTTTAGATATAAACATATATAAGCACATACCGTGAAGTCCAAAAACAAAGGTGTGCCGGAGGCAGCTTCATGAAGGAGACAAGTGATGTTTTTCCTCTCTGTTTGGAGCGGTGTCTTGTTCTTTTCCAGACCTCGCTTCTTGTTGTCTTTCGTTGGTGGTCTTCAGCGCTGTCTTCCCTCTTTGTTTTGGATTTTTGGGTACTCAAAATGAAACATGTGTCCTATTCCAATTTAACAGTATGTTTCTTAAAATACGTCCAGCTTGTGTGCATATTCTGATGAGTTAAAAAACACATAATGGAAAAGTGTCAGTAGGAAGAATTCACTGTAATCAGTTGTAAAACACTTTCAGTCTCAGGCATACTGCTCACTCCTCCCCTTCACCCTTCCAAAAGGCACCACTGAAGAGCAACATAGCTGAAATGTACCTTTGACAGGCACTTAAAAAAATTAGTTTCTTCAACCAGTAATCAATACTGCTCAATTTTTGATGTATGTATATATATGTATGTGCCCACTATATATGTTGGGTTTTGTGGAATTCATTGCTTTAAATTATGCGCAGTGTAATACTTGAAATGGCTAGAGGTGATTATTTTTATTATTTTTTTAACATCTTCAGTGGTAATTGTTTTGAGTGCTATCAAAACTATGTACGGAATGTTTCTTCTGGACTTCATGCAGGGTAGATGTATTAGCGGATCTCTGTTTGAGACAAGTGAAAGGATGTTTGCGAAGGAAGACCAGAACCATTCCCAGATTGATTTCTTTGCATTTGCAAATGCAAAGAAATCAATCTGCCACTTTGACCTTGGATTGTGTGCTGCAGTTGAAATAGGTTTTTTCCCCTGAACTCTGTTGCAAAAGGCAGTAAGTTAAGATATGACAGATCAGAGAGAATAAGACAGTAAAGAGGCAGAATAAGAATTCATTCTTTTGTTGAGATTGTTGCTCAGGGTTATACATCTCGAGCATTTTCTCATAGTGTTGGTGCAGTCCTGTGAAGCATAGTTGGGCTGTCTGATGACTTTGTAGGAGAGCATATTGCAGATGTTGAAAAATGTCATTATTAAAAATAAGGATTTGCACACATACTATAGTCTGGTAGATTGTTTCTGAAAACGAAGTGGAGGGGAGCTCTCTGGTTTGTTGCTCTGCTGCATCAGAAATAATGTATCGGAGTGATGGTTGCTGGATTAAAGCAGTGTATATTTTAGGCTTCTGGTTGCTTAGTGTGAACAGTGCTGTGCAAACACCCCAGGAGCTGCCAGGAGCCATTTTGCATCTAACACATTCCCGTGTGGTTTTCTACCCTGTGCAGTGGTTTATGTCCATGATTTGTGTAAGAGGAGCAGGGTGTCTCTACTCTTAATTTTTTTTCTGAATGCTCTCAGGCTGAAGAGAGAGATGAAGAAGACCTGGTTATTTCAGGTCAGTGCCTGGATTAACTTCTTGGCAAAAACTTGTTATGGATCATATACTGCCATCACTGCAAAAGACAGTAAGTCAGACAGGGTATCTCTAGTTTTGTTTAGGTAAGATCAATTTCTTATATGAAAAACAAAAGGAGAATCTCTGTGGAGAGGCGGGGGTTGAATGTAATATAATAACCACTTGCCAGAGAGATACTTGATAGTAGTTAGCTTCTGAGGGAGTTACAGCCGCTTAATGTGTCTCTAAAGAGAACCAGGGTGCACTCACTGGAAGGATATTGGTGAGTCTGTTGGACAACATATATATTTTTGGTGATTTTTTTGCTTAATGTACCTATTGTAAAAATAGGTATTAAAATATGAGCGATACGGACTCTAAAGAATATTGCCATAAAGTTGTTGCCTGCATTTGGGTGTAGGGCCATACTTGCTGTATAGCAGAGCTGGCAAAATCTGTAGGCTTTACTGGCTGAAGGGGAACAAACAATTCATTAAGCATAATAGAGTGTTTAATGTCTCTTACAGGTTTTGTAAGGTTCTTGTTCTGTCTTGGCTCTTCAGTTCTTGGGTATAGAACTGCTATGCTAGCTGCACATGCCTTATTATTTAATGTTGAAATAAGTACAAATTGTATTTTAAAAAAAGCAGCATAATAATTCTGAACCAGTTAATTTTAAAAGGAAATCTCATACTTCAAGGGCCAGCATCTTTTGTTTGGGGAAAATTATCAGTATAGAAGCTCTCTGTATCTTTAACTGAAATGGTTTCTAATTTATGTTTGATTCTTCTGCTAGGTTAATGTTAATTAGTTTAACATATCACTCATAAAAGATGTCATAGTTGAGTCATTGTGTAGGTAACAAATCTTGCACTGGCTAGCAATGAAGAAATATTACCTCTATTAAAACCCACACTTAAACCGTGGAGTCAGTAAGGGCTCCTGACATTTTGCAGTTATCCAGCTTAATGCATTTTAATGCCTTCAGTGGTGTGAGACTTTTCCTTGGGAGGCTGTGTGGGGGATAAGCAAGTGAGGCAGAGCCTTCAAATTATGCAGGCAGTATAAAGTGTAACCTGTGCCAAGTGAGAAACCTAGCAGAAATGCTGGCTCGGGCTGGGGTTGGGGCCCGGATACTGTTCAACCAATTTAACCTTAAAAACTCCACAACTGTCCAGTGTTGGGTTACCCAAAGAAAGCATACATAAACAGTGGTAAAAAAGCTCAAATCTGCTTATATTTAGAGCCCAAGTAATTAGATATTAACAACACAGCTAAGTATGCATGCTTGTAATTAGCTAAGTAGTTTCATCCATTTCTGCCCTGAGAGAAGCATTAGAACTGGGCCTGTAGTGGAAAGCAAATTTCAGCCGTGATTGTGGAGTGGTTAGTGTAACTCCATAATCCTTTATTTCAAAATAATCCCCCACCACCTCGGAGGAGGTGGTGCTGCGATGCTGCCAACACAGCAGTGAGCCTGCACTGAGTCCTGTCATCCTGCTCAGCTGGTAGAGGTGTTCCAGGGTATGGGATGGACAAAGCAAATTGGTCTGATCAAACCTCTAGCCAAAAGCTGCTGCCCACATTTATTTGTTTGTTTAAAATATCAGCATCTGAAGGGCAATGGACAATTGAGTAAGTGTTTGAGGATGCTGCTGCTTCCTCTGCCTGAGGAAGCCTGGGTGAGGAGAAGGTGTTGGATCTTGAAGGGTGGTGGAGTTTCACTTGAACAGCACAGGCAGGCATGGTCAAGAGCTTTGCATCCAAAACACTAATGTAAAAAAGCTTAAACCTTCTCCCATTGCCAAAGGTTGGAAGAACGTACATGGCACAGGAGCGAAGCCAGTCACTCCAGTATGTGGCAGGGAGTGTCTGAAACTTTGGAGGGCAGCTCCAAATTAGTGAACCAGATGTGTTTTCTTGCGAAGTGCGTTTGTTTCCCTGTGCAGCAGGTTATTGTAGCTTTGTGGCCAAGTAAACATGGTGAGGTTGATCAGAGAAAAGAGGGCTACTGCTACTTACTCAAGTAATCAGGCAGCATGTTCTAGCATCTGACAGTCTGAACATCAAAATAAATTAGGTTTTCTCTTGAATATTTTTAAGTATCCTGCTAAATTCGGTGTTTCGGGTCTGAGAAATAGCAGCTTTGCAGCAGGTGGAGCTGGCAGAATAACAGGAGTGCTCTTCTTCTGCCTCCTTTCAAATTATGTGTGTTTCAGTTCCTTTGGACATCTTGTACTTCTGTACCCCAGTAGAAGGCCAATCTGGTGACTATTTGTAGCATGAGGATTCAATGAAATTTCGTAAATAAAAATATGCTGTTCTTTGACATCCTGCTTGACAGCTCATAATGCTGGTGTATTTGCTGAATGCCTCCGCATAGTTAGGTGAAGACATAGGACACATATCCCTTTGAAGTGACTACAGTCTTCAGTATGTCACCCTGACCTTTTAATGAGTTCATCACTGTTGTGTATGCAACTGTGAACATTAGGTATTTTCTAGCTATAGAAGACCTCTTTCTATGAACAGGTTGCTTTTAAGGTGATATTTTCCTGAGACAGTTCTATTTTAGCTTCCTTAGCCATTTGTTCATTCATTTGTTTGCAATTATAAATTCTGGTTACCATGAGAGTTGAAAAATTGTAGCAAACAAGCGACTTCTTTCTGAATTTGCTTCTCACCTTGGATTTGCATTAAGCTTTCAGACTTCCTTTAATTTTAACCATGAAAACTGAATATATTACAGTAAATTTATTAACATCAAAAGGCTTCAAATTGTTCACATGTAGCTCTTAAAATTTATAAAGCAGCAGTTTAAGACTTTGAAATTCTTAACAGATGCTCAGCTATGTTCTCAGTATTTGAGCTTAAAGCAGAAAGAATTTAACTCAATTATAATAATGTAAACCTTTCCACTTTGCTTTGCATAATTAAATATATTCATTTACATAGCACAGAAGTTTAACATTCTAAACAGGGTAGATAAGCAGAAGAAAAAGGCAGACAAAGATGCATCTTTAATGCATGCAGAGTAGTAATGCACATGCTGGTAATCTTACTGCGCTTATTAATAATAACTTTAACTAGAAATCCATATGCAAATTCCTGTGAATATGGATTGTATTTAATATGTGGATTTTTTTTTAAATTGTGTTCATCTTTAGAAATACACAGTAAGGTACATTAAAACTGGAGCAGGAATACAGTAACCTTGATATCTTCTACTTCTTGTTTTAAAATATTAATTAGTGGAACAGGTCTGAGGAAGATTAAGGTATCTTTTTATTTATTTGGCCAACTTCTGTGGATGCAGGAAATGGCTTGAGTGTGCCTCTGTGGAAGTCTGTCATCCTACCGGTGTAGCAAAAACTACAGTAGAGGTGCTTATTACTACCACTTTGGATAATGCTATGTCTCAGATTCACCAGCCTGCTGCCAGAATAGCTTCTCTGTGGTATGATAGGAAGCATCACATGTTTTGGGGGCTATGAAATAGACCCAAGATGTGCAAATAAACACCTGCACTTCCCTAAATTACTGCTGTCTCTTAGGTCCAGGTCAGCAAGATGTATCAGGCTGAAAGGAATCTTTGCTGGTTTTGAAGCAATTTAGCACAACTTCTGTTGGCTAATTTAATGTTGCACTTGAATCTTCTTGAAAGTGGGAGGATCAGTGATGTTCCCCTATAATAAAATGAAATGGTTTTGATTCTCATGTTCCTGAATTCTCAAACAGTATAATATATTACAGATTATGTCACATAGCATGTGGAAAAATATGGGGGTGTGTTAAAGAAGAGAAAAAAAGTGCCCTTTTTTTTTTTTTTTTTTTTAATGCCTTTTGTTTGCATACCCTTAAACTTCACCAGGTGATTGGCTTGCTCTGGTTGAATGTCTTACATGAAAGTAGTTTGGAGGTTTGCTTTCATTTTATGTTTATTACATGCTTCAAATCTCAAAATTTAAATGCCAATATATAGGACGCATACAATAATTCTATACATTACAATTAAGAGAAGATGGATTTTTAGAAAAGCTGGGGTTACATTAAACACTATTTCCCATGCATTGATTTTAGGGCATATACCAAACCACTAAAAGAAAGTGGAAACCCAAGCAAAAGGGAGAACACCTATGTGTGTATATTTGTGTATGCATGCATTGCAGTGCAGGGAGTGGGGCAGGGGAACTTGAAAGACGTTTGTGTGTTTACCTTTGATATTTTATTCACATTTTCTCTAGGGGTCTTTAGCAACCTTTGGAAGATTGTTTCAGTGGCACTTAAGTTTCTGGGGATTTCTGTCAATTGTCTAGGTTTCTTCCATTTGCACATAGATTTTTCTAGTGCACTATAAAACCTTTTGTCATATTTTTTGTTTTGTTTGATGGGAATGGAGATAAGAAAGCAGGATGTAGGGGAAAATGAGAATTTAATTTCCAATGTAGCAAAATTTCATGTCCTAAAGCTGCTTCTGACAGCCATTCTTTTAATATAATGAGTGGCTGTTTGCTAACTTTAAATCCAACGGTGTAAGTTACTTGCTTAAAGAACAAGTGGAGCTACAAGGATCTCATTAACTTTGATTTTCATGTAATCCCAAAAACTTGTAGCAATATATGTGCTCTTGTTTTCTCTTGCCTCTGATCATTGGGGAGTGCTTAGATGTACTAAAAATTCTTTGGCACCTCTGAGCACCCTAAAAATAATTTTATTGGAAGGATTTTATTGGTAGAAAGGCAACTGGAGGCTGAATATGGAGTTCTCTTAGTTTTTCATTATTGCTCATTTGGCTTTAGCTGTTGAGTATTTTTCCAGTTTTCCTTTCTTGCTTCATTAGACTTGTGCTGCTTTTTCTGAAGGGTTATGAGAACTCCTCATTATGAGGTAGCTGCTTAGCTCAGGAAATCATAGTATTGTCTAGATTTTTGGGTTGTTTTGTTGTTTAGGAGAAAAAATGGGATTGTTTTGGTTTATATTGAATATATGTAGTAAATATATTGGAGAGGTGTCAGTATTGTAGTCAGATGAGTTAAGTTATTTTTTGTATATGAGGAGAACACATGGTTCTGCGTTTTTGGTTTCTCAGCTGTATGTCTTAAGTATGTTGCCTTCCAGCTGCTTTTCTGCTATCATATTATCTCTGGCTCTGTTTCTGCTCATTTACACCTGGATGTTACCATACTGGTGCATCTCCTGGAAGATAGGGAATTGTTTTGGTATGTGACATCAGGCGCTTACCTAACTTTCTATGTGTATGGGGTTGGATTTAGATCCTTTTGGTAAAGAATCCTGTGCAGAGAGTTCTATGTAGAAGGTAGGAAAATACCTTTCTTGCTCGCTGGATTTTGTTTGCAATTAGCTTATGCTGTGTGGCTTAATTTACTACAGAAGTAGTGTGTTGCTGCTTTACTAAGCCTTTCTCTCTCCTTTGAGTAATTGTGTGCCCATTTCTCATTCAAAAGCTAAGCAAGAAACCTGGCATTCCAAAAATAATAGTGGAATATTAGGCCTGGAGGCCTGGGGTTCTCTGGAGTGAAACCACTTATTCTTGTGGTAGGTGCAGTTTTCTTGGTTTTGTCCAAAGGTTTCAAGGAGTGTCTGTGCACTTCTACTTCCCAATCATTAGTGATTTGTGTTTGATTTGGTCCAAGTTTAACTATTGCCTGTAACCTCTGGGGATTAGAATTCCTAGATGTTTTAATACGTGTAGCTGTCATTAGGAACTGCAGTGAGTAAGCAAGCCCTGATTTATGAGCACTCAATTAATCTTAATGCCTGGGATTTGTTCCAGTAAATTCACACATCTGGGCGAGTGCCTAAGGTTTTCAAAGAATTCTTAAAATATGCATATTGACCTTTGAGGGCTGGAGAGAGTAGGACCAGGGTATCATCCACATAAAACAGTTCTTCTGTGGGACCTATTTTAGTATTCTTTAATATCTTTCAGACCATGGCTCTGGTTATGTTGAAGAGGGGCAGGGGGAGCAGACATATTCTTGTTTTGAGAAGTATGGGGGGTGGTTTTTGGGTTCTTTTTTTTTTTTTTTTCTGGAATACAGTTTGGAAAACAGACCCCTCCACAGCAGTTTAATCCAATTGAGAGTTGGTCAGTGTATCTCATTTTCCTAAGAACTCTGATAGGATAATCCCAGGTAACCCCATCATAAACTCTTCTCAGCATCTGGCAATACCCCTGGTCAGTGCTGTGATACGGCAGGTTGCTTGATTAGTTGCTTGAGGTTATTGGTTCCAGGTCTGGATGCAATGAATCTAACCCAGAGTATTTTAATACTTCTGAGTACAAACTTATTCATCTTAAAATGTGGGTGGTCGTGGGGGAAGCTTTGGGTTGGAGCCTCTCTGTGATGGGACTTAGGCTGCCCACTGGAGGAATGAAGTATTACCACAGTAGAGGAAGGTCATGTTAGGAAATGGTTAAAAGTGGACACATCAGTCCATGGGATCGTGATCCTTGTGATAAAGTTGTGATTCAATTGATGGCACCTATCTCTGGCTAGATTCCAATGGACATAGCTATTTCTGCATGACTGTGAGAAACAGGCATTCTCTCCCTGGGTGCATTGTGGGAGGAGTAAAAATATTTGCTTTGCTTTCAGCATTGCCCAGGGCTTTCCTGTATTGCTTCTGTAGTTGGATCCTTTCTTTCTCTGGACTGAGTGATGCTTCTGAAATGCAGGGCACTGAAGTCCCAGGAAGGATCCTCTTTCCCTCTGCACCCGTTGTATCAATTGGAATGGGAATATCATTTGGGGTCTGTCTCTGTAGAGAATCTGAGCTGAGAGTTTTACATCCCCCTCTGAGATTTTTCTTTTTTGCCTGTGTGGTTGGAATTTGATTTTTTTTCCCCATCAGTTCTGATAATTTTGCTCTAAGAGGTAATACACGAGGGAGGACTGTCTGCCATTTTTATTTGGAAGCTGTTTAATCATTATACCAGGAGTTTTAGTTTCAGTTTGGGTATTTTGGTAAGTTTCAACTTGTGTGCTCTATGGTCAGAATTTCTGAATGTTCTGTGTGCTATGTTTTATTGTTTTAGGTTTTTGTTGTGTAGCTGGTGTGTGTGTGTGTGTTTTTGTTTGGTTGGGCTTTTTTTTTTTTTTAATGTTTTGGCTAGATTTTTTTTTTGTCCCCTCCCCATTCCTTTCCTTTTGTAATATCACTGTTGGAACTGGAATGCTTGACGGTCTCTTGTTTGCTGTGAATGAAATCCACAAATCTAGTACCTATCAGTTTCTTACTACCTTTTCCTGTCCTTTGCGTGGGGGAGTTTCAGTGAATATCTGCATTGGCTTGGCATTGCATTGTCTACGTCACTATAACTTTTGCCTTGTTATTTGTATCTACAGTTAATCTGAAGGTGTGAATATGAAAATATTTTGCCTACCTATAAAAGGAAAGATTTTACAGTACTGGTAAGGTGGGGGAAGAAGTCAGGGCCAGAAATAATGATAGTCAGTTTTGTCTCTTGGATGGAAAAAGTTACAACAAATGCAATAGAACTTTTTCTGAGGTACATTCAAGTGCAAGAGTGTGCACAAAAACATTGACTATGTAATTGGTAGCTCAGAGGTTTTATTGTAGTGGGTATAAGTGGTTCGATTCAAGGCTGTTAAACTCCAGATCCTCACTGATCTGTTGTGGGCACTTCAGGAGGAGTGTGGGAACAGGAAGAGTACCTATTTGTGCTTTCACAGTTGCCAGTGATTTATGGCTTGTGAGTCTTGAGCTTGCCTAAGTGAAAGTGTCTTTGTAGTTATCCATCATCTGAGGATTTTTATTCCCATCCCTTTTGGAACTAGTCAGGACTGGTAGTATTCACTGCACCCAGTGGTGCTGAATTCTGCAACGGTCTTCATGTGAAGAAATCTAATTTTGTTTGATTTGAACCTACTACGAGCCGGTTCTTCCAATGCTCCTGTGCTGTTGTAATAGTAAAGGTAATTGTTCCCTGCTTGCCTTACCCTGCCAACAAGGATCTTGCAGAAGAAGAAATGAGGTTTATGTAGAGATACAGCTTTAACTTTTTTGTTGTTGTCATATTCCATTTGCAGTCCATAATAATGATATTTAATAACATTCTGTGTTTCCTTTTGAACTGCTACAAAGAATTAAACTATCTATTCAAATAATGTGTTGTTCCCACAAAATTTTGTTCCTTACTGGTAGGACTCATGGCTGTCTATGTAAAGGGAATTCTAGGTGTGCTATGTCATCCTCTCGCTCCACATTTGTGTTTTGTTGTTTTTATTCAATTTCACCTGTAACTTTAATGCTGTAGTCACTGAAGATGCTGATAACATTTTTCAGAGGTTAAAGAAACACTCATCAGAATAAAGCTGAAAAGCCATAGCCCTTCCAGAGCTGTCTCAGCTGACAGTGCCGACCAGAGAGGAGCTGGAAGGGCTCGTTCCTCTGGGAGTCGGATGGCAAGTACAAGAATCTGCAGAGTAGAGGGAGTCTGTCCTCATCGTTGGCTAAAAATACAGAAACTGTTTTTTATTTCTGTATCTAGTATAAATAAATAAAAATTAATATTGTTTACTACTTAGAGACATTGGTGAAACAGAGGATTTTAAACAAATCTTCTGATTGTTGAGTCACTACTATTTTGACAAGTATTTGTAGCAGAAAATTGGTGTGTAGTTTTTTGCATGTTTCCTGCTACATTTTTATTTTAAGAAAAGGTTGTTTCTCTGACAGCCATAATTTTTTGACTACTGAGATTTTCAGAGAAAATAATGTAAAATAATTCCCCTGATGAAATCCACCTAAATTTTTCATATAGATAAAATGTCCTGAGGATAGAGAAGGAAAGCAACTAGATGCTTCGAGTGCATTTAGAAAGAGCTAGTGGTGCTGTGCTAAAACTCTGCCAAAGTCAATGAAAATACCTTATTTCTTTGTTAGCTGAGCAAGATGTATAGCTACAGCATACTAAGATGGAGGCTGCTGTCATCATGCCTGGATACGGACTCGACAGACAGGGAAGAGTTCAGGGATTAATGGGAGCTGTGATGTAGCAGCTGGGAGGAGAGGCATTAGGAACAGGGAGCATTCCTGTGCATATTACAAACATTGGAAGTATTTTTTTGTGTCAGCTTTCAGTGGATGGTTTGCAAATTGCATACAGACCCAGGTGATATCTGATAGTTGCAGAGGTGTTTTCTATTGATTCCTGGAAAAAAAAAAAGTAAAAGTCAGTCAGATTGTGTGTTCTGCTCTCTTTAAAGGAAAAACTAAAAATTCCACTTTTGGTTTGGTTATATGTGGACTTCTACCACTAGAGCTGCTTCAGAGAGGTATACAACGGATATCCAGAGAGTGTACTCTATCCTTTATTACCAATTTAACTATCTCCATTCTAGGCAGTATTTTGACTAAAAACATTTGAATTGTGATTGAGATGTTAAACTTTCTGAAGAAGTAGGATGAAAGTCACTTAGGATCGAAAAGGTAACAGGAAGATCAGAGCTCCTCTGAACTGGTTTCAGAGGAATAGTGTGGCTAAAGAAGCCATTAATTCTTCTTGCATAACCCAGAACTAAAACACAAACCTTGCCAAAGAACCCATCTCGGTTGTATAGGGAAAAACTGAGCCCTGTGAGCAAAGCAGGCATGAGTTATTTAAATTGCTGTTGCTAGAAGTGTTTTTCCCCTGTAGAGATGGTACAGCTGATTATAATGTGTGCAAATTGTCTTGTAAGTTCAGTGAGCTTGAGTTTCAGGCACTGTGGATTTAAATATATAATGCTTAGACTTAAGTAGCTATGTCTAACAGGTTGGTGCATCTATGTAAAAATTAAGAAGTACCTTTTAAAAAGAATGTGGAATCAGATCAATCTTGTGTTAGCCACGTTGAATTATTGAACAGCATCAACAGGGCATGGGCCATCACCTGCTGGCACTCTCTTCAAGAAGTGGCAGAAGAAACTTTGTCTGCACTTTTAGAAACTGATGTCAGTCACCAGGGGTTTGTAGATGTGTGAAGAGAAATGTAAGGCAAAACTGAAATCCTGTTCTTGGGTGTTTCCACTGCATTATGAAAATTAGACTTTGCTTGGCTATAAATGGAAATTGTGGTTTCCAAGATGCAACACAGGGGATCTTTTAAGACTTTCTTGTTAATTGTGTGTGTCAGTTTAGAAAAATAGGCATCGTCTCTCCAAACCCTAAACAGCAGGAAAGAAAGAGCAATCACTTGATCCAGTTATTTTGCCCATGGAGGCCTCGGGGAATAGCTGTAACAAATTAGGAAAGAAGAAGAGAATGCTGGTGGATTTCTGTTGTGCAGTACCAGTGATGGTGGTTTCCTGTAGGAGATGCAGGGGTCTGTTTATTGCACATTGCACCCCAAAACCAAACTCTGGTTATCTGGTTATAAGTGCTGGAAGTTGTCTGTCAGTGATGGTGGTTGAGTGGTGTGTGTTTGCCTTGAGAAGACTGATGCAGGGAGCTATACTGACTTTGGCATGGACTTCTCAGAATTAGTTACATTTTGCAGTGTTGAGATTAGCATGCCTCGAATTTACCTTCTGTCAAGCAGGTTTTTGAATGTCAAGCCCTCTGTGCTCTGTAGGGCAGCCTTTATTTTGAGTGAATGAGTTTGCAATGCCCCCACAGACATCAACCCCTGGCACACCTGCTTTGCAAATTCCATGAGCCCGGTTTACTCAGTGTGAGCTGCAAAACTGTGCTCATTTGTAAATAAATGTGTTGAGTTGCAGGAATCATTTGCACAGGTATTTGGTAGCCTGTGTATTGTGCCACCTCTTTTTCTTTTTTCTTTCTGTTTTGCCCCTCTCTGATGGTTCCAAAATGGAAGAGCAAGTCCCAAGCCTGTGGCCCTTTTCCCACAGTGCTCGGCTCCAAGTGCAAATAGGTGTCCTCCGGGCTGGGTCGGGGGGCCTGCCTGAGAGAAGTGGCTGCTTTCAAAATTCTTGTTAGGGATAAGTGATGGATGGCTTTGTTGCAAGCTGCCCTCTCCCATTCAGGGTGAGCCTGGGAAGGACAGGGCTTCTGAGAAGTTGTCAGCACTTGATAGCTGTGTGCTGGATCACTGGAGCAATGCTGAAAGGAGAAAATGGGAATAATCCAGAGACCTGCCTGTTTAAACAGTACCTGCTAAGCGTGCTGAAATGCAGGTAGAACCAAGCATGTCTGATGAATCATGTCTTGTCCATGGTATCAAATGGGAGTTGAATATTGCATAGCTATCAGATTTATTAAGAGCTCTTTTCTTGTTCAGTGAATATTAAAGAATGATACCTCTTGTGTTGAATAAAGGATAATCTGTTGATAATAGTCTTTTTGAATCCAAAGATATCAGGACTGCATTTTGAAAGGTGCTGCTTCCTAAGAAACAGATCACTTGAAAGAATAATTCATTTTTCTAATTTCTCTTCAATGAAGAAATGCGAGATATAGTTGAGAGTTTTTCAAAAAATATATTTTTTGAGAGAATTATAATTAATTTCTCCATCCAGTTAAAAATACCTAGTGAACCTTTGCGTGACCATTTAAAAAAATCAAAAAAATATGTGCTTTTAAAGGAGTCCAAATCAGAGGTTTATTTTTGATAGTCGTGCCATACTGTGTGGCTGCTGTGTTTAACGCATGCATCAATGTACTATCCCAGTAAGTGATCACACTTTCATCACTAACTCTGTCTTTTTGTATTCACACAGTGCTTTATTTCTCAACTTTACAGTTAATGCGTAGATAATCTAGTAGGGTATTTCTACTTGTCATTCCTTTCCCTTGTCTAAGAAGAACAATATACTTTGCAAGCAAACCCATTTAAATTGAAATGAAATCTGTCCTCTGTTTCCAGCGTTAGTCTGTATCTAGGTGGAACCTTTACGTGTTGACATGTGTCTGAGATTAGAAATTGTGACATGGTGTAATTAAGTTTACATCTCTACAGCTGGATCTGGCACTTAAAACTGAGATCTTTCTTTGCTATGTATGAAGGATAAGATCCTCTGGTATATAACTCAGGCAAAAAAATGTATTTCTGGAGAATTTAGAAATGTATTAGTTTACTTGAGCTAAAAATATGTAATTTTAAGTACATGTCATTAGAGCTGTTTAGAAGATAAGTCAGACTTCTGGTTCCAAGTGTTGTCTAACAAACTTACCTAGCTCAAACTATGAAACAGCCTCTGAATGCAACGATCTTAATTTATTGTGTGCTCTTGTGCAATGGAAAAAATTCCTCTCTAGAAGGTGACAAAATGTTTTAGCTTAGCATTTGAAGGAGGAATTAATTCTTTTCTTAAAAACATCCTTTTGTATGTTTTCCACATGCCACAGTAATCTTGCTGTCACCTCCTGCTCCGCCATAAAAGGAGGAGCCTTTTTTATTTTCAGAAGCACGGTGTGATGGTTTGAGTCGTGGTACAACTGGAGGATCCCCTAGCTGCTTTTAACCCGGTTCAGATCGGCGCTGGCGGCTGTGCTGGCGGAGGAGAGGCGGTGCCGGGCTGCGGCAGGGGGCTGTGGGGTGCACTGGAGGGCTGTCCCCCTGGGGAGCACGGCAGTCCTTAAAGCTGCTGCTGCCCTCCGGGCTGGCCCGTGCCAGGCTCTGCTCTGCTCTGCTCTGCTCTGCGCTGGGAGTGCGGCTGGGAGGAGTTGGCAGCTTTGTGTGTGGTGTCTGCGCTGTCCTTGGCAGCTGTACTGTGTCCCACTGCACGTGAGGAGCTTAGCGACAGGCTCGTCTGGGGGAGATTAGAGATGCGCTACTGCCCGTGCCTGTGCGGACTGGAGAAGAGCAGATCCCAGTTCCACATCGTCTGTTTCCCTGCTGAAACACGAGCTGTAGGACCTAGAAAACAAGTGTACTTCTCATTTTGTTGATTTTTATTTGTGCAGACCTTGAAATGCAAACCCTGCAGAGAGCACATGAAACCTTCCCTTGCTCCCTTCCAGCCTGCTGGCCACAGGCCTTTGGAGTTTGTTCTGTGATGGAGTAACTGAGAGCCTGGCTCTACCATGTCTGCAGACAAATAAGGACACTTACAGATCATGTAATTGTCTGTAGTGCCAATGGTCTCCGTGGAGATTGCGATGCTATGAGTGAAGTCAAGATATTAAATGTGTTTGTGCTGTCCTGGAGATACAGGTGGAGTGGCTTATCTATTCTGGCTTCACCTTGTGTAGCATGTAAATACAGCTACTCTGTGTTTTTGTCACTTACATTAGCTTTGTGTTTGGTTAGTTTTGGCTTGTTGGTACAAAGCCAGAGAAATGGCAGTGTTGTTTCAATTGCTGCCACTTCAGGAAAATATTTCCATGTTTAGAAAGCAAAAAACCTAAATTGGTGTAAGTGTAGGAATAAATGTTAAGCAGAGAAACAGGATGAGGAATTGTTGGTTCCGAGGTTTGGGTGATTTTTGTACAAAATGGTTGGGTAGGCTTCATTTCTTCATTTTTTCTTTTAAGTACCCAAATGGACTAATAAAATCACAACAGTTGATTCTATGAACAAGGAAATAAATGCTGTAAAATCAATACTTACACTTTTCTTTAGAGATAAAAGCAAAATTTATTATTTGCAAAGGCCTCTCTCTGAAAGACTTGAGTTGATGAAAATATTTTTGTTTTGAAAAAGCACATAACAGTTCAATATTTTCTTGAAATAACACAGAACTTAAAACTGACTGGAGAGTGAGGCATGAGTTTATTTAGGCTTGAGGAAATTACTGTGAGTTAAAAAATAAATTCAAATTTTCTGTTGAACTTGGAGAGAAAAGTCAGCTCACTGAGTGGTGGGAGGCTGCTGGATTTATGCCTGAGGTGTGAGCATTTAACAAAGCCAGACTGCTCATGTAGAGGAAATACTTTCTTTCCATTTAGTTCAGTAGAGTAGCTATTCCATTCAAAATTAAGAGCAAATTGGAAGAGAACACAGGAGAGCTTCTTTTCCATCTTCTGGCATAAGACAGCAGTGGGTGTAGTAAGTGAGGATGTACTAATCCTAAACATTGCAGCGCATGGTCACCAACAGAGTCAATCACATTGATTAAATAGAAATAGAATTTATGGCAAAGTGCTGGAGCTAATGTAAGGATAATAGTGAATTTCAAATGAGAAGATCTTGAAGATTACTAACACAGGATTTTTTTTTTCTTAAGGAAAATAACTAAGCATAAATGAAAAACCAAGCTTGAATTTATTCCTTTTTTTTTTTTTTTACATTTACACAAATGTTGATTTAAATTGTTGTTTTGAAGTTCATTTAAATAATGTGGTGAAGGTAAGGGTCTGTGAAGGGTATTTCCTTTTTATTTATTTTTAATAGTATTAGGCCATAGATAAGCACTATTTCTTCCATTGTCTTCAGCTGTATTTTATCATCTGCCCCTTGAAGTTAGAGACCTGTTTCAGTGGGTCCAGGGATGAACATTGTATCTATATTCTGAAATTTCCTGTGGAAGCTTGTGAACTTAGTGGCATTAATAACAGGGTAAGAGTAAAGGATCTGTACAAATATTTGGAGCTATAAACCTAATTTCTTTCTCTCTGGCATCCAAGTTTTCATCTGTGGTATGAATGCTTTCTGTGGGTGTGTTTTTCCTTCAGTTCCACTTTGTCAATCAAAAGCTTTCTTTTTGCTTAGCAGCATTTTATCTATGATTTTCGAATAATGATATGATTTTTTTTGAATGGCTCTTTAATTTTCTGTAGTTCAAGGACAGAAACAGTAAGCAAAAGGCAACAGTTTATAAGAAAACTTTTAGAATTTTTTTAAACAGAGCATTTAAAAACTGGTTTCTCCCAGCAAAACCTCTAGATAGTCTTTTTTTTCCTCTCATCTGCTTTGCTTTCTTTTTCTTTCCTTCAAAATGCAAAAAGTGAAACAAAATCACACACATACGCGCGCACACATTCACAAACACATATGCACTCTCCCCTTTTCTGATTCCAAACAAAAAGAGAACCTATGCATCTTTATTTTGGAATCTGTTGCCTTGGTGCATGCTGGTAGACCTGTCCATGAAGTTGAGATAAGTGTCAAGAACCTACTTTTAACAAAATATTTAAATGTGTGATTACATTTAGTCCTACTAAGGCCAATTCTGAGGTCTAGATTTTGTTCTGAATAGAAAGTGCTTTACTGAGATGGGGTATGGGACGTAAAGTGTCTGGCGTTTGTCATGGATAATAGATGCATGTGTACTCTGTCTAGAAATTGTATTTCTGGTGCTCTACTAATTGCAAATGTGATTCTAACAGTTTGGTGTGTATTTTGCTATTCTGCACTCTCCAAGGAAGAAAATGGTAGTAATTCAAAAGAGAAAGTACTGAAAATAATATTGTTTTCAATGGACGTAGCAGTAAGTTTGAAGGCCTGTAAACTTAACTTTGTTAGTAACCAGTCATATTCTTATGTGTGAGTCTAGATACTGTTAAAATGTTTCAGTGACAGAATGATAAAAATATTTGTTGATGGCAAGTCAAACCAAAAACTTCAAATCGCTTTTTAGGTATCAAACTGTTCCTTGGTAGATTGTTTTCCTTTATCACAAAGAAAAAGCAAGAACCAGATTAGGTTTAATGAAGCACACGATAATCTACTGAGCAATCCTGCTTCTCGCATCTCTATTGTATGGGTATGGCCTGTGCTCAACATGAATTCCAAATGCTGTGCAGAGCTGTACCCAGAGCCTGTGCTTTCTGCATGGGAAGAGTTTCCCTCTCTGTATTAGCCAGGAAGATGACTATATTTCATAGTTACTGGTTGTTGCTTTGGGCTCTTGGCAAAGTATCAGGGGAGCTTCTGCTGCTGTAATGTTTGGAAGTGTCTCTCTTGCAAGAAAATATTTTGGCACCTTATTATGTGTGGTTTGGTCCAGCAGAAGAGCGTGTGGGATGTGTAGTCTTCAAATGGAAGTGCTGTAGGAGTATTTATTTTAATCAATTTTTAAACATGCATCATGGCATGGCTAAAAATACCTGCCTAGTTCAGCAGAGTGAAGAACAGCACTGTAAATATAAACGTAGGTGGTGTGAATGGCTGAGAACTGGGTAGCGCTCACTGTAGGCTCCTTGGAGCTGTTTTTTGAGAAAGAATGAAACTCACATGTGAGCAGCAGGCCACAGACTTTATTTTTTATTTATATATTTATAAGTAGCTCGATTTGGTATATGAAAAGGTAGTGAACCAATACTGTGTTTTATTTGTTATGTTGGATAAGGTCAGGGGCATGAACTGTTCAGACCTGACTCATTCTGTTTGGCTGTGCTGAATATGAGGAAACTACAAAGGCAGTTTTAAAACGTGTGGCTACAAATAACTAGTCAGTATTTGGTGATGCAGAGTCCACATAAATCTCTACATCTGGAATGTGTGAACCCACGAATATCTCCTGTTAATTATCCTGTTTGACATTTCCAAAGCTAAAGAAAAATGATGGTTAGTTATGAATCATATATTGCCATGCTGAAATGCCAAGCTTCGTTTTATTGCGATAGAGATTAAGGCCAACAGAGTCGTAACCAGTCTCAGCATCACAGTTTTTGCTACTGTCAAACTGCTGATGCAGCATTTGCTTAATATGAATGAACCTTTGCACCTCTATAAAGTGCTTTAAACCTAGGAAAAATTTATGCCTTATCAAAACGTTAATCCTGACAAATTATTGTAAATTATCTCCTGTCTGTGCGCTGCAGGTGCAGTGAAAATAATTCTGTGCTGTGCAGGCCGGTGCCTGTTCCAGTGGATTGGAGAGCGTCGCTGTAGGTGCCAGCAGCACTGGGGTGGTTGTCAGGACCAGCCTGGGGTTCATTTCACAGCACTCTTGATGCATCAAGACTTGGAGTTCCAGTTCTGCATAGGCTAACAAACTTCATTTCTGATGCTCAGCATTTTGGATGGACTGTGTACCAGCCTTGTTTCAGCGAAGTGTGGAAAACAAATGCTTAAATAACATCAGAATTCAGTGGTGTGAAAATGCTTCAATGAATCAGGGCCCCAAGTTGAGTGTGGTTTTTTTGTTGGTTTGTTTGGTTTTCTTTGCTTGTAGGATAGCACCCACTTTCTCTCTGGACTGCTGCATTCTTAGTCCCACTATTAATGCAGTGTGGGGAAAAAAGTAGCCTCTGAAGCAATGAGTGCTGGGTAGTCTTTCACCTTCACAAAAACAATCCAGATTCAGGCTTTTGAGCACTGTGTGCTTAGCCAGCCTCATAGCTCAGATTTAAGGAAGTTCATGAGCTTCAATACCTGTCACTTCCTTTCATTTTAGTTTTGACTGAGAAATATGAAGAAGTCTAACTGAAAACTGTATTTTTAATCACATTTTAAAGTCATGCAAAGGTGCAGGCTTGTGGCTGTAAAAATTGCATCAGCATTTCGTAATTTCTATTACAACATATAAAGTATTTGTATAAGTATGTGATGGGATACATCACACTGGGATAAATTTCTGAAAACAGGGTGTGTGTGTGTGTTTATGGTAGTTGTCTTGTGGCTGTAGGGGCACACAGTCCTGAGCAGGATGCTGTGCTTACTCCAAGCAGCTGCCAGGCTCTTGAGCAACACAATGGGTTAACAAGTGAAGTAACTTCCACCTCAGCACTGTCCTGTGTCTTATGCTGATAAGCATTAAATAACCCTGACACAAGGATACCCTCTCAAAAACGTTACAACACAGGATTTTTTGGTGGTGTTTGTTAATAATGCCTTTGGCAAGTGTGAGACCTGCTTGTTATATAGCTTGGAAATGCAGGTGTTCACTGTCTCAAAACTACCTTTCCTTTCTTTTCTTTCTTTCTGAGGCAAGAAAGATGCATGTAAGAGGTGTGACATGTTTTGACAAAAGCTTTGTTTTAATGTCATGCAGCCAATAGGACACAGAGTGTGCGCAGCAGATGTCTTCAAATCTGAACCACATAAACTGAGCTGGGGCCTGAGTTTTCCTTTGAAATAGGTCATTTTGAAGCAAATGCTGGGCTTACTTCTCTTTCACTGCAGAAACAGTCAAGGCCTCATTTCCCACCTTCCTGGAGAGTGCCTCATCCACCCACTCCCATGGTCTGTTTTTGTGGGGGTGTCATTTTGCTGAGAGAGTATCAGGCTGCAGAAGGGATAGGGAAAGGGAGCCCCTACCGTGGTGCAGGCCTGTATTCCCAGGGCCAGCTATTGTCAACTCTTCCTCTCCAGCAACCTTCACTCTCTCTCTCTCTCTCTCTCTCTATATATATTTCTCATAGAACAACAGTTTCAGCATTTTGCTCCCTGCCGGTGTGGCTGGTGATGTCTTCCTTCTCTTTTGCAGTACCTTATTTTCCCCCCTTTCCTCTTGATTGAAGTTGTCTCTTTAACCTCTTATTGTATCTACCCAATTCCATAAATTCTTTTTCTGAATTCCTATTCCTTCCCCACAAAAAGCCCCTTATTGTCAGAGGGGAATGCGTTTTTGCCTGACCTCTGGACAGCTGTTCTATTCAAAACCTCTCCCCCGGAGTAAGAGGCATCCCACAATTCAACGCTTTTTTTTCTTTGCCATAGTAGAAGCTAAAAGAATGTTTAACAAAGACCTACGATTGGTGATGGGGGTGGGAAATGGGAGTGTAACTTAATAGTTTCAGAAAACTGATGAATAATATAAGCCTTTAAAAACCTTTTTGAAAGTGTTATCCCTGTTCATAAGCAGCTGGTAAAGCAATAAACTGTCAGGATTTGATACAAATATCTTATTTGGACCTCAGTGGCAAGTCATATATTTTAATTATTTAATATTTCAAAGATTTTTGTTTTCTTCAATGCAGGGTGGCATGAAATTAAAGCACATATTACATATTGCGGGTTGATAATGGCTAGGCGAATGATGGATTGTATTGCGTTTTGGAGATTTTGGAGCCAGAAATGTCATGCAAATGCAAATCGAGGGCAACACATTTATAAAAAGGGTTTATTTTAGTTGCATTGATCCCCTAAAGCCATTATGTTTTCTTTTAAGGATTTGTACATGTTTGATTAACACTATTTTGGTCGTAGGAAGCATTTGTGATATGGATTTGGATCCTAGTCTGAACAAATTTGTTACAGAGCGCTGTGCTGAAATTGGTGTTTTAAAGGAATGCAATTGAGTTAGAATTACAGTTTTGTGTCGGTTTAAATGCTAAAAACCATTCTGACTTCCTCTCGCTTGCAGTGTAGTGTTATCTCAAAGCAAGATGAGGAATAAAATGCTCTGTTCTAAATCTGTTGCTAGTTGAACGGGCACCTTTGACAGCCTTTCCTGCATGGTGTGTCCCGCTGTGTTCTCACTCTGGTCACTTGCTTTTTTTGTCCGAGAGGCCTTTTTGTGGGGGTGGGAGCCTGGTGACAAACGCTTCTGGTTTTGGATGCATTCAGTTTGAAGTGCAGACTTGCGCTGTTGCCGCTTTGTGTGCCAAGCCGTGCAGGGGATGAGACTGCCATTTTGGAATGCTGGTGCTTCTCCTCTCACGATGGCCGCGTTCCCATCCCTGTGCGGTGCCACACGCACGGACAAACACGCCTTTGGATCGTGGGATGCTCTTGGAGCGTTGCAACTGCCTGATCCCTTGCTCCCTACCGTGTGCTGCTGAAGCCCCTTCTCCCTGTTGTATGAGATATTTCTCACCCTTGCACACGTACCCAGCGTATCTGGGTCTTGCACAGGCACCTGGCCCAAGCCTTATGGCCGTGCTTTAACACCACTGATTGCCCCTCCAAAGGAGTCACTGTGCTGCATTGCTACGGCCCTTCGCTTCCCGAAGGGAAGGGCGGGTGGGTGGACAAAGGATCCCCCCAGCCAGCCTGGGATTGCCTGGACCCGGACATATGCATATGAATGGGGCTGTACATCTGCATTTGCTCCAACCGTTACTCCATTGTCACCGATTCCTGTAATGAAGAGTCCCTGGGTATTCATTAATGTGCGTGGCTTCATAAACATCTCTGGTGCAGAGTTCTTAGCCGCGGCTGTTTCTGTGGTTTCAATGATATAAGAAGAATAATTTTTAAATTTTATTTAGTATTGGTTATTATTAAACAACTTAATTCAATAATAAATTTAATTTTTAATTATTATTATTTAATAACTAGTTAGCAAATAGAAAAAGCTATAAGCCAGCGTGGAAAGAGTCGTGCAAAATATTCATCGTGAAGTTACACATTCTCAGAACTGTCCTCTGGTGTCGTGGAGGTGATGATTTTTTCACCAGTGGTGAAGCAAGCATTTCAATGAAAGCCAGGCTTTTCCGGTCACGACTCCTGTTTGTTGTGCTGATCTCTGGTGTATTTGCAGGTACATGGCTCATGTCACCTAATTTCTTTGAGCAAGCTTGTTCAGCAATTCTGCAAATCCAGTCCAAGGTATCTTTTGTGTTTTCCTGTTGCAAGGTAGTGTGAGGAAGCCTATTTATGCCGCTAAGGTTTGAAGCGTGTTAGAGTTCCATTCTGCGATGGTTACGCGAGCCTTGCATTGTGTCCCACACCAGCAGCCCCTGCCTAGGGACTGAGAAGGAGCTTTGTGGAAGATGACAGTAGGCTGCCAGATGCATTCAAAGCCAGGGCTGCTGAGCATTACCCCATCTGCTTTGAGAAGAGCAGCAGGGGTTTTTAATGCCCACGTATTCATTATATAGAGGGAGTGGCTACATGTTTAATACAGGTCCTCATTAATTTTGTGTAGCCCACTAGAGTTCTCTAGCGTAAGTATGAAGAAATAAGAGTCATAATGATCTCTTCTGTTCCATTCAGCTTGCATTGCTCCATAGGACCCTCACCAGGGTTTTCTGTCACTTTTTTTTTTTTTCTTTTAGGCTGTAATAGGAAGCTTTTAGGAACCCTATGAATGTTTCTCTACCTATGCAACAAGGACGTGTATGTCAGGCAGGGGACTGGAGGCAGCAGGCAATTTGGTGAAATTATATTCTTTCTGTGCTGCTTGAGAGTGCCTGACCAGCTGGTGCCAGGTGGCCTGCTGCTGGAGTAGCAGGGGATGTGAAAAATAAGGCCTGGCTTTCAATGGCAAGTATCTATCCTCCTGGGCTTGCAGTCTCTGCAGGGCAGCTGTCTCCTCTCCAATGAGTGCCAGATTTGCATGGTTTGAGTTCTGAGTAGTCTTGTAGGGATTTGGGAAAATGTGTGACCATCCCCCAGAGACGTGATAGCAGCCTCTGACATGCAAATGCAAATCTCGCCATCTCATTTTCTGATTGGTGCCAAAGTCTTTCAGGTCCCAGCATGTAGGCACTGGTTGTGCTGTAGTGTGGCATTCATGTGCTTACGGTGTTAGTCACCTCCAGAGTCACTGTAGTGGAAGAAACAGCCACAGAGCTGATGCAAGAAGAGATGCTCTTGTTAATTTTCTAACATTACAAATAGTAGTGAGATATTGAAATATAGCAAGAGACACTTTTCCATCTTTCCCTGTCTTTAAAAGTTGGGGTTTTAAATTTTTTTTCCCTGTGATATCAGAATTTCTGGATATATCTCAAATATTGATTTAAAGTCCTAAGTAATTGGTGTGATAGCTGGAGATCTTGCAGCTCTTTATCACAGATTTTTTTTTGCCTGTGCTCACTGCCTGTTGAGATTGCTGTCACTGAGGCAGTAAAATTACGTCTTCCATGAAAGAGCTGGAGTTTTGAAGCCTTTGGGTAGGACACCAGAACCAGGTTGTGAATTCCTTGTTTAATCTTCATTCCTGATCTCTAATAGCAGCTGAGGAGGAGGAGGGGTGTGCTGGCTCCCAGAGCTCACAGGTCCAAGACACATTCAGTGCTTCGCTGTAGATGCTCACCTGCTGTCACTGCTTGGACCTATGACAGAGATACCAATGTTGCAAACCCCAGGTGTTAAAGAGTTCTTGACTTCTTTTTATCTCCCACTTTGGAGAGTAGTACCTGCAGAAAGAAAACTATTTTTTTAGTAGCATGCCTACTGCCATGTGCTTATTTATGAGTGTAGATTGTAGGGCAAAAAATTTAGATTGCCAGCTTTTAAAGTGTGATGCTGAATAAACAAAGTTGGATTTATGTTCTGTTACTTTAAAAATGCTGTTAATTTCCTGTAAGGTGAATAAATATAAAATCCAGGCAATTACTTTCTATCCTAGCTCACAGTGTTATGGTTTAAATGAATACGTCGAGGGTGAACAGTGGTGAGGGTGGCAAGGGCATTCGTTCTCTTCTGCTGTCTCAGCTACACAGATGGCAGTCCTTGGGCAGGAATGGAATGGGAGAGGACAGTGTCCTACCCCCTGGCAGAAAACTGCTGCAGCTTCCTTGTCAAAGCCCTCATTTACTGCTATAAACCTCTTCCTCTCCCCTTGTTTATAGGGAGAGACAAGCTTTCAGGCTTTGTCTGCTGAATGATCCAAGTGATTTTTTTAGTAAGACAACTTATGTGAGTAGTGCTGCTTGTCTGCAGATGGCACAAAATATATGATGAAAGTTAGAGAGAAAAAACCCTGGGAAATGGCAGGAGCAGAGGCCTATTTGCACACAAGCAGTGTGCAAAGGTATTAAAGAAAATTGCACTGAAGCAAGTTTAAAGTGCTAGGCGGATGATGCAGGCTGTGATCTTTATCAGCCTTTATCAGGGACGAACCTAAAAATTAGGCATAATATAAGCTTACCCTAAGGTAAACCTTTTGATTTCTCTGCGTACTGTGGAATGGGTATTTACATTTTGTCATTCCCTTGTTATTTCTTATTTATATTTATGTTCCCTTGTTTTGTGAATATAGGTCACAACCATAGACTATTTTACACTGCTTTTAATCATGAAAAATTCATGGCAAACCTTGAGAAGACTGTCTCCCTGTGTAACTAAGTGTTACTGGTAATAAGTAAAAAAATATACTTCAATGCCTTTTGTCCCTTTATATTGAAGGGGGGAGATAGAACATTACATGAATTTTATAAGATCTTTATTGTGTCTGATGTCTGTAAATCTATGATGCTGGTTGGCTGGAGTGCAAGTCAGTCCATTAAAGAAATGTCAAGTGTAATTTTGGTAGAGATATGTTTTAAGACAATACATGCATAAAAAATAGCATAAGGAATTTGCCTCTGGGTTGCTGTGAGGGTGACACATTAATTGTCACAGATGAAGAGGTAGACCTCCCTTGGAGCTCATGATTTTGCTGTTCATGATTTATGAGTCTTGCCACTCATTAGAGGGGGACATGTGCTATTCTCATACATTCAAAAGACGGTCTGTCTTACCTTAATCTGTTAGCAACAAACTTGTAACTTTCTACGATCTATCAGTGCCTTAATATTACTTCTCCCAAACTGTGCTTTCATTTGGTTTTTAATTGAGCAGCAAGTGCAGCTGGGTTTTTAGTTCTCTCTTTTTTCTTTTTTTGCCTTGTAAGAACCGTTGCTTTTAAAATAAATATTGATTTTTTTTTCCCTCCTTTCTGTCAGGATGTACTGAAATGCAGACAGTTAAACCAGTGGTTGTCGTATAGTACATAATAAATCATATCTTGTCTGTTTTTTCCCTTCATACTTCCTGTTCAGTTTGTTCAATTCAGCTTGGTGGTGAGATCAGCTAGATGATGCTGTTGTAGCAGAAGCAAGACGGTGATGCTGTGGCAAGTACTCCCCCTCCCCCACAAGCGTTTATTGCAGCTCAGGTCGTTTCTCTGCCAGTATTCATCTTAGTCTGCACTCTCTTTTTTTATTTTCCCTGCACAAGCATGCTTTGCTTATTAGCTGAGAAATGCTGTTCTTGTCCTGAAGGTGATGGTGGCCCTCACCTGTGAGTTTAACTACAGGAAGAACAAGAGATGTTGTAGAAGGAAGAGAAATAAAAGTCATTCACATGGCCCTTCCCTCCAAGCCTTGACAAAGACTGCCTGGAGATGTTTCCCCACCTCCTGTAGGGATTTCTGTTCGAATTTTACCATTATGGCAGAATGCATTGAATTTTAGATCTATAGGGCATGAAGACAAAAAACATAAGCCTGAGAATATAGTGCCCAGGCATGTCGTTGTTTATTGTGCTGCCTCCGAAACAGAACTTGAAGTTTTTCTTGTTGCTGTGATACATTCTTGTTTAGTAATGTGCTGAATAGGATGTCATGTGGTTCTTCACTCATAAAGTCAGCTGTGATTGAAATGTTTTTATTGATTCCTAACATGAATTTTTTTCCCTACATAGACTACGAGTTAAGTAAGATTGTAACAGTTTTTCAGAAATTACCAATCACATGTCATACTAACTTTGTTCCTTCTGAAGGCATTGAAGTACATTTTGAAATATCCTTCTATATCGTGTATTGATTTTTGTATATACTGAAAGACAATCAAATTCATCTGCTTCAGAAGAAGAATCTAAATGGTAAGATCTTTATTCCAAAAATAATCCCATAGATTCTACATACCATCATGTGGTTTTTCTGGTGGTCTCATGTCACTACCAGTGAGAGCATCTATGTGCTTGTATGGCTGTGCATATGGAAATTACCTCGTGAACATTATGTCCAATTGAATTGCCCTTGGAAGGGAGAGGATGAGGTGCCACAGGCTGAATATTCTTCTTGGGGCCCAAACTTGCCCCAGAAAACTCTGCCTTTTTCCTGTTTGTTAGCGATTTATTCCATCCCTTCAGTAGCCTTAATGTTGTTTGAGTGTTTATAGGAGTTTGTGTATATTTATTTAATGTCTTGTTGTGTGAGCTTCTCACATCTTCGCCAGAGTCAAAAAAGGACTGGTGCAACTTTTCATCAGTAATGCCTTCAAATAGTCAATATAAAAGCCACCAGACTTCAAGAATATTTCATGGTTTTGAGACAGTACCTGGGGATTCAAACTTGCATTGTCTGTGTGTTATTTCCAGGAGAGATTTATTTTTAATTTACACATCAGTCTTCTGAAACAGAACACGCAGAACAATGTTTTTGTGCCTGTATGTGTGGAGAGGATCAAAAGTTGTAATTGTGCATTTTCCTGATGCTGCAGGTTGCCGGAAAGGTGGCAAGTCTAACATGGGCAATTTGCTTGTGACAGACTTATCAGTAATCTTTTTAAGTCCTTAGTTAATTTTCAAGGAATTTTGGGTTTCATTATTTTTTTTTTCTTCCAGTTGATTATGGTAATGCATATCATGCTATTTCAGTCACTCCTATCTTACTGTTTTACTGTAGTGTATTTCTAAAAATTCTGCTGTTTTCTGTTTTTTCAGATACATAAACTTATCTTTATTTACCCCAAGTCTGTGTTTCCGCTTTGTTTCTGCTTTTGTATGACTCCTTTTCTTTTTTCTTTTTTTTTTTTTTTTTAAACCAGATAAAACATAAACCAGTTTGGTTTATAAAACTTGATTTTTGAAATGCTGGTATATTCCAGGAACTTTCAAAACATGCTGTAAGGTGTTACTACTACTCTTCATTTCTAAAGCTGAAACTTCTTCCTTTTTTCAGTCAGTGGAGTGACTGGTGGACTTGATGGCATATGTGTCTTGATATTTGGACTGTAGTTTCCCTTCTATTTTCCAAGGACTTTTTATATTTTTGTTTTTCTTTTTTAGAAAAGAATGTACTTTGAACATTGTTACTGTATTTCTTGCTGTAAATGAATCACAAATGATTCAGTGTCACAAACACTGTCATAGCATAAGAATAGAAAATTAGCTCCAGAAAACACCAAAATCCACTTTAAACACAGTGAATATGACCGATTAGCATTCACTTAATGGCTGTGAAATAACTTGTTTTCTCTAAAACTGCTCTAAAATTCACACTAATAATCTGTTGTCATGTTTTAGGAATGGTATTCCCCAATTTAATGCTCCCACTAAAACCATGCTTGCTCCTCCCTCCCCTTCCCCCATCCTTTATTATTGGCAGGTTGGAGAGGAGAATTGGAGGCACAAAAGGTAAAGATCATGGGGTGAGATGAGAACAATTTAGTGGAAACAGCAATGAGATAAGAATAGTAACAGCAACAATATTAATAACAAAAGTGCACAAAAGAGGGAGAGTGATTCACAGGCAAAATGCTCCCCAAGCCCGACCTGACCCGACAGCAGCCACGCCACCCTGACCGCTCCCTCTGGCTCAGGCACAGGGCCATCCCACTGCTCCTCCTGCCAAAGGTACTCGGCCAGAAGGACTCCCTCCTTGCTGGAAGAGACTCCCTCCCTTCCTCCCTGCCACCCCCGGCAATGACGCGAGGCGCTGTAGGATAACCTCCAGGTCCTAGCCGTCATCCCTCCTGACCACTGCAAACATTACCCTTGCTCTGGCTGGATCCAGAACATCTGTTAAACCAGACTGAATCATGTGGACAGCTTAGAGAAGACTTTTTCATTGGCTCTCTCAGAAAAAGCAGAAGTGTGCTTAAGATTATGAAGAAGGTGCCCTCAGTGTACAGAAAACTGAGATGTGCTTGCGAAATAACTCAAGAACATGAGACCGAATGAAAACATGAAATAAAATCCAGGCAATTGCAGAAAAAGATTTAATGGCCAGAAAAGCCAAGCTGTTTTCAGAAGGGTATGAAATACAATAGGTAACTTACTCTGCATCTAGCTAATGCTCTTATCACAATTGCATATCAGGATTATACTAATCACTTCATTTTCCCTTAATTTCTAATACAACATCACGAAATACAGCACTTCATGATATGGAAGTGCTTACACTGTTAATAAGTCTTGTTTAAATTGTCCATTACCAGTTAAATCGACTAAAACTGATTTTCTATCACAAAGCATTTTCCAGTCTAAATAAAAATCTTTAGCTGATGTCACATTTAGCATAAGCTCTTTCCTGAATTTTTAAAAACACCTCTAAAGTACTTGTTTGTACATGGAGAATATGTGTAGAGAAGAGGTGTTAGTAGTATTGCACCCTCCTTTTAGCCTTGGTTTAATCACAAGGTAGAGTTTCCAGTGTAAGTGAAACTAGTTTTCATTCATGAGTGGCAAGAAGTAGTGATCCACAATAATGCGAGAGACTGACACGGGTTCCAGATTTGTTTCTGTGTTTTATGCTACCTTTAAGGCCGTGATAACGGAACTGTTCTGGCCAAAATGAGTAGGGCCCTGATGTTCATTTATGTGCTTAATTTTAGCACTGCATGTATTCAGGTTTGCTTCTATGGAAATCCTCCGTTTGTGAACTTACATTTTTTAAATTGGTACACCCAAACCTTTTTTGATCTTGTGTGCTGTTATTTTTAGGCATTGGGAGTCTTTATCGTGGGCAGAGATGCAGTTTTGCTAGAACTTTGCAAACTTAAGTGTAACTCTTGCCCCACAGAGTTTACAGTGTAAGTGTTGTTGCAATTGTAACTTTGGCACGTTGTAACTTCATGGCAAGCTTTGGAGCTTGCCATAAAGGAGCTATTTTGTGTTTGTGCAGAGAGGCTTCTTGTGGATGCTGAAAGCTTGGTGGCAGAGAGATTTTTCAGTGTCTGCCTGTGTCCGTGAGCATTCTTACTTTCTCACGGAACTAGCTGCAAAACAGCTAGCGGGCTTTTGTAAATAACTTGCCTATCTTGCACTTGCGAGATGTTTTTTGAACATTGTTATTGCAACCATGGTCTCTTTAGCAAACGTGTGTGTTCTGGATCTAGCCAATAGCCCTGGTGGGTGGTCAGCTAAGATCCAATGGCTTTCCTGTAACTTCGAATATAAAACTCTACTGTATGTAAATAAAGATGGGCATTTCTATCTAGTCACTCCTGAGTTCGGTTCTCTCCTTCCTCCCCCGGCCGTGTCCATCATTGCGACAGCTTGTTGCAGAGTCCAGTCTCTTGCAAATTCCATACTCCACTCACAAACGCTTCCGTGCAAGACAATGATTCTGTCCCACCCTCTCCCCCTGATAGCAGCCAGCACACAATGAATAATGCAAAAACCTAATCAAAATTAGCACTTATTTTAACTTTCTGCTATGCGTTTTTTTGCTTGTTTCTGTCTCTTTCTGTTTGTTACAAAGCCCAGGAAATAACTTGTCGTGAAGCAGTGCACTCAAAAATTTGCAACCAAGCATAATGCTTTGCCACTTCCTAAGCTGCGGGTGCCGCAGCTTCCCAGTTCCCAGGGTGGCTGTTCTGCCAAGCCAGCTGTACCGGCCGTGCACATCGGGATGGACTGGCAAGACTTATTTCTTAACTGTTCACTTTCTCTGAGCTGGACCAGCCATGGGATTTGCAGTCCTTCATCCTTCTGAGTTTCCAGTGCTGCGCTCTTTTTCTGCAGCTTCAGGAGCAGAGTGTCTCAGTTTCAGGCTCAGGGAGAGCTGGCAGAAGTTTGCAGGGTAGCAGCAACAGAGATTTTATGTCTTATACAGTTGCTGCTGTGAGGCACATGTGATGGATATTTAGGACACCATTGAACTTCTGTCTTAAGCTAGAGCCAGAGACCAAAATACTAGTTTTCTGTCTAGAAGACCTATCTGCTCTATGCTTGGTCATCTGAGTGGATGACATACAGTTATAAAACTTTCATTTGAAAATACCATCAGATCATATTTGTGTTACTGATGATGATCTTTATGTGCTATATCTCTTCAAAGGGATTTGTCAACTATATTCTTAAGGAGGTGGGAGAAGTCTTTGTGTCACAGGAACTCAACAATAATTCCAGTTCATCACCAGCAGCAGTGCTCCTCATACTGTTAGGGGTTAACAGATAGTGTTCTGTGGAAAAATGCTTTCGTGATTTTAGCTTTAAAAATAGAAAAAGAGAATTTTGGGGGTGGTGGTAGGAAAACAGAGCCCTATATAAACACAATATAAAACAGACATTAAGCTATCAGAATGTGTCCAAAGGAGGGCATGAGGATGGTGAGGGGAAGCTGTGTGAGGAGGGACTGGGGTCACTTGGTCTGTTCAGCCTGGAGAAGAGGAGACTGAGGGGACACCTCATTGCAGTCTGCAACTTCCTTGTGAGGGGAAGAGGAGGGGCAGGCATTGATCACTTCGCTGTGGTGACCAGAGATAGGACTTGAGGGAAGAGCGTGAAGCTGTGTCAGGAGACATTTTGGTTGGATATCAGGAAAAGGTTCTTCACCCAGAGGGTGGTTGGGCACTGGAACAGGCTCCCCAGGGAAGTGTTCAGAGCACCAAGCCTGATAGAGTTCATAAGTTTTTGGACCATGCTCCCTCTCAGGCACGTGGTGTAATTCGTGGGGTGTCCTGTACAGGGTCGGGAATTGGACTCGATGGTCCTGATGGGTCCCTTCCAACTCAGGATGCTCTATGATTCTATAGGGTGAAGTAGACTGTATTAACCCAAGAATCAGTATTTGCTTCAGGACACTTGTTACCCAATGTGTGTTTTAATTACATGTTGAGAAAGGCCTGCAGAATGAGGAACTGCACGATGGAGATGTTTTAAGCCATGGCTGTTTGTTCAACTGAAAATTCCCTTTCATAAATGTGAGGAATGTATTTCTTTTCATGTGATACAACTGCATCTTTAAACTGATCATCAGCATTAGTAGGTAAATAAAGCTGTGTATGTATGTAGCACATGGAGAAGAACAAATAGCATACAGAATAATGTTAGGTTGATTATGCCATTGCTTTGCTTGCTGCTACTCAGCTTGTTTCTTGACCCATTTTTAAAAGACTTAGCTGCTCGAATGGTTGCTGTGAAATGAGAACTTAATCTTTTTCTTCTAGAAGCGTAACAAAATTTCCATGTGTCATGAAACGTGTTTTACCTTCTGCATATTTATTAGAGACCATGCTCTAAAATGTCAAGATAATGGGGCAGGAGGAGAGGCTGTGTGAGCAACGAGGAGGCAATATGAGGTGTGAATTTAAGGTGCTAAGCTTCTGAACTAAGAAACCCTTCAGCCTCATGCGAGGGTGGGCCCATACCTTTGTATAATATAGGTCATAAGTGGGGACACTAAGTCTTCAGTTCTGTTTCATCTCTTTTTCTCTTAGGATGATTCATTAAGACTCCTATCATTGTGGATCATAGGTTTTTTTATTTACACTAGGCACGTCTTGAAAGGGTTCTCGTGCAGATGCAGAGGTTAGAGCTGAGTAATGAGCAGAGCTGAGTCTGCCTGCACATGTTATGTTCCCATAGAGGTTTTGTATCCCTTGCTGCAGATTTGGATCTGAATTTTACGCTTGGTGGGCAGAAATTGGTGGCATTTGTTTTATACTTTGAGACTTGACTGTGCTTTATTCAGCTTGTTTCCTGCCTGTGCTCTTGATTTCTGGACCAAGCACATCACCAGTGTTAATGAGTCTGAATTCTTACATATTCCATTTCTCATTATAACTTCTACCTTTAAAATTAATTTGCTACCCTTTCAAATTCAATCGGTGCAAAACTATATTTATTGGAAAATAATAGTTATGCTCAACAGATAAGATGGACTCCCACTCTTATTGTAGGCTGAACCTGTGGTACAAAGGCCTCCACACGTGACTTTTTTTTTTTTCCAGACATGCTTTTGTTTTTATGTTCTCTTTTTCCAAACTGTTAGCACTCCAGTTTAACAATGCAGGGTAAGATACATCCTTAATTTCCAAATATTTGATGGTGTTTCCATATCTTAACTGTGGTGTTTTGCAGCCTTTCATATTGACAGCTCTCTGTTTTGTATAAATTAGCAGGGGAAACCTACATACTTTGGCAAGTCAGAGAAAGGTAAATTGTGTTTTGACAGTTGTACAGACTTTGAAAGATGCTTTGGAACATGGTGAATTTTAATGACTGAGATGGTTAAGGCAGCTCATAGCTCAGCTGATTGCTTCAGACTCCATACCTGCAGCCCTGCAAGTGCAACTTCATTAGTTTGCACTTATCTGTTGTTTTAAAGTTGCCTCTACAACTCTGAGTGCAGTGTGCAAATTGAGATTTTCTACCTTGGGAAGTAAAAGTAGGGTGATTCCAAATTTGCATATGTCACTGTAAAGTTGAATGAGTAACTTTGACTTTTTGTTTGATTTTGTGGTCTTTCTTGATGGTGAGTCTGGATGGATATTGTGTGTCTACATAGTGAGTCTGAATGCAGGCACCACCAGAGATAGACTCTTGTTTCTTTTCAGGTGCACTGTTTCTGTGGCAATTTTTGTATTACTGATATTTTAAAATAAGTTGCATTCAGGGAAAAGTAGTTGACTCATGGGTGCGATACATCTCGTGAGAACTTAGTATATGGCCATCCTACTAGTTACACGGTCTGCCACTTCTGTATTTTCCGTATCTTACTGCTTGAAAAAGACACTAATTTATTACAACTTTTTTTTCTCTCTTCCAGAAAGAAACATTTCCATTTTTGGTCTAGTTAATGAAGGAAACACATTCTTTCCCACTTAAATAACTGCTAAATACCTCTGATATCCTGGTATCAGGTCAGCGTGCATAGTGGACTGTGACAATATGGGACAGCTTGTTGATCCTCTTTGAAAATTTGAGTTTGAGATTTGGCAATTGTCTTTGTGGAGGTCCTAAAAGAAGCTGCTCAACCTTTTGTTTGCTAAATTTTCCTGTGGCCGTGTTGCACAGTAAAGGGTACTTATGATTCATAAAAATGAATATATGAGCCCATAATATTGGATTTGTAGTTGAAAAAGAAAAAATAGTCATATATTCTTCTCAGCCTCAAAGCCAAAAGTGTTGCATAGCTGTTGCTCCTAAATTAGGAAAATGAAGGCAGAGTGAGAATTAGACCAGCTCCCAATAGTTTGCTCATGCTTTTACCAACTTTTTTTTAGCATCTTTAAATTCTAAGTGTGAGCATATTTTATTTAAGAATGTGTGACAGAAGGCATAGGCTTTTCTTTCCGTTTTCTAGCAACCCACACTTTTCGTATGCTTGTGGATATTAGTATGAAGCATAGTTTCCATAGTAGGAAAGTAATTCCCAGGACTGTTCGAGGGAAGGAGTGGAGAAAGGATCTGGATTTATGTATTCCATTTTAGTTGAATTACTGAGTTTTCCTTCTTGTTTGACTAAAATAGGTGTAATTTTTTCAGTTCATCAGAGTATCTTTCATTCATCCCATAATTATCCAAAAGGTGCAGTGCTTTGCAGTCAAAGTTACAATTTACAGCCATTCATTGCCATGTTAACATTTTGGTTTGGTTCAGGACCTCAGTTTTGGAGTGAAGCCAGGGCACTGAGAGTTGGTCTGTGTTGTGGGGAAAGCCTTAGAGCCCAATTTGAATTCATTTCAGATAACACCAAGTCAAAAGACTCACATCCAGAGTACTTTCAGCACTTCACCTCCCAGTCCCTGCTCCATCAAGGGGACATAATGGAGCTGATCTGAAATAAAACTCCTGAAACATGCTGTGTGCCAAATGCTGAGCCTTTATATCAATTATGTTGCTCTACTCATCCCCTTCCAGTGGGCAGCCTGATGAGATAATGTAGGAGTAGCCAGGAGGCTGCCTGAGTGGCCTAGAAATAGAGTGAGAGGAGCAATATAGATTGAAATTTCTTCTCTAGCTTGGATGAACTCTCTGGAAAAGTTTGTTTTTTCTGGACTTTATGGAGATTTTTGTCAAGTTGTAACAGTTCCTCACTTGGAATACTCCTTTGGCTTTGAGTAACAATATTTAAATTAAACGAGACTTCTTTTTATTTGAAATTACTAGATTGTGAGGTTTCTGAAGCTCCTCTCAGTGAATTTTGGCAGTTGCCAGCTGGCTTCTCTTCTGTGATGGTGGATATGATGTGTTTTACTTCTGACTTTTTAAAGTTCATCACTGAATTGAGTAGTTTAAAATTTAACACCATCACTGCTACAGTAATGCAGATAAAACACCAAATATTCATTATTAATAACCACTTAAGCATAGTTAGCATTTCTCTTGCTTAGATATCAGGTAAGGCTGTCACGCAAAGCCTGCCTTCAACGCATTCTTACATCAGCTGTTCCAAAGCCTTCCGGTTATGAGCTTTGCTTTTTGTTGGTTTTGTGAGTCCAGATACCATTCTAAACAAGTGTACTTCTGTTGGGCTCATGACCCCAGTCATAACTGCTGTGACCCTGCGTGGGGGTCATGACCCCTGGTGAGACTCCACCTGCAGTAGAGCAATCTCAAAGAGTTGTCCTGTGCTAATGCATCGGGGGACAAATGCAAGTAACTGTCAAGAAGGCAGTGAAACAGATTAATCATGCAGAGGGCTGAAAAAATAGCAGCAGCTTCTGCATGTTCAGTGTCTCAGACATGAATTCTGTTCCGCTCCCCATGGATTATATACCTTTTGTTTAAGAATAAAATACCAAGAAGCCACATGTTGTAAACACATTTATGAAAATGCATAAAAATCAACCAGCTCTAATTTCATGCAAATGCTTATATTTTCTTTGGAAAGTAAAATAAAGGTTTTTAAGTGAACGTTATGTACACAAGCCATTTCCCCTCACTGTTGCCCAAATTCACTAGCCTTTCAAAGATAGGGATGCTGTCTCATATTGAGAACTTATGTCAAAGTTCAGCCTGAAACGACTTGTTTTATAATCCTTAAACTAGTGATTTGGAATGAAGATAGTGATGGCACTGCCTTTTTAATGTCATGAGTGTAATTTTTCTCTTTTTGAAGGAATAAACTTGAGTATATTGTTCCAACATCTAATTTCTGCCATCATGTTCATACTGCAATGAAGATTCAGTAAGTACATCTTTCTTGGTCTGTGGGTGTAGTTTAGCCCTATTCTGGATTAATTTATGCCATACGTGCTCAGCCTTTTTTAAATTAATGAAGCTTTGTTACTTGCAAGAGGTGACTGTGTCAGTGTCTGGGGAAAAACTGTCGTTCTGAAACAGAAGAATTAATGCTGATCTGGGTGATGCTGCTTGAATTATTTCATATGCCTGTCTGTGTTAGCGGCACTCCCGGGCAGGCTGTGCCTTGGCTCTTAGAGATGTGGGTGAAGGCCTATGCTTCCTTTTCCAGAGGTTCAGGCAACTCTGTTCCGTCACCCTGCTCCCCACTGTGTCCTGGGACTGACGAAGTATCTTGGAGCTAAGGGCAAGGAGTGCACCTCCATCCTTGGTCATTGGGGATTCTGCCCCTCTGCTCTGGTGAGACTCCACCTGCAGTGCTGCATCCGGCTCTGGTGCCCAGCACAGGAAGGACATTGACCTGTCGGATCCAGTCTGGAGGAGGCCACCAAGATGATCAGAGGGATGGAACACTTCTCGTACAAGGAAAGGCTGAGAGGACTGAGTTTGTTCAGCCTGGAAAAGAGAAGACTTTGGGATGACCTAATCGAGGCTTTCCACTACCTGAAGGGAGCCTACAAAAAAGATGGAACGGGACTTTACAAGAGTAGGTAGCAACAGGACGAGGAGGATTGGATTCAAACTGTAAGAGAGTAGGTTTAGATTAGATATTAGGAAACAATTCTTTATTGTGAAGGTGGTGAGATATTTAAAGAAGTTGCCCAGCGAAGCTGTGGATACTCCATCCCTGGACGTGTTCGAGGCCAGGTTGGATGAGACTGAGCAACTTGGTCTAGTGAAAGGTGTCCCTGCCCATGGTAGTGGTGTTTGAATCAGATGATCTTTAAGATCCCTTCCAACCCAAACCATTTTATGATTCTATGATCTCTGACGGTATGCAGGGCTAGTATCTTTTAACTCTTTTGAAGATCACCCCTGTCAGCAATATGTTGCATTGCTGTAGTTTCTGTTCAGCTTCTCAAAATAATCAGTAATACTGACATTCATGGGTTTCCTGTGTGCTTGTTCCTCTGTTGAAGATACCATGCTCAGACGAGACATCTCATTCATGCTTTTATAGCTTGTGAATCTTTCCCACACCAGCTGCTGTAGTGTGCATGCCCTTTGTGTCTGTAGTCTCACCACAGAGATCCACTGACTGGCACTTGAGTCGGGAATTGAGAGATTTTAACAGGTCCAAACCCATCAGGTTTATAGGACTCTGGAGTAGTTAAAATGTCTCCTAGGAAAAACATTAGCACTTCAGGGCTTCCAGTCCTGAGCATTACTAAGTGTCTGTTGTGCAATGCATGGGGCTTAGGGTGCTATTTACTGAATGTCTTCCTGGGTATTGAATGCTTTGTCTTGGTGCTTGCTTGTTCTATAACTGTCTGATTCCTTCACATGTTCTAATTCAAATTTGAATTTGTTTACTAGACTGCTTTTGCAAACCTCTAATCATTTTCAGTGTTACCTGTTAAAATTAGAGGACGATTATAGCTGGGGGGCAGGGGGGGGTGTGTAAAAAATAACATGCATTATTATGATGCCTATCTCCTGGTGTAGTCCTGCTAATATAATTAGTGATACTGAAGTAAATACTTTGGCTGTCAACTGCAGCTGATCATGGTTATAGGAGAGAGAACAAGCCTGCTGAGATGCAGCACTGGCCTTACTGGCTTTGCCTTGGCTTTATGACGAAATGTTATCCTTGGAAGCATAATTCTTATTTCTCTTCTTTCATCAAGCAGAAAATATTTAGTCAAATTTTCTTTTATGCCTTGACAAGTGTTTTACTCACATTTCTGTGCTTGGAGTAAAATAGCTGTTTGTACCCAAAGCCTAGCTTCTGGGAAAGACCTGCTGAAGGGGCAAAAATCTTCCTCATGTAAATATCATAAGTACTTTAATACATAACTGCACTGGCTTGTAGGGGTAGGGGTCTTTGGTAGAAGCAAAACAGGAGCCATAGTAAATCAGTGAATTGCACTAATAAGAAGTTAATGACATTAGTTTCTTCCAGTTTCGGAAGACTGCAAATGTTGCATCTTTGACATACTGAAATGCAATGCCCGTGTGTTGACAGGAAACGTCAGCATTCTGATTTTGGGAAGAAACTACATTGTTTATTTATTTATTTAATAGTATCTGCATGATTTGTAGGCAGTTGTTTTCATGGTGCATTAAGCTGCTGAGTAGACTTTTGGCAATTTAAAGATTGCAGCATTCTTGAAGATATTTAAGAAACACTTTGCTTAGCCCAAGTTAGTTTGATCTTCTGACGGATGTTTGTGGTTGTTAGGTCTGCAAAGCAATTTAAATAGGTAGCTCTCCTCCTAAAAATTTTAAGACCTCTGAGGCTCTTCTGGCATTTGTATAGGTCTTCTCAAAGGGAAAAATACAAGTTTAATGTTTTTTTCAGTTTCTGGCAAATTATCCGCATAGATGGTTATCGAAAGAGGTGCTGCCAATAGCCTAATGAAATACTGGGAAACATTTACTCTCATTCACAAGGAGAATCAGAGTGTCTATCAAAACGAATTTTATCTCAGGCTATAATGACAACTTAGACAATTTCATTTAATGGAACAAGATATGTGTTCATTACACTGCCTGCATGTGAATATGTGGGGTTTTTTTTCTAAAGTAACAGCAATTGGGAAAAAAAATGGTGTGTCTGTTTTTAAATATGACAGTTAAATATAAAATTGTCTGTAGAATCTGTTGACGTTTCCTCTGTTGGCCTCCGTAACTCTCTCCTGGCGGAGTTTTAAGAGGATGAAAAAATTACTTCAGGGACTTAAAGTTCATATTCTGTCTTCTGAGAACAGTTAATGTCTGGAGAATGAGAAAGGAAGCACATGGCCTTTAATTTTGATAAAAACTAGTCCTTGTTTTAAGTAATTCTATTAGTGGAATTTTAGACACCTGATGTAACTTGAGATAGAGATAGGCATAAAACCTCTTCCTTCCTACCATCAGTTGTCTTTACAAAATAAAATCCTGTAGAGATACTAAAATAATAAAAAATGGAGATAAATATTTTTCTTATATTTCCAAAAAAGCTAGAGATTCAAGTGATAAATGTCTTTGAGCACTTTTTCTCTTCACTTTGAAAGTATTTTAGGTTGTAAGACAAGGTCTAGTCTATGCCCGGTCATGGCAATTGCATTTGTGTGGCATTATGGGAAAAGGTATTGCCTTCCCAGAATCTTAAAATTAAGTATAACAGATAAGAGGCTCTGAGGACAGTCCATTGTGAAGCTTTTGTTTTTCAGTCCCAGTTTTGTTCCTCTTTTTGCTATGTTGCTGTGGGGAGTATGAACTATTAATTTGTTGTCTCTTGTTGCCTTCAGTAGTGATAGCTGCGTTTTCCTAGGAGTACCTGTGTGGCCCATGAATGTATTTAGACTCAAACATCTGGAAATCCCTGAAGGCTAAGAGTGGGATTCTTGAGCTAGTCTGGGAGAAAATGGAGTATTATGCTGCACCTACTGACATGCTCTTTATGGGGCTTCCTGCTCAGTCAGTGTTCACACGTACGCTGGAGCTTCTGCTGCACTCACTCTGTCCCACACAATAGCAATCCCAGTGGCACCTCATTTCCTGGAGAGCTGGAGACAGGAGAGACTTATAATTGTTGCCAGGACATCGTTAGCGTTGCCAGGAACTGTAATCAAAAAAGGTTCAAGGTTTCATACTGATATGATGGATGCAGTACATGTGGCTTAGATTGAGGGGGAAGGTTGATATTTGGGCTTGGTTTTCCAAATGTTTCCTCTGTTCTTATCAGTGTGGCTTCTCTTGTGCCAGTTCCTTTCCACGTGGACACAGATCTCTTGCTGTTCTGTTGACATTTTCGTGATGGTTTGGGTGTGCTCGCTAACAAAGAGAGATAAAGCTGGGTGGTGTGTGTCAGTATATTGCTACCAGATGTGACATCCAGCAGCTGCACAATAGCATCCAGAAATCCGAGGGTGGAGTAGAGTATCAAAGGCTCCTCCTTCCCTCCGCCCTTCCTCTGCAAAGCAGCAGCTGGTGGTGTTTGGTGGGTTGTGTGTGGATGTGTTTTTCCTTTGTTTTGATTTTTTTAATTGGTTATTTGATTTTTTTTTTTTGTTTGTTTTTATTTTGTTTGTGCTAGGTTTTTTTACGTTGCTTCCCCATGTCCTCCACCCTCCCATACATTAGTTTTGGGATACAAGATGGTTGACAGCTCTTCTCTGATTTTATTCTTTCTCCAAATATCTTGTTAGATGCTGTGGTGTGTAGATTAGGGTTTTTGGGTTTTTTTTCCCTGCATTTGAGGTAACTAAGGTGTTGGGGTGGGAATAGGCGAGTGCTCAGGGTCACAGGAGTGAAAAATTATTGGAACAAAAAGGAAAAGGCATGCAAAGGTTGATGTACCTGCAGCTCCAAGCTGTCGTGTAAGTTAGAGCACCAGAGGCCCTTACCTCTAACTGAACAAGTTTTGGAAGTGTCACCCACAGAGATCTGGGCAAATGGCACTATCTCAGGAACTTTCTCTTAAAACTTAATAAAAGCTTTGTTATCCGTATAGTAGCAGAGATCCTGAATTTCTTTCCTTGGGCTAGAAGAGCATGAATATGACCTTGCTGGTCAAATTTAATCACAGTCCTGGAATCAGCTTATGTGTGTTTATGTTGTTTATGGTGTAAATACAGAGCAGATAAGTTAGACTGAGGGTTTTTTTGTTTGAGGCTTTTGGCTTGCAGAAATTAGAAGTCAGTCCATTTCCTTCAATAACAAATCAATTTTCTGTTGAAGATCTTGGTTTAGATAAAAATATTGCAGCATTAGCAAAGGAATAGCCAAGCTTTTAATATAAAACTATGCAATTGGGTAAAGAAAAAATTTACTTTTCTGTTACAGCTGATTTGAATATTGTTGAATAGTTATTGTGATTTGTAGAGGGACACACTAAACCTTCTACAATAAGAAAAAATAATGCAAAGTTGGAATGTCCTTATTTCACAACTTGTGCAATGTGCAGTGTGGTATCAAAGCAAGAATCCTAGCTGTAAGAGTTCATTCCATTTCAATGACAAAAGAAGTGATAGTCACAGTTCTTCAATTAGCTGTAGGGGTGTCAGCCTGTGTTCAGTGATATGTATTCACAACTGGTTCGTCCACTTGGGTTTCTGTGTATTAACTCAGATATAGTGTTTTGTTTTGGAATTTATACCTAGGATTGTTTTAAGGTAAATGCTAATAATAACCATACAACTATTGCCTCTTCACTTTATAATTTTCCCCACAGTAAGTAGTACCAATTCAGAAAAATGGGTAGCAAGTTTGTTCTTCCAAGGTAATGTAGAGGAGTTTGGGTTTAAAAAACCCTCACAACACCCCAGAAATTAGAAGTGTCTGAACAAGAACTTAACTCTAGTCAGCAGTGACATCAGTGGCCAGTATGTGACGAGTGCATTTAAGTATTTGTGCTATTCAGCTAAGCATTTTTTCCTAACAAGTAACTACATGTGTTTAGTTGTTGTAGCAGAGTGAATGTTGGTTTGGTGCATTCCTGTGCTAAATTAAAATAGTAACAGGTGATTTTTTTTTGTGTACTCTAGACTTTCGTAGCCAGTGAAAGAACATTTTTTAGATGTGCTTAACAAGATAGCAATGTCAACACGCACTCCAAAAGTGGAAAATGCATTGCAGTGTGGGTTTTTTTTAATGTACTAGTGGAAGTGACTTCCTAAATGGTTGTTGACTGTATACAGTAAGAGCTGTGAAGAGAATTAACAGTTAAGTGTAATATTTTCATGCTTTTATCTTCAGTGAAGTTGTCATCCTGCCCCAAGGTGACACAGTGGCTTGAGCAATGGTATCATGCCTGGAAATGCCAACCAACTAATGTTGATTTAGAAGCTGCTAGGTGCTGCTGGTTGTTATACCCCTCTCCCAGGGTCACTGCAGGGAGACCAGGGCTTGGGAATGCATCTGAGCTGCTTCAGTGTCCAGTGTCTTCAGCTTGAAGTGCAGCTGGTGTTGATGGACACACGCAGCTGCTTCCAGGGCTTGGCTTGCTGGTCTGGCAAGCGGTAACAGGCAAGAAAGGAGGGGGAGGGTGGGAGAGATGTTAAAGCCTAACCCACTGCAGCTGTTTACGTGAGAGCATGTCACAAGCTCTTAAAGTTAAAAACGCAGGCCACTGCAGTGGGTGGTGTGCCCATGGTTTTCCCACACCTCTAGCCCTACAGCGATCAGGAGGAATGTCCTCTGTATGGAGTGCTTCCTGGGAGCAAAGCTGAGGCCTGAAGTGTGTGATGTGCCCTGTAGCTGTTCTGTCACTTCTTTGTCACCAAAGACCACAGTCAGACATGGGCTGAGTATTAAATGGGTGACCAGAGGGAGCTAAAGCAGATAGAGCAAAGCTGATTTAGAGAGTGGGATTATAAATGCTCCTCAGCCTGCTCCTAGATACCTTGTGCAGTCACAAATTGCTAGACAGTTATGCCAGAGGCAAAAGGAACAGTTTTGTGGTTAAGGCACACTGCTATAAACTTGTTGTTTGTCTTGATCTCCTGTTCTTCTGTGTCCCCTTACAGAGCAGAGGTGATCATGCCTTTCCCCTTTGCAGCCTGTTTTGCCAGCTCTCTGGGGCAGGGAGTGTTGTGTGGCCTGTTTGTAGCAGAACAGGGCTCTTGTGATCACTCGCTGTTGTATTCCCACCTGACACCATGGAGCAAAAGCGTAGCGTCCAGCCAGATGGTGGACCTGGTAAGGAGAGCGTTCGTGTGAGAAAGGGAAGTGTCACCCGCAGAAACACACAAGGCCTGGGAAGCAAGCACTGCCTGTGTGGTGACAGCTGTGACACTGCCAGTTACAGCAACAGGATGGGACAGCATGCAGGACTGTGGTGCTGTGGAGAGCAGATGCAGGTTCTGGAGGACAGGGAGAGAAGGGAGGATTGAGGGAGTTTCACTACTGCGAGTGAAGGAGCAGTTTGAATATATGGAGTTCTTCTATGGAACAGATGACAGGCAGGTAGGGAGCTTGTGGGTCATGATCTGGGATAGGTGAGTAAAAGGGGTATCGTGCTGGGAGTTTCTTATAGATCACCTGATGGTGAGAAGGAAACAGAACCAAGTCTTCAGAAAATTTGAGGAAGTCTCTGTGCCACAACCTGTGGTTCCTTTGAGTGACTTGAAGGTCTTTGACATCTGCTGGAAGAGTGATACGGTTGGATACAAATTAGCCAGGGCTTTTTTGAGGATATCAGGTTTAACTTCTTGATACAGGCCTTGGAGGGGTCAAACAGATGTGACATCTGATTGCATCTGCTATTCACAAAGTAGGCAGATGTGATTGAGGGAGTGATAATGCAGCCTTGGCTGTAGCCACCATGAAATAGAGGAGTTCAAGGTCATTAGGGGCGTGAGAAACACAAGCAGCAGAGTGACAGACTCTGGGCTTCAGGGAGGCAGGATTCAGCTTATTCAGGCAACTGGTACCAGGAAACACTGAAGCTTTAAAATACATAAGAGTTCATGAAAGCTAGACAGGTCTTGAAGGACAATCCCTTCGAAGTGCAGGAGCAGTATTTACTTAGAAAACAAAAGGATGTATTGGAAAACCAGACTGGCTGGGCAGGAAGCACACGATAGAACTCCAATGCAAAAAGGAGGAGGAAGCAGTAAAAGAGGAACTTAGAAACATTGTCCAGGGGCTGGGGTTACAAAAGCTCAGCTGGCGTTGATAGGTACAAGTGGTAAAAAGGGCTGCAGAAGAGTTTCTACCACTTACACTCATAGGAAGAGATTGAATGAGGAAAGTGTGGATCTGCTGCTGAGTGGGACAGGTAGCAGTGGGCACTGGTAAGGCTGAGGTACTTGCGCCTTGTGCACTTCAGTTTTCACCAATGACATCTCACAAGCCTCTGTACTTAGTGAGGGAGTTCAGGGAGTGCAAGAAGTCTCTCTTGGGCCAAGGAGTGTCATGGATTACTGGAGAGCTCAGCAAGCCCAGGGAGACTGTGCCATCTCCACCCCTTGAGGTTTTCAAGATCTAACTGGATGAAGACCTGAGCAAATTGATCCAACGGATGACTCTGTTTTCAGCAGAAGGCTGAACCTGACCTCTGAAGGTTCCTTCTAGCCTGAACAGGTCTGTGGTCCTATATAATGTGCGTTGGGAGGGTTGTCCTCAACCATTTAGCTCACTGTTTGAATTTTGACGTGTGTGTTATAACTCCGTACGTAGGAGATAAATTGCTTTAGCTCTTTGTGTAGGAGGAAGCTTATTTCCTAGCATGTCAGGTTGTCTGTCCTTCCCTTGCAGAAGCTGTGCCATAGTGTGTGAAGTTAAGCGTAGTTGTAGTAATCTGTCCTTTAGAGGAGTGTGTACCCTGGTTTCTTGAGAGGTATGGTCAGTTCAGTGGGAGACTGTTCTACGTAGTCACCTCAGACTCCAAAAGAGAGTAGGGTGCTGAGGATGGCTCCATGTGCAGCCTCTCCACTTGTGCTTGTGGCCGCTTGTCGATAAAAGATTGCTTGAAGCTGCCAGCAGCCATTATCCTGCTCAAATCTCATCCAATGGGGCCTGTCCCAGCGTGAGGAGGGGAATGCTGCTCCCCTGATCTCTCCTTTGAGATCCACCTCTGTGGTGCTGTAGTCATCTTCCTTCTTCTGCTGAACTTCTGTTCCCCTGTATTGCTGAGAAGCTTCTGACATGATGCAAAGGACCACGTTTCAATGATGAATGGGGTTGGTACTGATAGTTTGCTTGTAAAATGCTTTGGGAATCTTCCCAGGGAGAGGCTCTGTATCGGGAAGTGAGAAGCTGAAGTGTGAATCACTGTTATGCCTTCTCTTGCCAAGCTTCCCAGGCTGAGGCCGTGGGGCTTAAATTCCAAGTTGTTCCGGTTTTTCTCAATGGGCTTGTGAAGAACTTTTCTCTTATCGTTTTTTTTGGTGTAAGTAACTATGAAGAACTTACGCATGTCAGGCTAGTTAATGAACTGTCCTGATTTCAAGATCGTTTCTAGAAGCTACTTTTAAATTGCAGGACCTTTAAGGACCTTTCGTATAATTGTGTATTAATGAGGAACTCTCCCACCCACCAAGGGAAGGATGGAGGAGGGAGAATGGGGTCAGGTCTCCTTTGGGACTACAGCATTCTTGCTTTCATGCAGTCTGCAATGAAAAACTTAATTTTGAGTGTATTTTCCTTGTGACAGCTCTTTCTTCACATTCTGAATTGTTGACTTTTTTTTCGAATGTTAGTCAGCTGGCTGTGGTGTTAATTCTGTCATTGTTTCCTGATAAATTTGAAAGCATTGTATTGCTTAACATATTTTTAAATGTTTCTTTCCTCATGTGTGTAATTGTAGTCTAGGGAATTTTCTTCCAGTGTTCTGCTAATGTCTTTAATATTTGTTTTATTCTTAAAAGATTCATAGCGGATGTATTTCCTGGTTTTAAAGTCTGTAATAGGAAGAAAGGAATCACAGTTTTCCCATCTCAGCAATAGCCTGAAGCAGGATGTGTGGCATTCAACAGACTTTCACCAGGAGGAGGAAATAAACTGGCTACAAATCAGGGAAAGTTCACGAGAAATCATTACTCTTCATTTATTTCTAAGTGAAGCTTTGAATCTCTAGGCAAAAGACCAAATTATATAGTAAATGGAGTCCCCCTGCATATGAATGTGCAGTTCTTAATTATCTGTGTTGACTGTGACCATGGTAAGATTATGCAGCTTCATGTATTAACTGTGTTATCATTGAGCACTGTCTCTTCTCCTTCCCTTTTTTTAAAGGAATGTGTTTTAATGCTATTAAATGAAGTACTGATGAATGTTTCCATGGCCAGATTCTGCTTGTTTCCAAGTGGCGTGTGGTGGGAGTGTACATAATTTACCCAGATATGTCCTGTCAGCTTTTTTGTCCTTATTCTTTTCAGTGCCTGGAAAAGTGAGATAAAGCAGCTTATCTTCTTTGAGACCTGTGCTGCATTTAAAGCGGCTTCAGAAAAGAAAACGAACCTTCAACAATTTTTCTAAAGTTAATATAGACTAATAACAAAAAAACATGGGCGGAAGAGTTACTTTTAATAATACTTGAAATCTGCATTAGTCTGAAGAATCTGCAGGCCTGTGGAGGGAGGGAAAGGTGAAACCCCTAGAATGACCTAGTACCTTGGAAAAAAAAAGGTTTCTTTTTTAGTAAACTTTGGTTGCAACATTTCTTTTCCATAGTTTACTAATTCTGTGATGCAGAGTGCCTGTAGGCAATGCATTGAAATCTGCATGATTAAAAAAGTCTACTTCAGCTGTTATTTTTCCTCACTGGGGACACCTTCCCTCCCCCTTGAACGACTTTGGAGTTTAGTATAGCATTGAATTCAGTGTAGTGTTTCAGTGTAGTAATGCTTACCATAACTGTGCTTTTCTTTTTAAATTTATGCTATTTTATAGTCAGTAACACAGAATTCATCCATGGGATGCTACAGGTAGAGATAATTAGCTTAGCTGGAAGGCATTATTCTCTGTTGCACTACATTTGTTTTGACAGGCAACATATGCAAAAGAGCTCTTCAAATGTAGGAGATTCATATTTTAAAAATCGCTTTTGTCCACTTCCTGGCTGCATGTTTTTTCCCTACTTATTCAAATTCTATTTAGGGTATGTTTTATGACACCTTCATCCTTTCTTGCAACTTTTTGGGTAAAATTCCTCACTTGTAAAAAGGTACTAATATTTCTTCCTCCTTCCTTTGTATATTTCCTCCTTTTTTCTGTGCTACCTATTTTTGTATTGACAGTCCGAAGTTGCTCCCTAGGTTAGAATTTGTGTTGCTTATTACCTGGGAACAAAATGGGTGCTGTTCTGATGGGTTCTACTTAAATGATGGTTGAATATTAATTCCAGTATTTTTTCTTAAAGCAGCAGGATTCCATCAGAGATCCATGAAGGAGGGGCTTGCAGTGAGAATGGTTTCCTGAACCATTCTATTTTAATAATAGTAAAGGGATGGTATACAAATCTTAATATGTATATGGTTTACTAAATTTTTGTGCTGTCCTGTTAGTAGTATTAGGAAAAAGGCCATATTACTGGTGACATATGACCCGTAGATATGTCTATATGCAGAGTAAGAGATTCCATGGAGATCTTACTCAAGGTGAGTGAAAGTATTGTGTTCCTTCTCTGCTGTGTATCACTGGGCACAAACTCCTGACATCTCCATGGGAAATCCTGGAGAGCAGTTGGGAATGCCCAGAGGAAGCCAGCTGATGTTCCTATCAATTGGCTTCAGAATACCTGGCTCCTTGAAAAGTGAAGTATGTCCAATAAACGTGAGAAAGAATTCATTCCTGTAGCCACGTTGTCAGCTAGAAGGAACATTAGAAGAGAAAAATTTCAACAAATCTCTTGCTTGCAGAACTTGGCCTGTCAAAGCTTATAAATGAAATGCACTGGGAAAGCTGTTGCCAAATTCACATCGAATGCTTTTGGTCTGAGGGATTGTAATGTATACAATCATCTCAACTGAAGTTATAGGCAGTTTTGGACTTGATTTTGTGATTTTTACTTTTTTTTTTTTTTTGGGCGGTGGTGGTGTAAATTATTATGGTAACATTATGCAATCAAAATGATTGTACTCTTACTGCTTGATGAAACAAGACTTGTTAATGAAGAACCTGAACCATTAAAAGGTTTTTATACATACACCCACATTAAAAGAGTTTATATATGGGTTTTTTTTTAAATTGAGAACAGGATGCTTGTGTTCATTGATTTCCAGCCTTTGCTGTCTAACAGGCTACTGGTGGAACAAGTGACACACTGAGCAACAGCACACCAATGCATGCATGCCTTAATTTTTAACTCTTCACATCTTGTGGCCCAACACAATGTGAGGATCTCATATGAGGTTTGTTTCCTACCACTGGTGGGTTGGTCATCACGGTGGTTGCTTGTGAAGTGGATGTAAAGCTGCCAGGGTGCCAGTTTTACATTTAGCCCAGACATGCAGTGAGGTACCTGTCCCAAGGGCTTTGTTCCTTCCCTCATATTAGTTTTATTAGTTTATATATTTTGGCTTTTAACTATCACAGGATTTAAAAGCCATAATCAGTTTGATGGTGGAAACCATGTTGTAGTCTTCCTAGGGAGTGTCCTAACCTGATAAACCATAGTGTTTTTCCCTGGCTGAGTTAATCCTGGGTGCTATTCCGTAAAGTGGCACAATACAAAAACGTGCTGTTCTGATGTATTTTTGCGGGTCTGATGTCCCTCAGAGAGGGGAGGACTGTGGGCTTGAGAAGCTGATGTGGCATCTGTGAGCCACAAGTGGTGCATGGAGCACACTTAGCATTTCTCCCTGTCAGTGGGACTTTCTGTGATGGCTTTTTCTTTTGGGTGGGTTTTTTCGGTTGTTTTGGTTGTTTTTGTGGTTTTTCTGTCTATTTTTTTTAATAGTTATTTATTTGTTTTTGTTTTGTGATTGTTTTATGTGAAAATCATTCAAGTTGCTGCCATATTTTTCCTGGAGCTCCAGGTATGGCCTGCCAGCATGTGTGTTGAACAGTTTGATGTCTTGCTACTGGTGAGATTCCATTTTATCCCTTCCTGCTCCTGGCCACAGGCTCCCACAGCTTCCCTTTGTCTGGGGCTCCTCATGCTCTCTCCTAGCCACCCTGTGGTGTGAAATGTGTGGAAAAGCAAGAAGAGAGGTCTTCTTGGTGTGTGGAAGTTAATGGTGAAAGTACACATGTCCATGGGCTTCCAGGCACCGTCGGTGGCAGGCACGTGGGACACACCAGGCCTTTTAATTCTGCTGAGCTTCATTTGAGGTGCACAAGCCCATCCTTTGGGGATTTCCAAAGTGTTTTTCCAGTGCCTTGGCTGAATAAACTTGTGCAAAGCATTCAAGCAATGCTGTGAGTCAGACAGAGGATTTGACCATAGCCTTTCCTGGGATCTGGAGGTGAATAATCAACAGCTAAACCCTCTTGAAATGTTTTTCTTTGATAAGAGCATGAGCTCAGCTTGGCAGAGATGTTGAACAGACACAGAGGGCATTTCTAGTGGGATGGCTGTGAAATGAGGAAGGTTGACTGGAAAGGATGCAAATACACAAGTGACAGGGGTCAAAACCTGACACATACTGCACTCTATTTGTTTTGTATTCGTAGCATGTAGCACTGACTGGCTGTTTCAGGCTGTGTTCATTTTTTCTTTCCTTCCTCTGAGGTGGCTCACAACTTCTGGTATTACTGTACAGTGCAACCATTTGCCAGTAATTTTTGCAGAGGGATGTCGTCAGTGCCTGTGTTCGTGCCATTGTGCTGTTCCCCAGGGCTCAGCACTGGGGCCAGTCTTGTTTCATATCTTTGTTGATGATCTTGACGAGGGGACTGAGGGCACCCATAGCCACTTCGCAGATGGCGACAAGCTGGACAGGAATGTTGATCTTGGCGAATAGGAAAGCTCTTCTGAGGAATCTGGAGAGGCTGGATTCATGGCTCAAGGCCAGTTGTATGAGGCTCAATAAGGTGAAGTGCTGAGTCCTGCACTTGGTTCAGAAGTCCTTGCAGTGCTAAAGACTGAGGGAATGTGGCTGGAGAGGTGCCCAGCAGAAAAGGCCCTGGGGATGCTGGTCGACAGCGGCTGAACACGAGCCAGTGTGTGTCCAGGTGGGCAAGCAGGCCAGCGCCATCCTGGCCTGTATCAGCAATAGTGTGGCCAGCAGAAGTACTCCCTGCTACATCCCCCTGTGCTTGACACTGGTGAGGCCACACCTCGAATCCTGTGTTTAATTTTGGGCTGCTCACTTCAAGAAAGACATTGAGATGCTGGAGCGGGTCAGAGAAGGGCAACAGAGCTGGTGAAGGGCCTGAATCACAAATTATATGGTGAACAGCTGAGGGAGCTGAGTTTGTTTAACTTGGAGAAAAGGCGGCTCAGGTGGAACCTCATCACTCTCTACAACTACCTGAAAAAAGGTTGTAGGGAGGTGGGGATTGGTCTCTTCTCCCAAAGGACAAGTGACAGGACAAGAGGAAACAGCCTTAAATTGTGCCAGGGGAGGCTTAGATTGGATATTTGGAAAAATTTCTTCATAGAAAGGGTAGTCACATTTGGACCAGTCTGCCCAGGGTAGTGTTTGAGTCCTCACCCCTGGAGGTATTTAAAATATGTATAGAGGTGGCATTTGAGGATATGGTTTAATGGGGAACTGGGCAGTGTTAGGTTAACATTTGTATTTGATGATCTTAAATGTCCTTTCCAACCTAAAGGATTGTATGATTCTATAAAGATTTAGAGAAATCAGAATAAGAGCAGAAACGAGTGTGTCCAATTCAACCAAGAAAATACTCTTTTTCCTCTATGGTGTTAAGGAAAAGTAAAAAAATCCTGCAACCTTCAGGTTTTCTTTTATCTGTTACACAAAGACCTGCTTACTCAATTTTTTTTTTCTTTTCCTCCCAGGGTTTAGCAGCCCTGTCAGGCTTCCTGTCTGTGTGTCAGTATAGTGGCTTGTAGACACAAATGGTATCAGGCTTTACAGGTGCAGGAGACACAGTAGCATTAATGCAACATGGTTGTAAACACCAACAGGGCTTTATCTGTGTCTCCTTTTAATGATTTTTCTTGAATATGGCTTGCTTTAAAATAGCAGTTCAGGTCCCCTGTGTGAGTTTTGACACTGGGGCTCAGCTGAAGAAATATATTATCTTTCAATAGCATGGGTTTTGAGGAGAGTAAAATGCCAGCAGAATAAATAAGTAAATATTGGAGAAAACATACAAACAACCCCCCCCTTCACATGGTGAAAGATGCAACCCAGGAAAAAAGCAGATTTAAAGGATGGGTAGGAGGGAAAAACCAAGCCAGTTTGAATGTGTGGCTTTGATTTGATGTGCTGCTTCCTTTCCCTCCTCCCACTATGACTTGTTGTCTTTCAGCATTAACCTCCAGTCTTAGCGTAGTGAATGTTGTGCTCTGTAAGTCCTGCTCCTGCCCTTACTCCCCTGCTGACGCCCCTGCTGAGCTCAGTGCTGACAGCTGGGGGAAATTCAGTGTGATTTGGAGTTGGGAAGTGCTGTATCAGCACATGGGGAGATTAAGGTTTTTAGGAATTTTTTTTTTCTTGCTTGTAGAGGGGAATTAGTGAGCTCCCAAATTCACTGGATTTATTGGAAATCTGTGCCTGCTGAATGTATTTATTTCCCCATGTTGCTGGCTGTACTCTTGACAGGTGCTGAGAGGAGATTTATAGAAACAGCCAATATTTGCTAGAGTGGCTGAAATATCTGAGGATTATTTAGATGTGACTCTTTATCATCATCTCTCTTAGTTCTAGTTCAATAACGAGTCTTTGGAAATTTTTAATCTACTTCTCTGTTGGATTTTATACAGGTTCATAACTAAATCCTACTGCCAATGGACTAGTACAGAGCTGATACACAGACTTTGAGAGTACCTTTTTTTTCTGGTTTTTGGTTTTGATGAAGTAATATTACAGGGAGAGCAGAACATGTCTACAGAAGGGCATTGCTCATCACAGTAGAAAAAGTTGGGTTGTGTTCCTCTAACTCAAAGGAATCCTGGAAAAACTCCTGAAGAAGATTCTCTGTATTAGTTCTTCTGTTCGTATTTCTGCAGGACTCTTTTTTGCAGAACTTAAATTTTTTGTTAAATATTTCTGTAGATAAGTTGTACACCAATAGTTTTTAGAGGAGATACAAGAGGATGAGAAAATAAAGGGAAAACAGATAACTCCTTCCAGACGTTCAGATCAAAATTTTAGAAGGAAATGACAATGAAAGCAAATCATTAGCCTTCCCTCAGGTTTCCAGTGAAATATACAGAAATCAATATCAGCTTTGCAGTTATTTGAGATGCTGACAAATATGTGCCATCGTGCACCAAGCCTAGAAGAAAGGTTCAGAACTGGTGCCCTGTATGGAAAATTCCAGGTCTATGGTTATTCTTCTCAATTTGCAAGTTCTCCTACCTTCATCACTTTGCCTGACCTTAATTTTGACTGTTCAGGGAAGTAGGTAATTGCTGAGGTAGCAAGGTCCAGAACTGGCAAAACCATCTTTGCAATTTGCCGATGGTACTCAGCAGAACATTAAGACTGTTTGTGGCTCTGTGCCACCTGTCCTTGCGTTTCTTAGCACAAGAACAGCTGCTTTTGCAGTTGCTTGATCTTTCTTGCACCCCTGGCAGGGCTAGAGTTTATCAGAACCAAGTAGCTGAACATCGTTTGGTTAAAATGATACTGTCTGGATCATAGAAAATTATTAGGCAGGGAAATGACAAGTTCCTTCTGATTTGTTTTGCATTTTCTTCTCCTACCCCACAAGTTTTCCTTCTACAGGTGCGCTGCTTGGATCACTGTCCTGTGAAGTGCTTCAAAGGCAGAGAGCCTCTTACTAGAGGCTAGAAAGACACCTTTCTAGCCCTACTTACCTCAGTGAAGAGGCTGAGCTGATTCTGCTTCCTTACAAGCCTTGACACAGCTGTCAGCTCCTGCCATTTGATATTGCATTCGTGTGCTCCATCTGTGGCTGCTTACCACGATTTCCACTGGAGCTGATGCGATTGTAAAATATGCTGTTTATTTGCAAGCGTATGTGTGTTTTTATTTTTTGTTGTTGTTGGGTTTTTTTTCTCTTTTGACTGTCTACTTCTGCATGCCATTCATGGTAGATTTTGAAGTTGTTCTCTCTTTCCTCTGCTGCTCTTCCTGCAAGATGGTTTCCGTGCCTGAGAGCCCATTTCAGCTGGGAGTAGTATGGCTTTTTGGATGCCATATTCTTGAATTTACTTTTTTTTTCCTTAGGCTCGGGGAGACCAGATATTTATTGACCTTCATGGCCTGTTTCAAAGCCTGCTGCCTGGAGGGAATGGAGTGTGTCTGAGGCTTTGAGTTTCTGGGAGCACCAGTCACATTGGTTCAGCTGATGCATGGATGTGTCTTTGCAATAATTTTTATTCATGCACCTTGGTCATGGCAGGTATGCTCCTAGGCCCTGAAGGAAAAAAGCTCTGTAGATGACTGTCCTTCAAAATATTTTTGTTTGACCGATTGCTAATTTATTATTCTAGGAAAACCTGAAAATATCAAATTCAATAAGAAATTATTAAAATGAGATATGATTTAATGAGAAATCACAAATCTGGAAAGTTGACTGACACCCACAGCAACATTGGACTTTAATGTCAGTTTTGTACTAACATAAAAGCATTCAAGTGCATTAAAGAAATGAGATATACTCTTGTTTTCAATTAGGATATTGCATTTCTCCTGCTTCCATATATCTTCAAGCTCATCTACAGCTTCTGTTTCAATACTTGGAAAGTTTGAGTTGCCATACATATTGAATATGCAAATATATCTCTTTATTTTGGGGCCTGTTGACCTGACCAAACTAGCACTGGGAAAAACACTCTTCTTTTGCCAAAAATGATATTCCATGTTAACTTTTGCCAGCAGGCAGTCAGATTTGTATTGTGTTCTGTGTCATCTATTGTTGGGCAAGCATTACAGGAATGGTTTCGTTAGTAACAAGGAACTGTTCCTAACAATAATTCACATCACCACCCCCATCAGCCCTTCCCCCAGTATATATATGTACATATTTAGAGAACTCAGTAAAGCAAAAGTTTTCTATGGATTGTGTTTTTGTACATGGATGGAGGGATAGGTAGAGGATGAAATGAGTATGGTTCTAAATCTGCTTTGTCTAACAAACTGTGTTGGTTATGAAGGGAGTGAAGTGAAGAGAAATACTGTGGGTACTGCAACTATAATAAAATAGAGAGGAAAACAGAAAAAGCTATTGCTCCAAAGGGGCTACTAGTGCATCTTTATTTCCCTTGTTTCATAGCACACTGTGAAGAAGAGACATTATAACTTATGTTTATGGAAAAATCTATCTAGAGTAACTTTCTCTGGGCTCTGTGGCCTCATGCTTGGCAGGAAATGCGTGGGAGAAGATGCAGCAGATTGTTTTGCTCGGAGGAGTAGCCAGAGCCCACTGCGAGCATCAGACATACTCTGGCAGTTGCCACGCTGAGCCTGTGACCTGTCGAGGCTTTCAGCTCGACTGCCTCGGCCTGTGTCATTTGTGTGATGACAGAAATGGCCAGGCAGTGGTTGTCTTTCACCTTTCCTCTCTGCTTCTAAAATTGTCTGTGTCATTTACAGCACTTCAGTCTGCTTCACTTAGCTCTGTGGGAGACACTGCAGTCCAGTGCAACTGGGCTTCCCTTTCTCTTCACCCGATGAGAGGAAAGGTGCATCTAGAGTAATTGCTCTAGTTGAGTTGGTAGGCTGTGTAGATGTAAATCTAAATTACTCTGAGCTAGGAGCAGCTGGGGAGGGGACCCCTGCCAGCCGGCTGTGCTGTCCCTGTGCCTGGCTGCCAGCACTGCCGAATCACTCAGCAGCCACAGTGAAATTCTAGAAGTCGTCCTCGTACGCGTGGCAAACTCATTTTGGTTTGCCTGGGCTGAGTTCCCTTTGGCTAAGCTTCTGTCCTCTTTTACAGTTTCAACACTTCATAGCCCTGAGACATTGTCTTCTTCCTAATTAATCTTTTCATTCTTTGTAGAGTCTGGACTTCCTCTCAATATCCTGTTTGAAGTGTTTATTCATCCGGGCAAGCTTCCAATCTTTCCTTACCATTTTTTCCCTTCCTGCTTGGAATGGGAGTGTGAATAACATTTGCCTTTTTCAAGTGAGGTATTTCTGTGTTTGAGCTGAAGTGTTTGAGGACAGCCACAGTAATTTCCTTGGTTTCTCAAAATTTACCATTCTGAGATCCTGAAGCCCACATTGCATTTACTTTTGTCTGTTTGATCCTTCTCAGTAAATTGACATATACAGCAATTTTTGACAGTCAACTTTTCTATCTAGTCTTTGCCTTTCACTAAAGCAGTGGCTAGAGTAGATTTATCTCATTTCTTCCTTGTTTATGAAAATAGTCTTCTCAATAATAGGGGGGAAACAGCTCTAAGACTTTTTTTTTTGTTTGTTTGTTTTGGGCAATATTTATCAAAAAAGGTAAAAGAAGTGGCATGTTGTAGTGTGAGAAAGGGAAAAAGAATTTGTTCCATGTAGAAGTTGTCATTGTTTGGTGAAATTCTGTTTGTGTGTATCCACTCACCTTACTGGTTGCAGCAGGCCTGGAGTTACTCAGTATTGAAAGACTCTACAGGTTGGCTTAGACTTCTGTGCACCTGGTCTGTGGCCTTTTGGTGCATTATTATAGGGCTCCTCCAAACAGTCTCCATCAGGCTTTTGCATTCAGAGCTGGTAGCCTGCCTGAGGAGTAACAAATACCCGTGGCAATTTCTAGGCTGAAGAGTCAGAGCAAAAAGAGGAGAGAAGCAGTGTGATAGAGATAGGACCTATGGAATAGTTTTTGTGCTTTCTTGGCGAGTTACGTCCCTCTTTCTCATGTGCGTGAGAGTTATCCATGCCTTAAAAAAGTGCATTATTTTTTAGGAAAGCAAATAACCCATGTTTATTTTAACCCTAGTAATTTTAGGGCTAAGCTTGATACACTGACACCACTGGAAATAGGATGCATGTGGCTTGCATCTGGGACAAAGTGGCTTATAAACTGTGACCAAAAACTGTGCCAACTTTTCCCCAATATCTGTTTTTCTTTCCCACTGCGTATGCATTCAAGCCTGAGTGCACCTCTCCTCAGTGAGGATGTTTGCTCTGTGCCAATCACATAGATTTATCTAAGCATAATAAAAGTACTGTGTAAAATCAGTAAGAGGAATACTATTAAGTGCACAAAGTTGAAAATTCAAAAAGGTTGACAGTTTAGAAGGTTTAGAAATTTGGCCCACAACTTGCACTAGAAATTTCTTTGTATGGGTTTTGTCCCCTTTCTTTCCTTGGAGATGTAGAAAGCCTGTGTGGAAAAACTCCTCTTGCTTCTTGAGTTTCATTCCTTTGCATTACTGAAATAAATCCAAGTTCTCATAGTTCACATGAAATGGAGGCAGTCCAGGGAGATCATTGCCCTGTTCTCATTATTAATCTAGAAGGTTTCATACTTGCAGCGTGTCACTGTGCTGCGAAGAATAGAGAGAGGGCAGAGGCGTCTGCCTGGGGGCTGGGGGAGAGGCGAGATTCCTCCCCCGGTACCCAGCAGCCTCAGCTGGGGTGATTTCACGCGGATTTGAGCCTGAGCTAGCGCAGAGCCAGCCCAGCCCGAGCCGTTCTCACGGGCAGTCCATGTGGGAAGGAGGCACACTGGGCTGGGTCTGCCGTGGGACATTGCCCTGAGCTCTGCCATCACCAGTCCCTGACCCGGCGGGGCATTCCAGCTGGAGATGATGAGACATACCCAAAACTGAGTCACGCTGTATTTAAATTAAAATAAATTTTTAGTGGGTGTTTTTCTTTAGGACCTTCGTGTGTGAGACTTATTAAATGTCGGTGTTTAACCGGAGTGCAAACACAGCTGTAATTAGAAAGGATGCTTTTGCTTAAAGCTGTGTGCCATCGCTGACCGGGGTTTGTAACTCCGTTATTAATGGCTTTTCCCAGTGACCTGGTCTGATGATTCCCAAACCAGGATCCCACAGATCACTTCAGGGCTGCAGGGAGCTGACACACTGTGGCAGCTGCTCTCAGGCTTCTTGCCAGAGACCAAATAATGCAAAAAGCAGCTAAAACGATTCTGAATGCTTCCCTTGCCACTTTCCCCTCTCTCTCAGCATCCCCACTCCTTCCCCAAGTAAGCAAGTGCTGTCTCATTCCTGCTACTTGTTTGTGCATGGGAGGAGGAACTCCCAAGGACATCAACACTCTGGAGAAGTGGTCTCTGGTAGCTCTTTCTGGAGTTGTTGCCACTTCTTTCCTTACGATTTTTTAAAATAAATGATGCTTTATGTGCGTTGGTGTTGGATTAATACTTACTCCTACCCTCCAAGGATTGATAGCTATGTGACTTTTGGTGTTGAAATTAACATTTCCAGTGGCCAAAATACATGGAAAGTTCTATATACGGAATCCATGCTTGGAGATATAGAAGGTGGATGGTTTTACCTTATGAAAAAGTTTACTATTTTTTGAATCTCAGGTATGACCGTTGTTGTTTGTTGGTTTTTTTTTTCCTTTCAAAATCACAATATTAAGTAACCCAAAAATCAAGTTCTGGCCAACTTTTATCTCAAGAAGGTTTGCGGAAATACCAAAGACATATCTTTTTTTTTTTTTGAGCTGCATTTTTAATTAATATTAATTTTGTTGGTGTCTTATGAATTTTCTTATTGATATTCTAGTCTCTTAAGATTGAAGAGTGCTTTCTTGTGAATAAAAGGTTAATTCTTTTTCCATGACTCAGGAAAGGAGATTTTTGAATTGTGAGAATATTTATTTTTATCTTATCGACAAGGATGTTGGGATGAAACAAATGCTTCTTTAAAAGACAGCAGCTGGTTCCAGCCTCCAGGTTTGAAGTATTTTTCAGCCTCATCTGCTTACAAGCAGCTGGAAGCAAGCCTATATGGGTTGCTTATTTAAGAGGTTAATGTACTTTCTATGGGGAATGCAGACCCGGATCTCACAGAAAGGAATATATTAATGTTGTCAGTGATGAGCTTTCATAAAATGAATTTGCACCAAGGGCCTTTGAAAAAGTGCTTTACTCTGAAAGTCATTTTGATCTTCTGCAAATAAAAATAACAAATGTTTGACCATCGCCAGATTGCAGTTGTAAATGGCAGTTAAGCTATTTCAGATTTGTCAGTTGATTTAGTTTTTTTAGATGAATTTGAAACAAATATCCCAATAAAAGGAAATTTTCAGGGGAGGAGAGTTATTTGGCATTCTGGTTACTGGCAAGGGAAGGAATGCTTGCGCATAGCCAGAATCTCACGAAAGGCCTTTCTTATTCATGGGGAGTGTGTGTGTGTGTGTGTGTATTAGAATTTTCTATGCAACTGATATCTTGCACCTTATAAGTCCAGCAGAAAAAAGAGCCAGTTTGAGAGATAACCATTCAGTATCTTCATTGAGATGATGTGGTTTGTTCAGCTGATATATTGCTTTACAGAGAATATGTAGTGAGTGAGAAGGGATTATTTTCACTTGAACTGTTCTTGTGATGGAGGGAAGATGAGGCAGCAGCAAAGTGGGTCACGCTGAATCCCTCATTCTTTGTATAGAATTTGAAAAACTGGAAATACACTGAGAAATAGAGAAGTTTATCATCTTCTTGCTGTGTGCACATTCTGTATTTTCAGGTTTGAATAAAACTGGTAATTCTGTAGTGTATCTTAAATTCTCAGCAGTTAACATGTATTCAAGATGTTTCCTTTAGGAAAGTTTTCCTCTTTCCATATGCTAAGTAGGGAGCTGTGAGCAGCGCTGTCTTAAAGGGAGAGGAATGCTTGGCTCCAGAATAGCGGTGACAGACATAGTAGGGGAAAAAAGGTGACAGTAGCATTTCCCCAGTACTGTGCCTGCTCACACATTGTGGTACTTACTGTATGTTACAATGACCTGCTTAAAAAAAATTATTAATTGTCAAAAAAAAATCCTAAACATCGTGAGATATAGTTCAAGATATGCTTATGCTTTAGATGTTGATAAGACTTTTATTTATTTTCTAACAATTCTTTGAATATTATTGCTAAATGTGTGAATAAGTCCTGTCAGATGATCTGTAGCACTGAGTGAAGGTAGCTGAAGATATAAAATGTATCAATTTGCCTTTTTCCAAACCTAAATCCACCCCACAGCAAACATCCTCTTGATGTTATTTTGAGCTTGTAGGTTTGAGTGGTCCCAGATTTATTTTGCAGATGCATTTGTGCCTGGTATCAGAGGATTCAAGGAGTCTGAGCCCTGCCATTGTTGGCTACTTGAGTTGGGAATTACAGTACATACACCTTTAGGCAATTTACTACCTTTGGCTCGTTTAATACCCAGAACCTTCTTACGTGAGATAACATCTGAGCTGTGATATATTTACTGTATCATGAAGTTCTTCTCGCACTTTAAAGAAATATCAGGTGTTGTCACTATGGATCAAATATTCATTGCCCTGATTTGCAGAATATGTTCTTTGACTGCAGCGTTTGTTTCTGCTGAGCTATTTCACATCACCACTTTCTCTCACTTTTGGCGTGACCTATATTATGTGTGCATATGGCTCTGTTTTGCTGCAGAAATGCTGTGCCTAGCAGCCTTTTTGTCCTCCTCTCTTCAAGAACCTTGGTTTTCTGCACTTTCAGAGGACTTATGGACACTTCTGTTTCTGTATCCCTAGAGTATGATTTTCTAAAACCACAAACAAAGAAAACCCAACCCTAGGATGCAGGTGCCACAGCAAGTAAGTGGAGATCAAAGGATTTCACATCGTGAAGAGATGCTGTCAAATCAGAAGGTGTAAGAAAAGGAGAATGTTTTTAAAAGGCCTCAGTCTAGGGTGTTTTTTCCTCAGGACATATCCTTTAATTTTCTGAAAAATTTCAGAACGCTGAAGAGTGCCATTTTTTCCTAATCTTTCCTGTGTTGTGTTGACAGTTCGTGAGCTGGGAAGGAGTGCTATAGGTGGACCACAGAGCTTCCACATATTGATCTGCGTTTCTACTCTTTTTTTGTTTTTCCGTAAGAGTAATGGCAGAAACGTGCTTTGCAACTTTCATATGAATGTGAAGGAAAAACAAAGCAGCCAATATGAGACAGATATATGTCCATATGTCTTGATCAGTACTTCTTCCTGTTTCTTTTATGTGAATGCTTCACCATGAGAGCTATTTCAGTATCTCTGCCTTTGCAGTTAATGATTGTAATTAATAATTAATTGTTATGATATATCATAGCAGTGCACTTCTGAGTGTTCTTTTAAAAATTTTTTGAAATACAGATGTGGGATGATAAATAAAGATGCTAATAAATGAGTGTAAGACAGAATACATGGAAGAGTTTGAAATATCTGAAAGTTACAGATTGTTTTTGATAAGAATAATCCTGAGAGTATAATTTTTTGAGTTTGAAGGATTTCCTAGGATTGTGTAACTTAGTAGTAAAAAGACATTAAACTAGAATTACATCTGGATTTTCTTTAGAAGTAACCCATACTATATAGAAGTAACTTCAGAATCCTTCAGAATGAAAACTTCCTTGCAAACTGGAAATTAAAATGCTCTCAGAAATCTGAATGGAAGGGAGATAAAAAGGGGCTGTGAAGTTGTATATCATGACAGTATGAAATGAATAGAGGCCAAATACAGTATTGGATCGTGATAAGGGGACAGCTAATACCTTTTTAGCTGTTCTGCTCAATCCATACCTTTTTTAGAGTGAAGATGTTCGAAGTTGTGGGGAGGCATAACCTGTTTCAGGATGGAAGGAGGCATCCCTCTGGCACTGAATTGTCACCTGTGCAACAGCACTGGCTCTACTGTTCCGTTTGCTCCGGGGATGGTGGTTGGGGTGAGAGAGGCTTTTCAAGACATGTTTCTGGGATTCCAGAAACTTGAGGCAACTTCTCCTCGGTGCTTGGTCTGGGGTTTCAACACCATAGTTCTGCGTAGCGTGTGCTCTTGGTAACACAGCTTGATTATTCTTAGAAGGACCTGTGTCAGTCACAGGTTGATAAGTCTCCATGGAATGCCTATTTAGTAAAGGTTTCAAAATTTAGGATAGTACTGCCTATTTATCTGAGAGATGTGTAATTTTGAGAATTCTTGTCTAGCCATTAAAATTATTTTCTGCTTGTTTTGGTTTTACTCTGCTAAATTGATGAATATAGTCCTTTATTTGAAGTTGATTAATAAAGATCTTAACATACTGTTTAGATTAAAGCAGCTTTATATTTAATTAGGAAAATATTATGCAATGATTATATTTGGATCTCATCTTCTTTTTCTTTTCCCCTGCTAGTATTATTCTGTGGTGGCCTTCAAACAAGGGATCCTGTTAGATTCTCACTGGGTGGCCAAAAAGCAGATTACAAAAGTTATAAAGATTCATGTTTGTTTTGGGTGGAGGCTTCAAAGGCTCACAGGCTTCCTTACACAAGGATGCAGTCAGGAAATGTGAAGGCAGGAAAAGAGATTCTGAATCTGTTTTGTGTAAAAAGGGGGTCGTAAAGCCACTGTCCTTGCTTAGCCTCAATGGAAGGGCAGTGTAATCATGGATTTCTTTGCACTATAAGTCTTTGATGTTTGTGTTAGTTGCAGCCAATAAAGCTTCTTTCTTTTCTTTACATGTATGCCTCAGTAATGTAAAATGCAGTGACATATTCATAAGGCAAATTGTAAACAGTGTGCTAAAGCTTAGCGACTTAATGCCTATAGTTTTGAGGTGCCGGATGATGGGATGTATTCCAGTCCATATGTTCTGCAGATTGCAATTAGTAAAACCCTCCTGCTGCTATGTGGGATAAAGTGCGAGTTAGGATTTAAAGCTGTATTTTTTTTTTCTTTGATAAGTTACTGAAGGAATTACCTCATCAGTTCCTTCCAGTACTAAAGATAACTCACTCATGTGGCTTGCACAAGCTGGTCTGTATCTGGAGGCCTTCTGATATTGTTGTATATCACCCATGTTAGAAATTTTATTAGATGATGTTAAGATATGGCTGTTAATGAGAGTTCTAACATGATATTATGAATGTCTGCAGGAACACAGGTCTTTATATACCATGTCAGACTTAACGCTTAAATGATGGTGCACAGATATGTAGCAAGGATGGATGAAAATAAAAGGAAGAAATTATTGCTTGTCCTATTCAATCAATTGACTCCTTTTGTGAAGAAAGGAAGGAAATGCTTAGTATTAGTATGCAGTTGCTTATATATGCTCTCAGAGGTGTTATCTGCTATGTTCTAAATATCTCGTAGTTTTGGTCAAGAAAAAATATTTTGTTCTTGTGTTTTCTGGCTGTAAATATTTTTTCCCCTGAGGTTCCCACCCCTCCACCCCCTCACTTTTCTTTTAGGAGGCTTCCACTTAATGAAGCTGCAGACAGGAAGGGGTTCAGATTGTAGAATGGACACTGACAACATACATATGCATGAGAAGATGCTGTGAGATAGTCAGGGCTTTGAAAGAAAGTCACCATGGAGCAGAAATCCCACAGAGGAATGACTCAGGAGGACTCAGTGTACTTGAGTTGCTTCTGTGAAATCGTTGCCCTTTGTCAATATTTGCCCATGTAGGCATTGTTGATTGGGTTATTTATGTTCATTAATAGGTTAAACTTTATATCACTTTTGTGGCGAGGTAGCTCTTTGTTTCAGAGGGGAACTGAAGTTACAGAACACCCAAGCTGTGTTTCAGTTCGCCGTTGGGGGCATGCTGCAGAAATGTTACAGCAATTTTTGAGCTCCTTCTGGGTATGTGGGAACCGAGATGTAGGGAAAAGAGAGGGGTCTTATCACAACACAGGACATAGCTAGGGTTCCTCTAGGTGAGGAGATGATGTGCAGCTGAGCTCAGTAATGGGATGTAGCCTAAAACTGACTTGGCCAAGACTGCCTGGGCAGCCAGTGCAGGCAGATGAGATCTCTCCCATGCTGCTGCTGCTTGGACAAATGACTCTGTGACAGAAACCAACCAATCCAGGACATGTTCATTTAAAATCATAACTTGAAGTCACTCCCCCACTGATTTAATCAATCTGAAACTGAGGAGTGGCAGCAGACACTGCAGTGTTACAAACTGCTCAGAACCCAAGCTGGTCCTGCACTTTGGCCACAACAACCCCCGTGCAGCGCTACAGGTTGGGGACAGAGTGGCTGGACAGTGGCCAGGCAGAAAGGGACCTGGGGGTGCTGACTGACAGCCGCTGAACAAGAGCCAGCAGTGCCCAGGTGGCCAAGAAGGCCGACGGCATCCTAACCTGTATCAGCAATAGTGTGACCAGCAGGACCAGGGCAGGGATTGTCCCCCTGTATTTGGCACTGGTGAGGCCACACCTTGAGTGCTGCATCCAATTCTGGGCCCTCCAATTTAGGAAGGATGTTGAGAATTGGAGCGTGTCCAGAGAGGAGCAGCAAGCCTGATGGAGGGTCTGGAGCACAAGTCCGATGAGAAGTGACTGAGGGAGCTGGGATTGTTTAGTCTGGAGAAAAGGAGGTTCTAGGGAGAACTTATCACTCTACAACTGCCTGAAAGGAGGGTGTAGCCAAGTGGGGGTCGGTCTCTTCTCTGAGGCATCCAGGGGCAGGACAAGAGGACACAGCCTTAAGCTGTTCCAGGGAAGGTTTAAGTTGGACATTAGAGAGAATTCCTTCACAGAAAGAGTGGTTGGGTGTTGGAATGGGCTGCCCAGGGAGGTGGCAGAGTCACTGTCCCTGGAGATGTTTGAGACTGGATGTGGCACTAACTGATTCTGTGATTCTGTGGTTAACTGAGCAATGAACAGCACTACATGGGAAAAATCAAGCAAACTTAGTTTTCTTGGCAATAGTTACCCTTGTTTTCCATTTCAGGAGGATCTAGTGCTCTGTGAAATACAACTAGAGATTGTCATTACAAGTCAGCTTCCCAAGTCCTCTTATGCTCAGCACTGACTCTTAAATTGGTTCCAAAAACTCTAAAAATAGATATTATAGTGTGATTGTTGCAAGATTAATGTTATGGATTCTAGGGATATAAATTATAGTCCAGTTTGGGAAGGTTTGCTTGTATAAATCTCTCATGAATACTTTCAAGCAAATATTAAAGGGGTGGAGGATCTTCTGTTTTGGGTTTCTATTGGAGTACTTGTTCCAAGAACTGAGTTCAGTTGGACTCTAGTGGCAGAAGATGAAACCTGACATAATATCCACTAAGGGATGAGAAGATCAAACTAGTTTTGGAACCAGACCCAAATCTGAGAACTGTCCCAAGTTTGTCAGTACGCAGGTGTTCCATTAATTCAATGAGCGTCCTTGCCACGATGAATTCAGAGATGAGCAGCCTTACAAATGGAAGCTGTAACAACCATTACACCAACAAAAATCAGTTTTGTCACTGGTGTGGTGCGTGTTCAGAGAGCCTCTTTTCCTGCTATCCAGCCTCAGAACCACTGCTGTAAACCTGAGAAAACTCTGATTGTTACACTTAGACATCCTTATGTTGCTGTGATGGTGCCCAGGGACATTTGTCTGATTGTGTCTGCTATAGTATAAACTGTGGTAATATGATCATGTTGCTGTTTCTGGTTATTCACAGAAGTAACTGATGGCTATCTTTAAAAAAAACCCCAACAATTCTCTCTTCGGAATTTGCTATCAGTGTAATTAAATAAAGTATATATGTTCTTAGATCTAATATGACTAAAAATTTGCTTTCTGAATGTGAAGATATTTTCTTTGCTCTAGAAGTACATCCTAAACCTTTTAGAGCAGGTGATTAAAAGTCAGTGACTGTCTAAAGATACATAGACACAAAATAATAAAATACTGCTTGACATCTTATTTACTATTTCTTGTAGTGCCTTTTTAGAAACTTGAATACAACGTTTTCTTACCCATCAATACTTTTTCATTTGTTTTTGTATCAAGACACTATGCTCCATTTCTACTCTTTTTTTAAAAAAGAAGTTAAAACTTCTCTGTGCTGTCAGAGTTATAGGAATTTTCTCAAGTCTGGATTCTTCAAATATTTTGTAGTGAATGTTGCAACATCACTGAGTGGCTACAGGTATTCACATGAATTGTAACCAATAGGAAGAAAACAAATCAATGTGTGCATTGCTGCTGTATTTTGGAAAAAATATTTTTGGCAGTGTAGAATAGGTATATGTAATAAGCTCTAGATTTTAAGTATAGTGAGAAGAATATAAGAGGAAATTGCCTGTATTTTTATGAGCATGACTCATAAGGGATATGTTTGCTGTGGTTAATGTCCAGTGGGTTTTGTCCTCCTGAAATACAGTGTCCTATGCACGAAAACTCCTTCACTTGGTTGATCTTTGGCCTTGTCTTGTTTTTGGTTGATCTTCACTGTCTTTAGTCAGAGTCAGCTGGATTTTCCTGGTGCACAGCAGGGGTAAATACTGCCCCAATGCACTCAGGCCAGATTCCCTCTCTGCTTTGTCTGCACTGCACCATGTCGTTGACAGGGATTCTCTCAAACCCCGCCTAAGGTCCTGCTTTTGGAACCAGCAGAAACCTGCCTGCTTTGGTACACATCTTGGCAAGCACATGGATGCTGTTGCTAATTGCTCTGTTGGTGATGACAGTCCCGCAATCCCATCCCCCCGAACTCGAGTGTTGGTGCAGTCCCATGGGACACCGTGCTTAGCTGCTTTCCGGATGCTCGGTCTCGAGGTGTGCTGGGCCATGGCATGCAGCGTGGGCATGCTTCCTGCTGTCTCAGGTGAGTAGGTGCAGGCAAAAGTGGGATCTCAGGAGGAGGAAAACTGGGAAAATGTGAAAGGGGTTGGTGGGAGCAAGCTGTCCCTTGCTTTCCTTGGAATGGATGCTAATGTTGCTAAATGATGCTAAAAAACAAACAATGCGGTAACAACCAAAACCTGCTAGCACACCTTTGGGGAGTCCTATAAGAAAAGAAAATGTGGCAGATGCTTGCCATCTTAAGAAACTTTATTATTTTACTGGAAGAATCCATATGTTTCTATCCTGCCTGTGTCTGGGGTACTGGTGTTGGTACTGGTATTATTTCTGTTCTGTGTAATCCCTGACATTTTCTAATGTGCAAGCATCACTAGTCACTGAAAACTAAAAGCAAGTTAAGTATAGAACTAAAGCCATCTGGTAGTTCAGACAAAAAAGTTAGATAATTAGCTGTTCTTGTCAAGGGACTGTGATTAAAATAGGCCATCTTCATAATAGTGACTAGTTTGCAAGGGACTTCCTGGAAGCCACCTGGGATAATGATAATGAAAAGAACAAAATTAAAAAGGAGGGGGAGGTGGTGCCATTATAGCTCATGATGACTTTTGTAAGTGAATTAAATCAGCTTTTAACTTGAAGGATGCTAGTTATTTTGGTACTTAGAAAAGAAACAATGATTGAGTTTTCTGACTGTTTGGCAATGTGATGCCGCTAGGTCAGCCAGGTTACTGCTGGAGATCCTTAATATTTCTGTGTCAAGCTCTGGTTTCATTGCTCACATCCTTATTAACTTGTGAGTGCTGTTGGCGCAGCTCATCTTCAAAGGCCACTCTAATCTGTGTAACCCGATGGCTCCTGCTCAGGGAATTTCTTCCTTTGGGGGAATCAGCACTATTAAGAAACACTAGAAGAGGAAAAACATCAGAACAGTGTTACTGCATCATTATTTGTCAGCTGATGAGTGCAACGTGCGTAGCAATGTTAGTGCAATATGAATTTATATTGATAGATATCTCTTAAGGAATAAGATGTTTAGCAAGCAGCACTTGGAAGGGAACCTCTTTGTATAGTGGGAGGAAGGTTCTGTGTGACTTTGGCGGCTCCAGCCCACCCTCCAGCACCAGTGTGGAGGGGCTTGGTGCTCCCTTTGGCCTTTCCTGCTGAAATCTTGTCCTCCTCAGTCAAGAAGAAAGCAGCAGGGAAACCTCCAAAGGCTGCACAGCACTTGTTCTTTCCTGCATGTGGATTCCTTAGTGGATGCTCTATGTTGATGTGATAATTGTAGTCAGTGAAGTCTGACCTGAATCATCCAAATAGTGTCCCTTTGAGAGCACACTGTTGAGGGCAGCTATGCTAAATGCATTAGTACGATAAAATAAATGTGTAATGAGAATGCTCCATCATTGGTGTGATTTAATTAAATATATTTTCACTTCATTCTGCTAAAAATCCTATATCTAAATCAACTTAATTGAAATTTATTTGGCTTTTTTTTTCTTTTAATTGACAGTTGCTACTTATTTAATTCTAGTTAAGAGCTGTTCATGCTGTTTCAGAGGCTTTTAAGAATTTCAGTGTAACTGTAGTATTTTCTCATATAGAATGTGCTGGAAATCTATTGTAAATGTAACCAAGTTCAATACTTAAATTAAAATGTGGGCAAGAATTAAAAGTACTCTGGTTTTTCTGTGCTTAGGTTCTCCTCAAAAAAAAAAAAGCTTCTAAATTATTTTCATTAAATGGAGCTTTTATGTGTCTTTATTCCTTGATTAGGAAAGCAATGATTTGAAAAATTCAAGATATTGAGGTCTCAAAAGTGTCAGGAATGCTCAGCTTCAGAAAGCATAAGTAAATATTTCAGTGCAATATGCTCAAAGTAAATTGCTGTGAATGCTTGTGGATATACAAATATTTCTGATCAGTTAGTGGGTCAAACTTTCATATAATTAGAAAGGCGCTGACTGTACTCACGCATGATCAAGTTAATAATGTCTCACTGCATTCTGTATAAAACAGGAGCGTGATGCATCTGGTGAAGGCTTATCTAAGGCTTCTTGTAAGAAGTGTTGAATCTGAACACTGCTTTATGAATTTTCTTTTTTTTTATATTGAGAAAATTAAACTATTAAAAACTGCTTTTGCAGTACTTTCTTGAATACCATCAAAAGTAGAAAATCCAGATTTTAGATTGCAAGTGCAGGTTGTCACTCATGTTTTAAGTTCTTCCTGCTCATGACCTGTTTCAATATCTACACTTGGTGACCTGATGGCCACGGTTCTACTTTGTAATGTTTTTCTTTGGTGACAGTCTTTTTCATTACGCCTAGTCAAACAATCTTACTTTCCAGCATTCTTCACACTTTTATTGTTATTTACTTACATGGGAGAATATGGACTGAGAAGTTGACAACCAAGGTGAAGCAAGAACAGGCTTTTCACTTGGTAGTTTTATAACTGGCTTCAGATAAATCTTGCAAGTCAAAGGTATGAGATAAGAGAAAGCCTGGGTGGCTGGGGTTAAGCACTGTGAAGTCTGAATGACCTCTTATTGGCAGTTCATTGGAGTAAAATTTAATCTGGTTTTAAAATTAATATATTTTTTTTTAAAACCTAAAGATTGTTATGTGGTATGAAAAACCATCAGAATATTCCTCCCCCACAAATTGTATCCCTCTAATGTGTCAGAGTTTTTTTCACGTCTGCTCTTTGATGAGGTGTCTGATTATAGATTTTTTGTTTGTCCTATTCTTTGTACATGTTGGTGAAATTCAGATTTTCCTGTAGATAAGCCTTTGGCTTTTTAGTTGCTTCCGCCTTGCAAAGAAATTAATTCCTTCAAGCCAGTGAGTCTGCAGCTCCAGCTGTGACTGTAGATGAATGTTCTTGCAGGGTCATGTACTGTAGCTCTGAACCTAAATAAAAGGATTAACAAGAGTTCACTTGGAGGAAAAACTTAATTTCACTATAATAACTATGAGAATCCATAGGGAAAACCAATAAAGCTTTACTATTAAAATTGTTAACAAATGATTATTCCACCCTGACCCTCTCTTCCCGCTGTTATTGTACTTTTGAACAGTAACAAATGATGGGATTGACCTAGTTCATAGTAGTGCTTTAGTCCCTGGCCTACAAATGATCTTTTCCTTGTAAAATAATTCCTCGTCAAGATCTTTTAAGAAGCAGTGATAGTATTTATGATGGAAACAATGTTTTCTGATGCATTTCACACAATCTTCCGCCCCAAAACTTTGCTTGGTGTGAAGGAAGAAGGGGCATCATGTAGAAAGTGATGCTGGAACTGAGCCTAGCACCCAGCAATACCCAAAGGATACATCTCATTTTTCCAGAAGAGCATGACTGATTTCCACAGCTAGCACAAACTGCTTATAATGATTCCTGACAGAAAAGGAGGATTTCTAGGGTGAGTGACCCTCTTGAGTTGCATATATAGATCTCATAGTCTCCTTTCCGAGCAGCACCTCTGCTCAGGAATGGGGGAGAGCAGAGGGGCTGCTGGCAGGGGCTCCCTTGCTCGGTAATGTCTCATTTGGCTGTTGATGGCTGTGGCACAGCTGCTTTCCACTCAAGCGAGTGGTGTGAGGAGCCAAGCCACTGCTCAGGGCAAGTCTGATCCTTCAGGGCTCTTCTGTCTCTGATGGAGATGGAAGGATTTTGATCATAGTGATCTTGACTTTCCCCCCAGCATTTTAGGACTGCCAGCCTCAGGCAGCACTACTGTCTGAGTAGACAAGCAATACATGTATCCATTTCCTTGGGAAGGAAATCAGGTAATTAAAATTGACTAATGTGACTGCCCTGATTGCCTTAAGAAATCAAACAGATGAAAATTGTCTAATTTTAAAGGTTAAATCTTGATATTAGCTTTGTCTTTTGCTTCATTTGGGCTTTGGAGGTGGCAAGCACGTCCTGGTTTTTAGGTTGGTGACCATCATGAGCCCCTGTCTTAAAAATGCTGCAGTGCCCATCTGGGTTTCCTGCTGGGAGCTCCTCATGTTGAAGGCATAAAGGCTGGTCTCCCTGAAAATCGTCTGAGGTTCTGCTTGAACACACACTTAGCACCAGGAACTGGAAAGCGTTTTGGGTTCTGTCTTGTGCTTTTGTGGTCCTTATTTTTGCTTCAAAGATTTTGCCCCTTTGAGACATGTTTATGTGCATAGTATATATTTTCAAAGAAATATAACTTGTAAAAGTATTCATCAATCTTTCATCACTAGGTCACACCATATTTTTTCTTTTTTTAAGAGAAAAGAAAAAGGTATGGATAACATTGTGCTTTCTTTCAACAATGTTTGTCATTTGCGACCAGATGAGAATCGCATTCAACTTTGCCTGGTGACCTACTCTTTTTATTTCTCTTCAGTTTTCTTGCTTGCACGTGCAGGAATGTGTTTTTGGTTTTTTTCCCCCTCTTCATGATTATTTTGTGGAGCACCTTCTGAAACTGTAAAGACTACCAACAGTCCATAGAGATGGCCTAAGAGCCACAGTCTGAATAGAATTCCACATGACCTTTCATTCTTCACTATACCCTTGCTCCAGCACTGTTTGAGCCAAATGTTTTTGATGGTCTCTTGCTTAATACTTACTGTGGCTTTAATTAGTAACAAGTGGCAGTTATCCTCTAAAGTTAGGAACTGCAGTTAAATAAATTAGGTATGCTCCTCTATCAACTAATTTTATCATGGTGGTGTTGTTGTTATTTTTTTTTTTATGGCTCTATGTTCATGTAAGCAGCTTGTGCTTTAGAGATGTTTCTGTTTTTCCTACATTCTTCAGTGATCTTGGGTCTCCTTGCAGAAATTGCAGAGATTCTGTTGGAAGAGACTCAAGTTTTAACAGCACATTTTGTGGGAAAAGTTGGCTGATATTTTGGCTGAATTTTCAGGACCTTAGAGTTATCAGGTGAAAATTATAGATCAAAGCCACCGCAGGTAATGGTACAACTGGTGTCTCTATATATGTTAGGTCTTCATTGGCCCATTGTTGAGTTCACACTAGTGGAATTTAAACATGAATAGGGAACTGTAATTTAGGGTCTCTTGCTGCTACGTAATAGCTTGAGTGTACACCTAATTTACAAGATGCATTCTGGATAAAGCTAACTTATGCTTATCTAATAGATTTATTGATTTAATTTTTAAACAGTACAAATATGAGAGGAGTCACTAATGGAATAAGAATATTACCTGATCCTGCTGTATTTTAAGTTATTTTTTAACACAGAGATACACTGAAACCTCTTCTGTGTAATTGGGGGTGAGGTTTTCTAGGCTTTTAGACAGGTGTGTAAAGTTGGGGTGATGTGAAAAGACAAAATAGAAGAACTAGTATTAGATAAAATATTTCAAGTTTTTTAGGTGATGAGATGGGTATCTGCTTGTGGATTTTGTAAGCTGCATCTCATCGTAAATGAAATACAGTCAAACACAATTGTAGCCATGTCCTGAGTGATGCTTTGCTAAGCCTCACTTGCTGGAGTAGGCTGCTGGAATGTCCATGAGAAGGAACTGCATTGAAGGAGCAGGAACCAGAATGTTCTTCCACGTGCTGCAGATTGCTGGAAATTGAGTGGGACCTATGTGGAGATTGCATTGTGTGCCTTAGATCTGATGAAGATAGTTTTATAATGTGCAACAGGGAGGAGATGTGTGATATAGATGCAATTCACAATAAAATATGGTGTCCTTTGTAAAAGCAGACCCATCTGTGTTTTAAGAAAGACTTATCCTGTGCCCTAGAAAGCATGTTTTGTCCATGAAGTTTATGGTGCTGTTCTTGCAGACATGAGAGTTAGCTGCAGTACGTGAAATCTGAAAGGGTAATTTCCCGACTGCATCATTACTCTGTTAATCAAGCAGATGCATGTAACGCTAGCAGTGCACATTTTTTTTCCAATTTGGTATTTGATTTATAAAAAGAAGACTTTGCAGAGATACCACTTAACTGATGTGAGTTGCAGAGCTTCTTGATGTACTCATGTTGTGGCTCTAAAGTCAAAATGCAGCACTAAAGATAGCTGTGTCCAGAATTTTAAAGTATTCTTTGTACCTTGACACTTAAACACAGAGCTTTCCAACAGAAAGTAAAGGAAAAATATTGAGGAAAGACATATTTCACATTTGCATAAGTAATTTTTTCTATAAAATGCAACCATAATTTGGAAATGTTATTTCTTTTTCTGTGAGAACTGAAAAACTTCTCTAGAACTAGTGTGAATTAATATCAACAAGTGAATACGTAGATGGAGCATAGGTGCCAAATCATCAAACCAACTGTGGATTACTGTTTCTCTTTTGATTCTTCTATTTTTACATGTCATGTTGATTTTTCCATCTGTAATTAGTTTTGTTAGTAATTGTGTTACTTGGGGTTCTGATTCTGCCTCAGCAGAATGTATCACAACTTTGAATGAATGGAGAAAGCCTAAATTAAAAAAAAAAAAAAAAAAAAAGAAGTATCATTTGAACTAAAAAAAATCTTTGCAAATTCAGTGTCACGCTGAATTCTGAAGTATTGTTGTTCTATTTGCAATGGATTTGGTGGCTTTTATATGGGGTAACATGCTATTTCTTCTTAAACACTTAGGAGTTTACCAGATCTTTTTGTTATGTGGTTGCTGAAGCATTATCTTGGGACAGCAGTAATGATGGATGGACGGACAGAACACACTTCAGGTAAGAAATCAGATGCCATTTGCCATTTGGTGTGGCTGTTCATTAACTTTCCTCACATCGTTTTGGTTCAGCTTCAATAGTAGCAGTCTTTAATGTTACACCACTAAAATTCACTGAATATAAAATATAAATCTCTTGTCTACATGAATGTTTACATATATCTCTCTGTAAATCAGTGTCAGCACGTTTTTTGTTTTCCTTCTAGATTTGGTAACCCTGGTAACAGATGCTGCTGCTGCTATCACAGTCTTTACCCTTGCTACTGTATAAATTTCCATAAGAATTTTATTTCACAATAGCGGTTGCGACTATAGGTCTGAATATAAGGATAATTTCAGCATTTCTTGAGTGGTTTAGGTAACTTAACTTGTTCTTTAAGGCTGTGCCAATTCAGGATATAGTTGTCAAGTTGTTGATATCCTTGTAAGTTAACGCAAGCTTGTTAAAGCCTGCACAGAGGCAGGCAGAAGTTGGCATTGATTTAATGCTTGCTGTGCCACAGGCTTCCTGGGAAAACATGGACAAATTCTTTAGTTTCCGTATCAGTGGGAACTAAGTGCCTACATACCAATATGCTTGCATTTCTGGTAGAGAAAATAGTGTGTCCAGAGTGCTTTTTTTTGCACAACTCTGATATGCCCAGGGCTACACTGAGCTTTCTGTGCGCCTGAGGATCACCTTGTTGTGCTGGCGGAGTAGAGCTGCCAGGCAGCCAGTGCTCCAAAGTGAAGGTGGGTACTGCTGAGTGCACACTTCGGCTAAAGTGGAAGGCTTGGCCTTATATGTAAGCACTGTTTTAAGTCACATATGGGCTTTAGTACCTTTGGGCTTCGCGTTGCCCTCCTCTCTTCTTCCTCTGTGTGAGCATTGTGAAGATAGAATTGGTGAAGACTGCACTGTGTTCAGGTTGGAGCTAAATGTGTAGGTACAGTATTAAAGAGTTGTCTTAAGGCAAGGACACAAAATATACAAAGGATTATGACCTTGGAGTTTACTTTATTCTCCAACTTGCAGGGTGCAAGAGCATGGATATAGAAAACACATCAAAATGTTGGTATCTGTGGATCAAGGACCAGGTTAGGCCTAGAGATTTAGGGAAGGCATAGTAGCCTCCTGTCCTGTGGAGTGACTCCACAGCTGATGCCAAGAGAGGAGAGTGAAGCATGTGGTTGCTTCCCAGATCAACCTCTTGTGCTCCACAGATGGACATCTGACTCAGTGCTGGCTTCTTGGTTGAATAGTCTTGGCTATGCTTTCCCTTCTGTGGATTTGTGAGGTTATGTTTTGATCCCAGGTGGATTTTTAGGCTCTGCAGCTTTGCATTGTTCAGTGTTCCCCAGCTGAATTCTGGGAGGGAGAAAGCAAGTAGTCCCTGAAGTTAGTTTAGAACCTCCTACTTACTAATTTCATTTAACCTGGGGTCTGGCTTGACATGCCAGGAGACTCAGGAGTTGAGCTGAGCCTTCTCTGCTCCAGTGGGGTGGTAGGAAAGGATGATCGGTGCGAAGCTTTAAGGAGAGTTTAAAAAGCAGCTAGACTAAAATCTCCTTGAAGTGAAATGAAACTGCGGGACTTCTGTGGCCCTCCTACTGCTAGCGCCTTCCTAATGAATAGACTTGAGGCAGCTGCTCAGACCTGTCTTGCTTTTCTCTTTTACTTTATTTCCCATGATTTTAATAGTAATTTGGGGTTTATGTTGTCTACCTCCTAGAGTTACAGAAAGCAACAGAGAAGATGCTATGTCATCTATTAAGCAGTCATCCTGCCATTTTTTTCTTTTCTGACATGATTCAAGATTGTATGGAAGAAACTACCATAAATTTAAAATATCCTGGGGATACACACTCAATGGGTTGAGCCTCCCAGCAAGACATTAAAATATAGGACCATTAATCAGAACTGAATGATATTTTTTCTTGTTGTTTTTCTTTTGCACATTAAAAACATTACTTTTGGGTTTGCAGAAACTTTAGAAACTAAAAGAAAAAACAGGAATTGTCCAATGATGTCTTTGCAGCAAAATCATTGCTCTGAGTACCTGACAGTACATATTGCACCTGATGTGTCAAGGCCATGGAAGGAAGTGTGAATATTGAATAAATCTACCTGACTTGCTTAGATGGAGTCTCAGAAAAACACTATGCAATATATATGATGTTAAATATTATGGTAGGATTGCTGAACTGGAAAAGGCTGAAGGTGGGTCTCTCTGAAAAGGTAAAATTTGATACTGTGAATGTGCTAACTACAGAATTCAGAGTACAACACTTTTAAGTGTAAAGGCATTTCAGATTCTGTAAAAGCAAGCAGAAACCAAAACAGCTCTTAGCTAAAATCTTAGAGCCAGTTGAAGGAAAATAATTTAATTATACTGATTCTCCTTCTTGGCAGAGAATATTTCGGAGACAGAATTTATGCAGCTGGATAGAAGTTTGGTTTATTTTTGCTCTCAATTTTTGTTTTTGTTAAAAACAGTGAAGATTGTGGACTTAATAAGTGATTACAGAACCAGATGAATGTTGTGCACTTTTTTCTATCCCAAGTGCTCTTATTTTCCCTTTTATGTCTATGTTTGGGGCAAAATCCTTATGAGATACAGGACAGATTGGATGTAGCATATCACTTAAGGTCATTTCACTTGAAGATGACTCCACTGTGTGCATTCTGATGACTCATGGAAAAACACATAAAACACTGTGAAGCCAGCTTGCTCACTTAAAGGAAACAGTTGGGCACCTTGTTCCTCAGGCCCCTAGAAAATGGGCAAGGGTTTTCCCCTGAATCCCTTTTGTGAGGCTGAAGGACAGTGAGTTTGCTTGTGGTACAAAGTGACCAGGTATTTAATGGAGAACCAAAAGAAACCTTGCAATACTAGAACTGTGGGTGAACTGTTTGCTCACTGTTTTAAGCCTTCAAAATGAAGATGTGGTGGGGAGAAGGGCAAATCTGCTTTGTTTTCCTGTACAGGAAGGAGGGGCTGAGAAAGATATGTTGAGAGAGTTTGGAAATGGAGAAAGTGAATTGGACAATTTGATTAGACTAAAGAGAATAAGGCTTATCCACAGATCCTCTGGATGCATGTGAATATGTGGAGGTGGATTGTTTCTTGCCAGAGATTTGTATAAAATTGTAAAAACAGAGCAGGGTTTGTTTTTTTTAATTTTTTTTTCTGTAGCAGGATATAACTAGATTGTAAACTTTGGCAGGACTCTTAACATCTGAATGCTTCTTGAAACTCTGACAATGTTTTTGTAAAACTGATTCTGGAACTGGAATAAGTGAGAGATTTTTCTATAGTCTCCCTCCTGTTAATTAGATGAAACAGTAAGTTTTATATTTGTCCAGAAGGAGGTCAAAACAAACAAGAAACTGAGACTGAAGGAGCCAAACAAGGATAAATAATGAGCCAATTTCTCAAACTGGCATTGACATACCAAGAGTTTGGAAAAAGTATGCTTGCAAGCTTCCTTTATTATTATAACCTCTTGAACAGAATAATCCCGTCCAAACAGCTATAAACGCTCTCCAATAGAGAAGTTTATGACCTAGTTTCTGACTGAAACACAGTATCACAGTGTGTGGAAAGAACTTAAGCGAAGATGCTGGTGGCAGTGCCTCCAGCACCTCGGGTTAGAAACTCGATGTATTGTCCTTTGCAAATACTTGTTACTTGGAGCCAAGTGGAGTGAATTTGAAACATTGTTTGCTTTTTTTTTTTTTTTTTTTTTTTTTTTTTTTTTTTTTTTTTTTTTTTTTTTTTTTTTTTTGTTGTTGTTGTCTTCAGTAGGTGCCGACGGTTAAATGCCTGAGTTGGCGCACAGAATTTTCATTGATGCCTCAAATTTTTAACAGAGCACTGTTTGGAAAAATGATTGTTCTAGAATTATCTCAATAGGAATTCAGCAGTTATAGAATGCCTTTTTAGATTCTGTGTTTGGAGCAGTGAAGGGAAAAATAAAGGTGCACTTATTCTGTTCGCAATTATAAATCTGTTCTGGAGAGACAGGGATAATTTTGATTAGGCTTCATTCCACTCATGGCCTTCCTGTGAGGAGCAGGGCAAGGACATGATGGGAATGTGCTCATAGAAGGTGGGAACAAAAAGACTGAACTTTTGATTTGTGCATCCAATTCTCCTCAACTGGATAAATGTAGCCCTGCAGGAAGCATCAGAACAGGCCATATTTCAATTAGCTGCTCTGGTGAGAAGCTGGCAGAGACACCACTTCTGTGCTGGGGGGGAAGCAATGCAGGGCTAAACTAGATCAGCTGTTACAAGTTGGGGGTTTTTGGTTTGTTTCCTTTTTGTTGCTTTTCCTGTGACTCACTGCTTTAACTAAAAGTGAGGGAGCTGTGCTGATCCCCATCAGCTGCAGCTGCGGCCAATACCAACCATCCCTTTTTTCTGCTTTTCTGAGGAGCTTGGGAGTGATCTTGAAAGCACAGATCATTCATGTCAAGAAGAGTTTCTGAATGCTGCTGTAATACATTAAATAATACTTGGTTAGCGTGGAAAGATCTATAGTTAAAATTCTTGCAGTGTTTCAATTATAATTCCTTTATTGTTTCAGTTGCTTATAAGTTCCTGAAATGCTCATGTCTCAAGCTGAAATTTTCCAGACTTGATCTTGGCCTGACAGTGACCTTTCTTCTCTTTTCTTCTTTGTTTCTCTTTTCTCTGTGGTATTAAATGAATATGGCTTGGGCATTTCATTTGTAATGAGAAGAAAGTAGCAGCAAAATACATTATAGCTATTACATTAAAACTCTGAATAGCTCAGGCAGTGCAGCTGTTAAAAAAATGGTGAAAATCATCAAAAGTACTTCTTGAATCTTACCAGAATCTGTGAGAGTGGGCACCCAGATACTAGCTTTAGGTCTTGAACTTTCTTTTCTCTCCATTATGCACATTCATTACACTCCTTCATAATTATAACTTGCAGTTATTTTGCCTAATCAGTGATGAGCTGAATGAAGAATTAGTCCTTGGTGAAAGAGCAGATCTGTTTTTCACTGTTTGCCATGACCCTGGCGAGACAAGGCTCTGGAAATTCAGGCAAGTGCTGTGCAACAGGAGCCCTCTGGGGCATTCTTCCTGTCCCATACTACAGGTTGAAAATGCTCAAGTTTTCAGAAAACTCTTCTTCCAAGAAAATTGTTTGTTTAACACAAATTTTAAACAAACTTTTTGATCAGCTCTACTCAAGCTGTTGTCTGTAGTAGTTTAAATCAGAACCCACATGTCTTAGGGGATGGAATTTAAACCTGAGATGGAAATGGTGGAAATAAATTGTCAAGTGTTTTCCTTTAAATTAATGCTGATATCATGTCTGTTTATTAAATTATGTAAAGGCTGCTGGTGATGATGGTGATGTTGCTAAACAGCAAATTATGGGTTTTGACTCCTTGACTCATAATATGAAAAGAAAAGCCATGTGCTTGCATGTTGGCTTGGACACAGGCTCGCTTTGCCTTAAAGACTGTGGTTTTTGCCAAGGACAATCATTGTGAGTATGTCTAAAAAGAAATACAAGAAACTTCTCATTTCTAGAATTGGCTTCTCATGGTCTCTTGTGTTCCATGGGAAATATCCCTTCGTGTGCATTCATGAATCATCTCTGTTTCTGTTGCTGAATGATTCTCTGTTCCCAGGGATGCAGACAAGTGCCTCACTCTCAGAGCTGCAGGGCAGCAGCAGAGAGAGGGTGAGAACTGAACTGCCAGTAGACCTGGCAGAGGTTCCCTGTGCTGTCCTGTGCTCTAACTTAGGTTTTCAGTGAATTCCCTAACTCTGAACCTCCTGTGTGATATCACAACTCTCTGATCTTGTAGAGGACTGTAGAAACTTTGTTCATTTCTTATTATAACCCTACGTTGGTCACCTGCAAGCTCGTCCCTTGCAGGAGCTCAGGAGTGCTGTTTAGCCACTGCTTCAGCAGCATTAGGTAAAAGTAAGGTAAAAATAAAGTGTAAAGCTGCTAGGTAAAAGTAAGGTGCCCATGGCATAAACCCAGCTTTTCATGTTGCCAGAGACGACTTAGTCCTTGTTGGAGAATAGTACTATATGTACGGGTTTGGTTTTTTCTGTTCTTTTTTTTTTTTTTTTTTTTTTTTTTTTTGTTTTGTTTTGTTTTGTTTTTGTTTTTGTTTTTTTTTTAGGATTTAAAGGTCTCAGAGTTTAAGGTTTGGTCAATAAGTACAAAAGTTCTATCACAACCACTTTCACCTTTAAAAGTTAATCAAAATGTATCTTCTGCACCACTGTGTGAAACAACTATCTTAAAGTTGCATCGATCTGTCATAAAAAGCAGAGTCTAATATCAGAACTTTAAAGAAAACTGCTGTGTGTCTCTAGTTTATGTCTTCAGAATGGGAGGAATTGTTTTCTCTAAATCAGCCACCAGATTTTGGTCCAACCTACTGTTCTTTCTATGACAATCTTGTCAAGTGTACCGTCTTTCTAACCTATCCCTGAGTGAGTCACAACCTTAATAACTGTGTAAAGGACATCTGTCTGAAAAATCTGGGGGCTTGCTTTCCAGGGAAAACCTTGGATTCTAAATTCTTCCAGGCATCTTAACGTGTGGCAGTTTATTAAAGTGGAACCCCTTGGGAGAGGGTACAGCAGTAAATTTCATATTCAGCAATTAAAATACAGGCTTTCCTTAAAGCTGGCTTTAATTGTCCCAGTGAGGAAGAACAATGCATGCTTTGGTGTTGGCAGCAGGTAGTGAGAACCAGTGCGAGTGCTGTGGGTACATGACAGTCAATGTGCAAAAAGCTTTAGGTGAAATGAAGTAACACAACTTCCTTGAAAATGACAAACTTCTGTTTTTGTGGTGAGGATTTCCTTGTCATTTCAGTCTCGTTAAAGCTGCTGGTTTAGGTTTGCTCTCTTCTGTGTCATCTTTGGCCTTATACTTTCAGTTACACTCTTAAATGACAAATTTTTGAAGAATAAAAATATATTTCTAATACAGGTATTAAAATGAAAACTCAGTTATTGGCAAATACAAAAATTTGTTGGTTTGACATTTTTGGCTCATCCTGTCTAAACCCTGCATTTGGATGGATGTGTTCTTTCAGGTGTTCAGCTAGGTGTTGGTTCTTTAGCCAGCTGTGGGATATTTAGAAGGGCTTTCTAATAGGAGCATGGAACTAATTTTATCATGTTGACTTTCTGTTCTGTGGTTTCTGTATTGCTTTTTCCCTTGTAATCTACACTTTAATTATAGTATAAGTATTCAGCGAGTCAGAATGGGCTCTGGTGTTTGAAACTTTAGTAACAAAAGTCTTTCTGTCGTGGGGTATTTAAAAACTGACCTTTAACCTGTTGAATCAAGTTAAATGGGGAGTGATAGCCTTAACTCACTTTTTTTTTTCTTTCAGCTAATTTATTATTAAATAGTCTACAGCGATGAGTACTTTTGAAAAATTCAGTTTAACTCTTGAAATGCCAATCTGGAAATCAGCTTTGCTCTGTCACTTCCCCAGCCCCCATATCCCTTCTCTTATATTTGGACTCTATAAGCTAATGAAAGACAAACCAGATACATAATCCAGTAATGCAGTATAGGCAGAAAAAGCTCCCTGAAAGAGTTGAAGCAACTCCCACGCAGTAAATTCATGACTTGCTGAACACTGCTGCGGTTCTGCTGAAGGAGGGATCAGAATAGCTTTTTTTTTTTTTTTGGTGCCTGGATAATTGTGTGAATGTGCCCCATGTGCCTGACCTCCCTCCCCCACCTTCCCAGGGCCCTCAAAAGTAACCATAATCCTTACGCCTCCTGCTTCCTCTCCAGAAAAACACATCAGCTCTTAGCTTGGAAAACATCCTGCTTTGCAGATGTGCTGTGTTCCAGCGAGGATGGCCCTATTTTGGGCTCTGAGCTCCTCAGATCAGCCCTCTTGGAAATTATTAATTCTGGTTACATTGCTGCTCTGCATACAGTCAGGGCGGTCTCTTTTCTTATTTCGGGGACCACTGCAGGAGGGCTGTGTTGCACATCATATATCACTGGTTTTGGTCTTTGGGTGCCTGTGGTGACTCATAGGTTTAGTTTGTAGTCAACTGAAAATTCAACTTGAAAGTTTAAATTTTTTTTAGAATGTTTACAATTCAAAGTTTTAAATTTTTTTGTAAGTTGCAGTCAGCATGTAGACTCCCCTAGTAGGGAGAAGTTAAGCTGAGGCGGAAATACTCATATTTTACGTGGTACCATATATTTTACATGTATGGAGCAGGCTGAATGGAAAAGCTGAGCCTCTGCTGTGTGTCCCAGCACTGATCAGTGCTGCATTTGCCTGAGAAAATGTTCGGTGTGTCTGTGAAAAGTAACAATGTGTCTGTGACTGTAAACTGAGAAAGGCAGCACAGGGTTGTCTGGTCAGGAAATCTTCAGGCACAGTCACCAGTGAGGTGGCAGATCTAAGGAAACTGGCGGTCTGGAAACCAAGAAGTAGGAATTTAGGCATGGTCAGAGAGGGGCTGAGCAGGAATATTGTCTCGTCAGCAGTCTAGCATTGCTGCCATCTGATGGAAATGGTGCATGCTCGATTCAAGCCAGCACCAATCCTTTCTTTTCTCGCCCAGGACAGAAATATCAGCATGAGAGGCTTCCGTGTGCGAGTGAATTGCTCTGCTTGGACCACCCCTGGGCAGGCAGACTCCAGTCAGTCGAATCTATGTTGGTGGCAGCTCTGAGTCTCTGCCATCTGTAGGTTCAGATATGCCGGAGATTAGGCCTGTTTCAAGCTGTCTCTTTTATGGCCATACCCTTCGTCTGATCCCAAACATTAAGAGATTAGGTTTCTTGAAATATCAGCAATTGTTGGGCCCCCTGGCTGGAGCAAACCACTTAGCCCACAGATGTGGGAAGGCTTGAATAGGTTTTCAGCATGAAAGAAATGTTGAGTTCCCAAGATGTATAATTTATACAGAGGAATAATTTTTCACCTGCAGAGTGTTGTTAAATGCTGTTTTTTGTACTTTGGTCAAGGGCGTGCACTGATAAGCTGGGGGAACGAAATGTAGTGAAGGTAGGTGTTTCTTCTATGGAACGAATACAATAAAAATAGGAATATGCGTCACAGATGGAAAGTGCTGACTACTCAGAGCTTTCCAAATGCCTACTAGTTTAAAACTTTCATCTTGTTTTCTTTGGGGACTGTATTGCAAGTTTTGAGCATTGTATGTTTCAAAGCAGAGCCTTTATCATAAGGAAAAGTTGAGTACTTTCTACCCCAAGATCTATTAAAAATCCACAAATGGCGGGCAAAGCAGGGAGGCTTTGATTCACGTGATGTACTTCCTGAGGAAGAATCTGAAAATAAGCAAAAATGAGGTTTTGATGCTGTGGCAGTCTAGAATTTTGTGAAGCTTTGGAAAAGGTGTACAAAACATAGCATGCAAGCTTTTGTTTGTTCAAAGGGGACCACTGCCCAGCTCCACTGCTTTGTAATGGTAAACACTGAATTTCGGTGCAGATAAACACTGCCATCATAAAGAAGAAGGCCATGCTCCAGGTCCCGTATCTAAAACTACTTCCAGGACATGGGTGCACAGGTCCTTCCAGCAGTGCAGGTCTCCTGGCACAGGGCTGGATACTTCCTTGGTTTTATGCTCCAAGCCAGGATCTAGACCTAGGTGTGCCTGAATTTCCACAGCAGGCATGTAGAGATTTTCCTGGTAAATCTTCGTGTGGGTCAAACGTGTGTGACTTGTTTATTAGGAAAATGTCTTGATAATTTCAGACTTACTTTGAGTAGCTTTCATATTTTGGTTAACTCTCTTATTTCCCTGTTTAGACACTCTTACTGAAAAATCCCCCTAAAATGGCATAAACTGTTGTCTTTTTTGTAGTGGCCACTGTTCATAAGGAACACTGCAATATCTAGTCTGAGAACAATGATGCATTCTTCTGTTTGTTCATGGAATCGCAGAATGGTTTGGGTTGGAAGGGACATGTAAAGATATCATTTAGTCCAGCTTCCCTGCCATGGACAGCATCATTTTTCACTGGATCAGGTTGCACAAAACCCTCTACAACCTAAATTTGAACACTTTCATAGGACAAAAACCAGATTGCATTCGGTCCTTTGCATATTCTCCGCATAAAGGAAATAATTTACACTATCACATACAGTTGTTTTGAATTTTACTGAAATGAAGAGCATATTTATTATGTAAATATTGGTAGAATGGACATGAACATTTTACATATTTAGCTTGTCTTATTTTTACCAGTCAACACACTAAGGCATATTTTCTCTTAGAAAAAGTTTTTGGCCAAGTTCTACTTTTTCAAATCCACAGATGTGTAAAAAAGAGTTCTGTCAATCTCTCTGTGATGAGTTAAAATTTTTGCTTATACAACTGAGTGGAGACTCTGACCCATAACTATCTAAAAAGTACACATTTTCTTCTTATTTAAAATAGCTCAAACTTTCAGAAATTGCTATTCTAAATGCACTTCATTTTTTTAAATATGAAAATCTCTCCACATAATTTACTTTAAGACAGCTGTGATTGCACTCTCCTGTTTGCAGCTGTTCCCATTTTCTTGAAATGCAGACTCATCGAAGCATTTGGTGTAGACATCGTTCGTTTAATTCAGGGGGTACTATTTCACTAATCTGTCAGCGTTAACCATAGACAACGTGTAAGTACACACATACCTATAGACTGTGGTACACACATTTAGAAGTGACTTCATCATGTGGTTTGGTCTACAAAGCCAAGGAGGAGAACAAGGCTGTTTTTGCAGGAAGATCTCACCAAACGCAATTATCTAAAACTCCAATTCCACTAACAGCTTGTAGCTGGCTGCCTGGGGAGGTAACTCAGCAGTTAAGCCAAGCAAAACAAGGAATGGATTGCTGCAGTTTACGTTTTTTTTGCTCTTGAAATTCCTCCTGTTTAACTTTACAAGTGGACTGGAAACCTTGAACTTGCACTAGAAGGGGTGATCTCCAAAACTTGTTGTCTGACACAGATTCTTGAACTTAAGGAATAGGTTTTATTAAGCCTCTGAAATTCAACCCGTACATTAGGAGGCTGGGATTCCCTGGGGATGCTGGTACAGGGCTATGCTGTAGGATCTGTGTTCTTGGCTGGAATGCCTTTTGTGTGTTTGCACAGGAGGGATGGGGATAATGGGGATACAAGGAATCTAACTCCAAACAAATCAGTCTTCTTTGAGAAGAAAAGTTTATTGAAGTTGGCTTTAACAAAGGTGCCATAGCAGGAGCGGTGCAGTGGCGTTTCAGCCTAACATGGAGCGTGATGCTGAGTAGCTTCTCTCACATCTGTAAGGTTGCTCTGGGCGTGCTGTGCTGCTGCAGCCAAGGTCAGCTGTGGGTCACGCTGGGGTGTGTCTGTGTACAGACGGTCTGTAGGAGTGTACAGCAGAAGCATCTGTGAGCTTTGCCGTTATCACATAATGATTTGAAATACCACTAGGCTTAAAAAAAAAGCACACACTTTCTCATAGCATTGGCTGTTCAAGTGTGTAATGGATATTTCTAACTGCAACAGGAAAGCATATACAGTAATTAAAACACAGAGCAGAAAAATTAGTCAAATTTGGCACAAATGCCTGAGAAAGTGTCTGCTTTAGCTGTAGATATAAATGAAGCACCAGCCAAAATTAGTTTCAAAGGCTTTAATTACATCTGTTTTAATTTAGCATGCAAAATGCAGGATATTATTTTTTAATATAAATTTAATTCATGGTTAATCTGCAGATTGCAATATCCTTCCAGTAGAAATGATGTACTTGGACTGTGATAACTGAAAACTTCCCTTTCAAGATATTTGGTTAGCCTGTCACAGGGCCTGCTGTCCAGAACCACACATTCTCTGTGTATGTGCAGCTGCTGCTGGGGGATCATTTAACAAAAAAACCCAACACGCTTTTGGTTTTAATGTAACTGCATTATTATACAATAAGCTGTTCATAGTGCAGATAGGTAAATCAGATGTCAAAATATAATATCATGTCCATGGTATTTTTTCTGAAGTGGACACAGTAGGCATGGAGAGTAGTACTTCTCAAACTATTCCAGAGCTCGTTGCATATAAATGAGAAAAGTTACATGCTTGAGATAATCAAAGTTTTTTCACTAATTATCCTATTCCAGATGAGAAAGAGACCTTGTCTGTGTGTGAATAGTTAGTTCATGTATTCTGTACTGTTCAATGGCTGTGGGTGTCATGTGCCAGAAAAGAGTGAGTTCAAAATGCTTCTGATGAGAGTGTGCAGGTTCCAGGCAAGGGAGAGACTGGCAGTCATGCAAACCTTGCTGCTCATGGAAAGGATTTTAAGGGTGCCATTTAAAAAATTAGAGCTGCCACATAAATTAGCAGATTCTAACCATCTAGATCCAAAGGATTTGGGAAGATTATCTGAATGAATTTCAAACACAACTGGCCATTATATTGAAAGTATTGTGAAACAAATAGTGACTTGAGCAAGACAAGCAGGAAGAAAAGGTCATCTGTTGTCCTCCCTGTCAAACAGACAGAGAGAGGGCAACCAAACATCAAACTCAGTAAGCCTCAGTTTTTAGTCTACATGTAAACACATACACCAATTTTTTTCTAATATCTAACCTAAACCTCACCTGACACAACTTCAGGCCATTCCCTCAAGTCCTGTCACTGGGCACCACAGAGAAGAGATCAGTGTCTGCCCCTCCTCTTCCCTTCATGAGGAGCTTGCAGACTGATGAGGTCTCCCCACAGTCTCCTCTTCTCCAGGCTGAACAGACCAAGTGACCTCAGCCGCTCCTCACACGGCTTCCCCTCAAGGCCCTTCATCATCTTCACAGCCCTTGTTTGGACACTCTCTAATAGCTTTATATCTTATATTGTGACACCCAATGCTGCCCCGCAGCACTCAAAGGGAGGCTGCCCCAGTGCAGTGCAGAGCAGAGCAGGACAATCCCCTCCCTTGCCCAGCTGGCGATGCTGTGCCTGATGCCCCCCAGGACACGGGTGACCCTCCTCAGGGAAGTGGTCACAGCACCAAGCCTGGCAGAGTTCAAGAAGTGTTTGGGCAACACTCTCAGGCACATGGTGTGACTCTTGGGATAGTGCTGTGCAGGGAGTTGGACTCAATGATCCTCGTGGGTCCCTTCCAACTCACCATATTCTGTGATTCTGTGCATATTTGAATAAGAGAAACACGAATGAGAAACTGTTTATGTGGGTAACAGAATGATGGTTCTTGAATAGTTTAGTTACATAGGTGTGGAAATTGGGCCAGAAAAACTGGAAAGCCTTATTTGGTCAAAATTATCACATTAATAGGAGGAGGGGATGGAACTTCATGAACTGTAACTTGATTTTGGGGGAGTAACATATAATATTTTCTTGTGTAATCTTACTTAAAATATCAGTTTAATTGAATAGTTCGTGAAAGTTGTCACACTGAAATTGAAAACTGGCAAAGATAATAAGAAAAAGAAATCCTCTCAAACCCAGAAACAGATGGCAGTAACAACATATAAGGTTAGGGATTGATATCATAGGCAGTGTCCATCATATTTGAATATAACTTAACATAGAGATGTAGCATGCAGATGAGTCGTGACAATCTCTGACCTCTCTTCTAATGAAGTTTGTATTTTCTCCGGCACACAAGGCTACTCAGCTCTCTACAAACAACTTCTCTTGCCGTGAGCAGGATCTGAGGCTATATGCTTTTAGCAGGGTATTGAGTCTTGTCAGAGGAGTGGCTGCACAATTGGTTTCAGGATGCTCTCTCTGAGGAGGGGTGTGTCCGTTTTATATGTGGGCACATTAAAAGTATTACATTTTAAATGCCTTCTGAAAAACTCCTGCTCAATCAGTGACGTGGTACTGGAAATCTTTATTTTAAGAACTCTTCTCCACAAATAACAGGCTCGAGAAAGCTGAGTTTCTCATTTAATTACTTCAAATGATTGCCATGCTAGGTGTTTAAGTATGTGAGAAAATACTCCAAAATTCAAGGAGACTTCTGGTAAAGTCCTGAGTATGGCAGTGGCAGTGCTGTCCTTGGATGCATCTTTTATCCCATGATGTACCTGTTCAAGTAGGAACAAACTGACAAGGATGAATTTTGTTGACTTCCACCTTCTCAGGATTTCAATAGCCACAGTATTTAATGTCACCGTGATAGCAGGCAATCATTGCTCTGCCGTGTCTTTAAAATCATCAGTCAAAATGTAGTCATGTTACCACTAGATATTGTCTTCCACAGTTGCCAAAACGCTTTTTACTCTTGTCTTTACCTGCGTGTAAGTGACACCAAACTTCTCTCTTGCGGTTCACAATGCCAAGAGGAGACTCTGCTCTGCAAAACAGAGAAGATTCATTGGGTTTGCTGGCGGTTCTGTCCCTTGTTTTCTGGAGACACTTGGTCAAAATAGAGACCACTGACTGACTTTCTGTAGTTTGTTTAATTGTGAAACCAAGGAAATGCTGGATGTGTGCTTCCATTTTTCTATTGTGTCTTGGGAACTTTGAGTTCGCTTAGATGATGGAGATTTAGAAATCTGGAGATTGGGGAGATGCTATTTGTTAAAGACAGACAGTGACAGTAGAAAACATTGTAATAACTCTCTGTCTCTCAAACATATCTTTGACTTAGAGCTAGTTCCTAGGTCTAATGGCAAAACCCACCTGTCTTTTCTTACTCTAATGCCTACATTCTTAATAGGCTGCCTTACTGCAGCCCCTGGAAACTCAAAGCCACTGTAATACTACTACAGCCTCAGGCAGGACCCTCAACAAGGCACAGATTAGAGAAGAGAATATACCTACACAATAATTTTGAAGCCAGTTCCCTCCAAAAGCTAACAAACAAAACCCATGTTATATTTGAAATTAATTAGAAAGAAATATTGCCCAGAGAGGACTCAAAGGAATTGTCAAATACCATTGAAAAACCTCCCAACAAAACAAACACTCTTCCCAGATAAACATTCTGTAGTCAGTGCCCCCAGAAAAAAGGAAGAGATCAGAAGTTTTAAAGTACTAGGAGATGCATAAAGAAATAATCTGCAGCTAGATGTTTTGATTTCTGCCAATAAACTTTTAAGTGCTGTTTGCAAATACCCCAAGCCTTGGCTGTCTGGTATGCAGGGCATACCCCTGATTATATGGGAAGGGGAGATGACCCTGTCCCATTTTTTTGGCCAAAGGTTCCTGAATTTTCAGTTGCCAAATACATCATGTCACTGGGTGATCTGCTAAACTTTTTTTCTGTAATAGCATACACTGTAAATTTTCTGCAACCTTGCCATTTAATAGCCTTAGAACTTAAAATGCCATCACAGAATTAAACAAAATGTCATAAGCACTCCTCTTTCTTCTCCCTCCTTCCCCTGAAGCCTTGGAAGGGTGATCTGCCAGTGCTGTGAAAGTATGATGGAAAATGTGGGATAATCTGTTGCAATATTGAAGTATTTCCTATTAAATGCAACTCAAAGATCCTCAGGCTCAAAGGTTTCATCGCGATGTTGTGCTTTTACCTTGCTTTACCTATTGTTGCAGTATCACCTGCTGTACACGTAGCACAACACCACCTCCAAGATTTCTGAGTAAAGGCAAGTAACTTCACAATGGTTATCAGCTGTGTCTTATGGTTATACTTATGTTGAATGTTCTGTGTGTTTATTTAAGAATCACAATCTCTTATCATAGTAATGGTATTATGGAAGAGTATGTTAGAATAAGCAAGCACCCAAGAACGGCTGAGGCAATCTTGCCTGAATTTTTCATTTCTCAATTATCAGTATATTCTGCTAGTGAGAAAGAAGTTGCTGCTGCTACCTAAACAGAGAATAGCTTGTTGATGTTAATGATTTCTTAGAGCATAGACTATAAACAGAAAGAAATCTGAAATAGAAATCTTCTGACTGCATAATCCAAGAAATAACCAATGCGCAGTTACAATTACTGCTGGGGCTCCTATTTTAGGGCTCTTGTGGCTGTGGTGGTATGTTGTTATTTTGCCTTAGTACATTATTTTAGAGATGCTTATCCGCAGCTCTGCAAAAGGGGAAGGCTGCTTTATGTAAGCCAACACTGCTTCATTGTCCATTGCTCTTGCATGAATTCAGTCTTTGAATTTACCTCATTTCCTTTGTGTTTAATACCACCAAATGCAATTGTGACAGGGTCGATCTCCAGTGTCAGGTACCTCTGTTGCTAGAGGAGGTAAAAAACTGAGGATTGCAGGATGTGAAGGAGCTTCTTCCTCACAAAACCTGCTTACCAGAAATACCTTCATGGAGATATTTAAAAGATGTGTAGATGCGGCACTTAGGGACGTGTTTTAGGGGTGGACTTGGCAGCCCCTGGCTAATGGTTGGACTCTATGGTTTTAAAAATCATATCATTTAAACCTAAATTATTGATTCTGAACTTCTGGATCCCAATGTCCTTAAATTTGCAGGAAGATGCTGATACTGTGTAACAATGTTCACTGGTGGTAGTCTCTAATTTCTGCCTTCCAGCATTCATCTTGTTGGATAAATAATCAGTTAAGGTCGTGGTTGGCATAATTGCTGTTGCCTTCTGCATGCTGTTATCATGACAGTAAGCTCTGCCTTCGCTGCGTGCCTCGTGTCGGCTCAGGATCAGAGCAGAGCTAAACTCAGGTGACCAAAATGGTGAAATTCTGATATTGTTTGCCCTTCCCTTCCCCTGGGGAGACTTTCTTTTCAGCTGGAAAATGCCCCTGTGAGACTTCTCCTTCATTTCAGTTGCTCCCAGCTCAGCGCAGCAAACCCAAATGGGTGTTTTTAAGTTGAGAGCAGCGTTCTGTCGAGGCTAACGCAGCCTCCTGCTGGGGGGCAGCTGCCGGGAGCAAGGATGCTCAGTGCCGAGGGAATAACCGCGGTGGTCTCCTGCACTGGTACTGCCTGGGTTCAGCTGTGGCTGTCTCCAGCAGTGCATCACAGGAATACAATATTCTGAAACTTGTTAGCTGTCCTGAAAGAAGAGAACACAAACAAATCACAGCTGCACAGCATGTTTGGAAAATCATGGAAGCGCCAACACTTCAGGACTAAAATTTTTTTTTTGTTCCATTTTATTTTTTTTTTTCCAAAACATCTTGGAAAATATTGATTTCGGGGGGAGCAAACAGGTTTGAAATAAGAAGTAATCCATGTTTTTCACATTTTTTGAGCTGACTATGAGATTTATGCTTTTGGGGTTTATTGTCTTTGAATAGTTGGATATGGGAATTGAAATTTTCTTTCTCATTCTTTCTCATTCTTTCTGAAGTACTTCAATATTTTCCTTTTATTTCTTATTTCTCAATAGTCTTGAGCTTGAGCGTTTGTTCCAATTTTCTGGTGTAGTCAGAAGCAGTTCAGATTGTTCTCCTAGTTGTAACTACTTTATATAGTTTTGTGAACTATAGATTTCCTTATTTGGCTTTAGAATAGGTGATTTTTGGTCAGATAACACAATTCAGGAATAGATCATAAACACAAGGCATCCCATTGGTACCAGCATTTCCTACTCACTCTGTTTAATTTAGTACTTTCTATTTGCATAGGCAAAGTGTTAGAAAGCAATTTACTGGTTAAACTTACAGAAGAATCTTAAACTAATTTTTTTTTTTAGTTTCTTGTAGAAAAGAGAATGTATGTTACAGTAATTTGATAGGTTAAATCACTAACCCAAAGTGATCTAAAGTACTATTGAGTTAAAAACTTACTGTTTAAGGAATGGAAAGAAGGGAAAGAGAGGATTTATCTTTCCCCTTATATAATTCATTAGGTCAGTTTTGTTTTTTTTCTTGTGTTTTGGGAATTTCTTTCCTTCTCTCTCAGTATAGATGAAACCTGTTTAATTGGTGGGGTGAAGCATAATTTTTATAAAATTATCATTTCTCTCTGTAAAGTTATATTCTGGCTTTGTTCCATTTATGTTTTCTCATCTGTTGAGTCTGCTGAGCACAGACAAATACAGGCGAGACACGGAGCCTTTACTTGCAGTAACTCTGTCAGTGCAGGTCGCTTGCTTATTCTGTATTTATCTGTTCATTTCTCTTAGACCTCATTAATCTGTCAGCATGACACAATCCTTCCAATGAGATTGTGCCAAATGTTACAGTAGCACACCAGCAGAAACCTGCATGCCATTATTGTTTTTTTTTCCCAGTGATTAAATAAGATCATTTTCCTGTCATGTAGTATGCCCAGTGCGCTCGAGACTCACCAGTGTTTTGGTTTTTTAAGAGGAAATAGCATAGCCATTCCACAGTATTGACTAAAAACTTAATACAGGCTTTACATACGGCCTGACCCTCTACCCTGCAGCCCTTTGCTCTTGAGCAGAAGGGTAATAGTGGTGAGAGCACGGGATAAGCCTAACTGGGAGGGAGAGCTCAGCACACAGGACTCCAGTGGTATTTAAGACTGAGCTTCAGAGCTGCTCAAGAATTACTGCTGCTTATGACTGTTTGGCCTGGCGGACTGTCAGAGCTATTAACTTCAGAATAACATGTCCTTAAATAAAATGCAGTGGCTAGGGAGGAGGAGAGGGAAGGGGCTTTTTTCCATTTCTTAAAATAATGTCTCATTATCTTAACCTATGGAAAGAGAAAAGGCTTGTACTTGAAGTATAGTGCTTCCATAATTCTGGGTGAGGTTTAAAAATATCTGTGGATGTAGAGCATCCAGGGGAGCCTCGTGATCCACTCTTGGCTTCTTGAAATTTTCAAAGCCTCATATGCTGCAGAAGGAGCTTGCTTTGTGCTGGCCTTTGCAGCCATGTCCCCGGTCTAGATTTCTTCAGATCATACTTTTTTTTTTTCCTTTCCTAATTCCAATGTATGTGTCATTCTTTTGTTCATATGCTGTTTATTAAAAACAAAATAAAAAAACTCCTCTTCCTGTGCTGCATAAAATACTATGTTTACCGGTAAGCATCTGGAGCTTCAGTTTCATATGCTGTATTTTTAGTGAGCATATGTTCAGAAATGACTCCTACAGAGTGCTTTGATTATTCGTGAATCTCTCCATCTTGCTTTGAAAGCACCCTGGCATCATTTATATGGTCATTTTGGATGGCAGTGACATTTATTAACACTGAATCTGAAATACAAGCAATATTTTCTTGCAATTGAGACAGGTAGATCAAAAAAGTCCTTTATTAATGTCAGGGTTTACCCCAAAACAAGCAGCTGTTTGACTTCAGCGAAAGTGCAAAATGTCTTGGTCACCTCTTTCCTGGCACTGATAGAATTTTTGGACTTCTGCCAGAGAAATGAAGTACAATTTGAATGTGTGAAGGAGGATGCGGAAAAAAACCCAACAAACCAACCAAAAAAAACCAGCCCAGCGAAACCAAAGTAGGCTTTTATGAGTCTAATTCTTTGCTCTTTGTGCTGCCTGTCCTCTTCTTTTTATCTAAGCAATGATTTTGTTAGGTTTATATTAAAAATACTTTTCTTTTCCTTCTCTTTTCCAGTTCTGTGGTTCTGTCTGCTTGCTCTGCTGTCTCCCAGGAGCGCTCTTGTTCTCTTCTGCACTTTTTCCTGTTCTTTCATTAACATGGATTTTCTTCTCCATGTCCTGCTCAAAATTACAATTCCTAGCTGTTTTAAAATCCCTTTTTCTTTTCCTTGTTTCTCCTCACCTGCTATTTCTTACAGTCTTCAAGCTGTGTATTCATTCTTCTCTCTGTCCTCTGCTCATATGCCTTGGTTAGGTTTTCCTCTTCACTGTACTTTTCCAAAATAGTCAACCTGCTATAAAAACCAAACCCAAAACTACACCCAAACCTGGGGCACATCCTACTGATCAGGTACTTCAGGTTCTTGACAAAATGGGAATGGCTGTGCATAAGTAGTCTCTTTGACTTCAAACCTGAGTGAATACAATTACAGAAATCTTTTTTGTTGGACTTCTAAATGCACAAAATCTTAAGCCCCTAGGAATGGTTTAACAGTAGGCAATCAATATATTAGAGTGGTGTCACCTGTACTGTTAGCTATAGCTGTTACTGTGTCAGCATTTCCATTATAAATTTTGGCTTTCAAGGGTTTATAACTTTGCCATTAAAATTCATTGCTGACTGAAACTTGGCATACAAGGACTAAGCCTGGAGCAAACTCCCCCTCCCCCCTCGAAAGTAACTTTCAGCCCAAAGGAATGCGATGAAAACCATTAGTCTAATGATTAGACAGGCAACACTATTGATATATAAAAAAATACTTAATTTACTTACGTTTCAGCCTTCATTGTGGACTTATACTTCAGGTATTTTGGAATAGGAGACGGAATGAACTAAAAACAAAATCATGAAAGCCAAACACCTCCTTGATAACGCTGTCATGATATTTCTTGGAATGCATTTCAGTAGTTATTTATTTCACAACTCTATGGCTACAAAATAAAAATTTTATACGTTAAGCCAGCTGAATGTGCTTCATCATGCGCCTTAAGAAAAATGAAAAGAACATTGTTATAGAAATCAGGAGGCTGAATAGACCAGGCTTTTGGGTGCAGGAGGCTGAATGCTTCAAATCTGCTTCAGCTGGGCGAAGAAGGGTAGAGTGTCCCTGGCGGAGCTGCAGGCAGGGGGATCTCTGCTCTCCCTGAAGAGGTGTTTCCAGCTGGTGACCTGCACCAGACAGGCTGCCTTGCTCATCTGTCATTGCGGGGGAGATGCCTCATTTCTGGGCAGATGAAGTTGAGACAAGCAGGATCCTGTTCTTAATGAGGTAATTTAGGTCACCCAGCAACTACCTGATGTGCGGCAAATTTCTTGCGTGGAATTGCCCATGGGCAAGTATCTATCCTCACAGCCTGGTGCCAGAACACTTGGTATTATTTGGCACCTTTTCTTGTTGTCCTTGCAAGGAGTCCTTAACGGGAAGACAACCCTTTCCTCCTCCTAAAAGTAGACAGCAGGATTCATGCTGCTGCTATGTTTGGGAGTTAAACATGCAGCTGTTCTTGAGTAAGCTTCTATCTGTGGGGCTTTTCTTGCATATCTTGCCAACTCTGATGCCACTTTTGAAGTGAAAAATGCAAACAGCAATAGTGTTGGGAAGGAAAAAGATTTAAGAAGAAAAAAGTATTTAGTGACAAAAGTAAGTGCTTTGATTTTAGTAGTTTGCCTTTAAAGATGTACTACATAATGCTCCATCTTGAAAGTTTAGAGGGTCAAATATTTGACACCCAACCCATTTAAAGTTGATTACATATACAAAGTGTTGATTTCAATGGGTACAGGGAGGAAAACTCACCAGCAGAATTAGCAGTGTTTCCTCTCGTAGCATTGAATTCTAGTAACTAACACACAACAGGAAATTTGTATTTTGAGTCTGAAGATGACTGGCTTATGAGAATGAACTGTGTTGCAAGTGATTTTGTCAATAGTTTGTCACTTGACCTTTTGGTAGCTTTTGTTTTCTGGTGGAAAGGGGTTTATAGGGTGAAAATCTAGTGCTTGCTCTATGAGAAGCCAGCTGTGTGAATGCCAGTCACACAAAGCCAGCAGGGCCAGCCACCGAGCCACTTATTCCAGCCCCGCCAGGCTGAAGGCAGGCGAGTGGGATGGCTGGTGAGTCACTCGGGCAGCAGGGGAGGGATGGGGAGGTTCACTGCATCTGCTCTTGTCTGTCTGAGCCCAGAGGGAATGGTTGGAGGCTTCCCTCCTCCTCTGGAGTGTCTGCCCACACAAGGCTGCTGGTTTTTGGGTGCCTTGTGTGGCTGCCATGCAGTGAGCCTGCCAAGGAGCCCCATGAGGAGTGCGTGTGTGTCGCTGCTTTCTGGCAGGGCAGTGCCAGAGCACGCATGTGCTGCTGAACTTCTGCCGTGGTGGAGAGGTTTTGGCGGCTGGCGCGCCTCCAGAGGGGCTTGCCAACACTTGTTCAGTAGCTGTCCTTCAGGGACCAGTTATGAATAAACAGCTGGATAAATTGCTTATTTTTTTTTCCTGTCTCTGAATGCTGATACTGTAACACACACCCTCAGATTGGCCTAGCTAATATTAGAAAATGATTGGGTAAAAGGATGAGATTTACTAATGCTTTTTGAAATGAACTGAGACGCATTTTTGTAAGAATGGAAATTGCCTTCCTACTGTTCATATTGTTTTCTGTTTTAGAGTGGGTGTCTATGATATAACCCAGAACTACTTCTGTCATGCGGTCTTGCCCTTTTTTCTCCTCCAACACAGCAAGTGTTTGAAGAGCAGCACTGGTCTCTTTGGGGGATGTGTGCATGTGAGAGCAGGAGAAAGCAGGTTTGCCAGCAGAATCTTATTTTATCACGTGATTTAAATCAGAGGCGTTTTCAATAAGAGTTTATAGAAGCTGGTTTGAATCATTATAAATAAAAGAACTGAGATTCTGCTCTGGTAGTATAACTTGAAATAATAATGACCATGATTCTTTATTCTTTCCAGCGTCAGGGCAACTGTGCAGCCTCATGGCCAGGCTTCCTGTCTCTTCTGGAGGCTTGTTCAGGAAATGGCAAAATGCACAAAAAGGGTCTTTGTCATTGAAAAACTTTGTTATTGTGCAGTTGAAGTACAGCTGTTACATATTTCCTCACTTAAATTTGGACCCTTCCTGAAGTTTCAGTCCTCTAATTATTCTGCCCAGGTCACTGCTCTATAGTGTCTATATTTAGCGTACTGCAAAAGTTTTCTGGTCATCCGAAGAATGAAAAGCCTTTCTGTGGAACCCTGCTCCATCTACATTAACTACGGATTTTCTGTTGGACTAAATAATATGAAGTGTGAATACTGGAGAGTTTTACAGAGAAGTTTGAATGCATAAGCTACATCACTGTTTTAATATTTTGCAGAGTTCTGTAGGTTATGAGAACTATACCATATGTACTCTCTCTCTCTATCAAAGAAATCCCAAAACAAATAAACTAACCCCAAAACTAACCCCCACCCCCACAAAAAAAAAAAAACAACAAAACAAACAAAAACCAAAACACCAAATGAAAAAAAAAAACCAGAAAAAACAGGAACAAAATTTCCCCATCCCCCAGAAGTCAGGGAAACCATGCCCTATTTATCGGGAGTTGTCTTACCAAAAGGCTGTAATGACTGTATTAGCCAGAAGTCCTAACCTTCAGCTACTGAAGTTTATTTCATCGTTAGAAAATAGTAGTGCAAGTGTTCCAGCCTAAATTTACTTAATTTACTTACTTAGAGGGATGAATGCAGGACTGTGGCCTTTTGGTGGAAGTTGTTCTGACCAGTAAGGCAGGGAATAGTAAGTATGTTTGTCTTTTTCCTTGTTTTAAGGTTGAACCTTCCTGTTCCTCTCTAAAACTTACAACTACAATGTTCTTGCTATTCACTTTTCAGATAGCGGTGTTTGCAGATGACTTTATAAGAAAGCTTTGAACTTGGACGTAATGATAAATTCTATGTGAAGAACATTGTGAGATTTTATGTATCAACATTTATAAGGTAGCATAAAATATGAAGAATTATAAAACATTGAGGTAAAAGGCATTGGCCTTAAAATTGTTTTTAGCTGTAAGTGCATACTAAACACAGTTCTGATCGCTGAAAATTCCTTTTAGAGAAACACAGAAGCTGGATAGTTATTGTGCTATTGTTAAGTAAACCAGTTTTTGCATTTTCATGGTTAGGTCTTAGAAGTTTTGATATTTTGGAGAACAAGAATAGAGAAGTGTTGTGAGTGTGGTGAAAACAGTATCTATGGATAACTTTCTCTAACTATTATTATAAATCATCTTGATTGCTCAGGTTTAGCTCCCCCCTTGTATGAATAGACTTTGTTGGTAACACATCTTCCTGGAGATGAGCTGGTGACCTCTGAGGAAGTAGCTCTATCCTTTGGAGGCAGAGAGTTGGAAAGCAGGCTTTTACTGTACTTCCGTGTGCCGTTAGAACTAATTCCCTTCTTGCAGCAAATTTCCATGTTATCTAAAATCTCCCTCATGGAGTTTAGGCTGTAACTCTAGGCCCTACCACCTGATACACATTTTTCTTTTTTCTCCCCTCAAGCTTCTTCTCCCCTCTAGCATCCCAATTTATTCTGTAATATTCCGTGTATGGTGCTGAGTGGCTCTCTGAGCTGTGGACACAGGTGTGGTTCCTGTACATTTATCCATGAACCGTTCCCACAAAGGATATAAAGAGAGAGCCTGGTAGGAGACTGGAATTTCCCTTCCTGCAGCAATAAAGCTATCTTGATGGGCTGTAATGTGGGCTCCTAGACTGGGAGAGAATGTCCTGGAGGAAAGAAGGCAATTACATCTTTGGCACTAATAATATATTTTAATCATAACATGATGCAGTTCAGTTGTATTTGGTTATAAGGCGGTGCTATTTACATGTAATGAATATATGTATTATCATAGCCAGGGAATAGGCATAGCTGAACAAAAAGTAGTTAAATGGCAGAGCCAGCTCACTAGGATTTGCTCTGAGCAATACAGTACGAGTAAAATGAACTGGGTTTGATTAAGTGGCACAGGAATAAAGTACTGGCCAATAAAAACTGTGTTTTGCATTATGTGTTCTGCCTTTTAAGTCAGCTCATTAGCTTTATATTTATATGGCACCCTCTGCTCCTTTGAGCCATGTTAATTATAAGGTGGTGCATAACATAATCAGAATGCTTATACATGGATATTGCATGAATGGAGAAACAGTATGTTTCGAAGTACCTGTATGACATATGTTAGAAGTTAGCTTTGACCGTTTCTTTTTGCCTTTGTAAATTCACTAAATTTGTTGCTGAAAATGGGACACCAGTCTGAGAGGTGCCAGTTCACCTCAAAGCCAGTGTCCTGAACTCAGCCTCATGTTTTCTTCCAGCTATAGCTGCTTCCTTAGAAACCCTGCTCTTGTGGTGGAGGTTTGAAAATTGAAAAAGGAGCCTATTGTTAGGCTTGTGTATGCCCAGAGTGTGCGTGTGTGTGCCTAGGCACACACCTTCACACACACATGCCTCCAGGTGGTCAGTTCATGGGCATGTTTATGGGAAAGGAGAGTGGCAGGTTGGTTTTGGTTTTGCTTGGCACCAAGAGAAGCTTCACAATTTGTTTTTTTTTTTTGCAAGAAACACCTCTTCCAATCAGTGAAGGAATACCCCTGCGTCACCTCTGCTACGTGATGGCTTTGCCAAAGCAGCGAGCTGCCAAGGGTCCAGCCTTCAGCAGCACCCAGCTCGAGAGCACAGAGACTCTGGCAATTACAGATGTGCAGGTTGTCGCCCTTTGCTGTGCCCCCAGGGCCAGCTGTGGGAGCCTGGGCGCTGGTGTGTGTGGAGCCTTAGCCTTGCGTGGTCTGCCCGGACCGTTCTTGCTGCACCTGCTTGAGACTGTGCGCTGTGTCAGTGAGAAATAGGCTGCGCTTCTCGCCTTACAAAAGCTTTTCCCCTTCAAAAGATGATGTCAGAGGAGGCAGTGATGTTGGAGGAAGAGGAACGGTGCTTCAGTTGTTCAGACAGTTTAAAATGCCTTAGATGGAAATAACAATTACATTTGTTTTTTTTTAGTGACAACAAAAGCCTTGACCTAATGTTTGACCCTACCTGCTTTTTTCTCATGTGCTGCCATCTCCCAGCCAAGGAAGAACTGAGCTGAAACTCTGGGCTGCCTACAGGTTTTCAGGAAGCGGTGACATGTAACTCCAGCTGCTCTCCCCCGTTTTCCACGTATTGTTTCTGGATTTGTCAGGGAACACACTGAGATGAGAGACTGCTATTTTTTAATTTCTTTTATTTTCTTTTATTTTTTTTTTTAGTCAGGTTTGATGCTGGATGGGAACAGCTGCTTTATTTAGAACGTGATGGGGAAGAAAAACACAGCTTAGGGTTAACACCCTCCTAGTGTTTATCCATAAATATGGAATAGTGCAAGAACACCAGATATATATGGAGCAATGTGATTGGCTGCTACTGATGTCATTCTGATGTCACTCAGAAGTGATTGGTATGTCACCCAGGGGATGAACAGATCAGCTTTCCTTATTTGTGTGTATAAATTCCATTTCATAGCAGCACATTTTTAGGGCATTATTGCACTTCTTGAGTTTTGGAGGACATCTAGGCCGTTTATTGAGCCTGCCAGTATTTTGTCCCAGCATACATAGATGTGCACCTGTGCCCTCCCTCTCTGTTTTTTCTCTTAACACTGGTATGTAAGCAGTTGACTTTCCTCTGAATTAATTGCTAATAAAATAGGTGGGAGATCTAAGCTAGTGTTTATGCCTCACTGGCTATGATTGCAAGTTTAGAGAAGAGGAGTGTGTATTTGGGAGGATGGACAGATGCAGATGAGTGGAATAAAAGGTAGCTTTGTGGAAATATTCATGTTTCCATCCACCTGTTCTTCTTGAATCTAGGTCACTGTACGAGTGTTACACTGTTTTTCTACCCAGTGCTGAATTGTAAAATTATGAATGCTTTTCAAGGTTATTTCATTAAGCATGCTAGTATTCCATGACATGCAAGTCAAATCAGACAATATTTCTAACGCTTTTGAGTGGAAGTAGAAATTCTAAGAAGTGATAGTCTGCTCTTAATAAACGATGTGAAGGGAACAACAAAAAAGGGAAAACGTCTTGAATTTTAGGATTAATTGGACCTTCTTACATTCTGTGCCTCTCGCTCTAATCTAGCAATAGCATTGTTTTTTTTCTGAAAGTTTGGAAATGCTATTTTCAAACAAAGCCTTCAGGTAGAATTAATTTGATTGTATAAGTAGAAACATATTGGAAAAGGGTTATTGCAATACTTTTCTTCCACTTTTAATAAAATCTCCCTTTCTGCAATCTCTCTCCCTCAACTGACCAGAAGTGACTCTTCACCTGATGCTGTAGCCCTTTGCATAGTTACAGGAGTTTTATTTCCAAGGGACTAAAAAAATCATGGCTTACTCAACCCACGTGACTGCTCAGGAATACTTTGAATGCTGTTATGTTACAGATTCTTTTTAGGACTAGCAAAATTTGAACCAAGCAGTCTGATGGATGCCTTAGAAAATTTCACAGTGCTAGGTCTCTTCTGCCCATACACTTCTGAATTTCAAATGGCCAGTTTAATACCATAAACTTGCAGATTAAAAAGGAAGTGTAAAAGTAATTACGAACTGCATGGGGGTATTTCCAAGTTACAGTATAGATACATGTTTTGTCAGGCTGTAGCTCTTGGGTGAGCTGCAACCAACAGTGATCCCAACATACATATAAGAATTTCATGCACAGATTTTTGCAGGTGGTGCCTTGGACAAGTTTAGCAACCTAAATCAATATTATTGCTTATTCTTTCCAGCTGGGAAGGCACTGCTCTGCTCTTCCTTCTGCTGCTTTTTCTTCTTCCTCCTCCTCCTCCTGCTGCTGTTTGATCTGGTGAAAGCTGTTTCAGCCTGAGCTGGCAGGGCTATCACTCACTATCAGGCCGCTTAATCCCACGCAGGTGCAGTTTGAGGCACTACAGAGGGCCTCAAGGTCATGCTGCCTGCAAAGCCGGGCTCCGGCGGGTGGCTGGGGTGGGAGGCGTGATAGTCATTAATGTTTCACATCTGGAGGTTCCATGCTCCTCTCTGCCATTTCTTCCTTCTCCTCCTCCTCCTCTCTCCCCCCGCCCCTCCATAGCCTGTCACAAGGCTTCCCTGCAGCACTGCAGCAGCTCTAGGTAGCTGCAGAGGTGAATATTGCTTTGCAAGCAAGCAGTTAAGTGAGGGTTATTGTACTTTTTAGGTAAAAATGTAGGCAACTGAAAGGAAATTATAGACAAGTAGACATCTTTTCTTTCATTGATGTTGGTGGTCTAACCTTTAAGCCAGTTCTTTTATTTGTTTCCTCTCTCTATTGGGTGATTTTAAGCCTACTTTAAAAAAAAAAAAAGAAAAAAAGGCAGGATGTTGCCACTGGCTGTATCTCTGCTCCAAATAGAGCCATTCCTCATCTGAAAGGTTGAATTTGCCAGACTCCTCCACCTCATTCCAGTCCTACTGATCTATTCTTTCCCAATCTTTGTGTTAAAAGCTGCTTATGTTTTTGTTTTTGTTTTTTTTTTTTTTTCTCAGAGAGGTCATCTCTGTTATGGTGCTGTTATGGTTCTGTGAACGGTTTCAGTTGCCGTGTCTCCTTTACACACCCCTCCCCTGAAGAACACCGGAGACAGCCTTCACAGGGATATCTTAGGAGAAAAGACTTGAGAGAGAGAGAATTTAGGAAGCATTGGCAAGGGAAGCAAATGAGCTGTGATTAAAGAGAATCTGGGCACTGAATAAAGGATCCTTAAAACCCTTTAGGTTTTAACTTAATACAAGTCTTCAAGAAAGTTGGCTAGGCTTTTGGGGGAGGATTTCTAACCTCAGAGTCATTGCTGCTAAGAGCTGCTGCTTCCCCTGTGGCTTCAGGCTGGAGCAAGGATTTCCACAATTACTCTGTGAACAGGAGCACGAGCCTATATTTAGGACACAACACTTTGTGGTAAAAAGCTACATATGGCATGAGCACCCACTTAGGAGCTAAAAATACACATTGCAGCCCAGTTTGTCTTTGAATGAAATCATGCTTAGAACTGCAGTATTTAAGCGTAATTTGATTTCCCACCTCTCTGCCCACTTCCATTGTCCCCCCTTTCTTCCTCCCAATATTATTATTATGTTTTAAAAGACTTTATTAATTGAAAAATGGCCTATTCATATTTTCAGCATGCGGCTGCCTCTACTCTAGGCCACATGCAACATGTACATCATTCTAGGAAGGTTTTATGTGAATTTCTTTCTGGTAGGGTTTTTTATTTATTTTCAGGCCAAAACTACCCACTTTTTCTCCCCAGTGTCCAAACTTTTTGTGTGGTAAAAATGGAGGAAGCAAATGATGTCAAAAATTGCAGCATCGTATAGTGCTGTCCTTAAACTGTGTGTGTTACAGGGGGGTGGAGGAGAGTGGCTGCTTTCTGCACTTGCCAGTTTTCATTTATTTTTGAAATATTTTTCAGCTGGTGAAGAAAACGAAATGAAGTCCCGATAACCTTCTATTAAAGGGAAGGAATATCGTCACTGCTTTGGGTTACCATGCAAAATTTCATGAAAGCTTTTTAAATCTGTCCCTCTGCAAGAGGGTTTCTGTGCCTCTGCCACCCCCTCTGAGTGGTGTCAGTGGCGGGGTTTCCTCAGTGGGGGTTGAGACAGTCACATCTTCTATGAGGGTGGGTAAAGCTTAGGGAAAGACTAAGACTCAAACTCTCTGGTTGCTGGGAAGTGTATATTGTACACCGATGTCTTGAAGGTGCAGTGTGGACATGTATTGTGTACACTTTATTTTTACTGTATTGGATATTGTTGCCTTATTCTGCCAGCTCCTGTCCTTCAGAGGTTTTTTTTCTTCAAGAATGCAGAAAGCAATCTTTTACACGCAGAGCACTTGGGATATTAAACGAATTATCTTAGTTGGTTCTTGCTTCAAAGTATCCTTGTTTAGATTCAGAGGGGGAATAATGGAATCTTAATTCCTTCAATTTGAAAGCATTAGGATTAAAAAGGAAGATACGCTGTTTGTTGATGTTCTTCATTCTTTCAGAGCTGCCGCCAGCAGCATCTCTCCAACTTGATCATTCTTCAAGAGAAAGCTGCAAAAATCTGCCAGCTTTCAAAAATAGAGCTATGTTAAAGGAAGGTGTTTCTCTCTCTCTCTCTCTCTCTCTCTCCCTCTCTCTCTCTCTCTCTCTTTCTCTCTTTTTATCTGTGATGCAGAATATTCTGCCTGTTCTTTGAAACAGTTATTCCACTGATAAGGATATAATTATATAGCTTCTCAGTGCTTATGTAAATGCTTTCAACAACACATCTTGGAAACTGCACTTCTGTTAGTCTTCATTGCCTCATGCATTTTGTTAAAAGTAGAAATACTCTTTTAACTTTTTCTCTTCAGAGAGAGCAGGGGAAGAAAGCTGTTTTTCACTACCAATCATATATTGATCTAAAAAACAATTTACTGGAGAGATGGAAAAAAATCAACAAGGAAATATTGTGGTGGAGGGCACGCTTGGAATTGTATATATGGAGTTTTTGAGGTTGAAACAGAAGCTTGCAGGCACACTAGGGGTGTGGATTATGGGTGGCGGAGGCAGTGGTATTTGTTCTGCTTTTTGCAAAGATGGAGACACAGACCTTATTCCTATGCAAGCTGGGGTTGGTTGTGTGCAGTTCCCCGAGCTGCATGTTGAGACAGCAGATCCTGGCTCTTTGTTGGAGAGCAGAAGTGAGGTTCTTGGTCTGCACATACATCTGAAGAAGCTTGTGTACCGCATTTTGGGAATTTTTTTATTAGAGAAGAAAGAAAATATATAGGCTTTCAATCTGAATTCAGCTTTTCAGGAGATCTGGTGCTTTCCCCTGGCTTTTAAATATATTGCAGCTTTACAAAAGCTTTCCATGTATCTCTTTCTGCTTTTGAGACCATTTAAGTATGCATTCTGAGGCTTCCGGGATCTCTTGGCATGGCTTTTTCCAGCTCTTCATTTACTACGGTGCCAAGTTATCCTCAGGTACCCCATCTTGCTTGATCGCTTTCTGTATTCATACTTGGAGTGAGAAGAAAATTCCCTGCTCCAGTCAACTTTTGGCAGTTGATAATTTTTTTTTAAATGCTTCCATATTTCTGGAAGAGACGGCATTTTGCAGATGATAAATTGTATGCATGTAATACCAGAATACTTATTTAGGAGAAGGGTATATCACTGTGAAGAAAAAGAAACTTACTCCAGTAGTGAATGTCAGGTCTCTATGCAGGAAGGTTTAACCAACAGAAAACCATCCCAACTTCAAGTGCTGCTGTAGGCACTGAGAATCAACTTGCAGAATTATATCGTCTGTTATATGAACACGTTAAAACTGGCAATACAACCAAGGGGCCTAAAATACCCCTTAAAGTTGAATTTAGGTTTGAATTTTTGTAACTTCTTGGAGGTTGTAAAAAACAATGGAAAAATCAGTGTTCAGCTCATCAGTGTACTGAGCTGACAAAGGAGTTTGAAATCCAATGCCATCTGTTTTACTAGATCCTGCCTTAAAACAACACCAGCAGACTGTGTCAGTCTCGAAGCACCACTTGATATATTATTAGTTGCCACAGAACCATCCATTCTTGAATCCTGCTATCTGCATTTCCTGGGAAATACAGTCTCATCCAAGACAAAGGAGAATGTTACACATGGATTAAAACTGCACTGCGATGCGATAGATCTTTGGATCTGCAAGCATAATATTTTTGGGGAGGTGATAATATATCAAAGAGAAAATTAATTATGTAGGGGTTTTTCCTAACACCTGGAGCTCATGCTGTTGCTGCTTCTGCTGCTGGCTAGCTGTTGTTTTTCATAAATTACTCTGTAGGAAAAAAATTAAATCCAGTGAAATGATGGAAAAAAGAAGTCATGGCTAGGAAGGAGGAAAGCAACATCCAAATATTTAACTACCACCCAGCAAGTTCAGAATCTTCAGGAATTTCCTTCTTCCTTGGCATGTTTCCTTGGCTTACAGTTTGGAAAAGAAATCTGTCTAGATATCTGGGATTGAAAAATAGTAATCTCATCCTATGTTCTGGATATCTTAAAAAGAACTCCATAAAAATGTCCTTCCCACCCCTCAAAAAGCAAGCAAAAAATGAAAAAACACCACCACAAAAAACCAAAAGCAAGCAAGCAACCAACCAACCCCACCACAACTAATAAATGAAATAAACCAGAAATGTGTCTAATCATGTGCTTTATGATTTCATCTCTGACTTTAATGAAGGCCTTTTATTCACTCCAGGGACTTTCATTGATGCAACAGCAAATGAGGCCATTCAGTGAGATCCGTGATCAGGATATTTTCTTTCCATTGTATTTTGATCCTGGCAGCTCTCATTTGGGCATTTGACTTGCACATGCCAGTGCTGCAGAGCTACTGTTCGTAGCACCTTTTTTTGAGCAATGGCGAAGGGTTTAGAAGGATGGGAGGGATCTTAATTCCTAAACGGATGCCTCTTTCAGCCAGATTCATGAGATGTGAAGTAAGTGGCAGCATTATTTTGAGTATATTTTATTTATTCTGAGTTGGGGACCACAGAGTTCCCAGCAGGAGTGCTGTCTTCTTTTACACCCGTAATAACCAGTATTTACAAGTGATTTTTGCATGCTGTGCTACTTGACTTCTGAAGGTGCTGAAGAACCAAGGTCTAAGAAAGTAATGAAATAAAACTTCTAACACCATATGTTTATTTTCTCTGCTTGGGTTGTTCAGCAGACACTTTTCTAGTAAGACAGTTATGGTGTCTTTAACACGTTTTTGGGTCAATGCTGACTGGGTGATTATTTGTTCTTGTTATCAAATATATTTCAAGGAAAGTAAATGCAAAGATCAAGGACTGAACTTTTCTAAGGGACTCCTCTATTGTGTTTTCTGTGACATTTTTTCACAATTAGATGCATTATTTGACTTTTATCCTCACAGAGAATGTAAAGGATGATCCTTGATTTTACAATGTGCATTGTTGGCCCCTGTGAGAATATCACCATAAATGCATTAATTTATTTCAGGCAGTTTAGTGTAGTCTTTGCTTGCGTATGGAAAGAAAATGCTCGTAAATGTCATTTGTGGTGGAACATGGGCCGTTTTTAAAATTTGTTATGCCTGAGAGTGAGGAGAGAATGTTGTAATTGTCACTCCTTCCTGCTGCTAGAAAAAAACCCCTGGATTTATCAAAGCATTTGTTCTAATCAGCAGGAGATGTTTATCTAAAAAAAAGTTCTCTAGTCTTACGTATTGTCAAAGAATTGTATATCCCTACAGTGTGTGTAGGAAACACTCTTCCACTGCCTGAGATGAATGTCCTGTGCTTCAGCCCCAGATTCCTGTATAGGGATTATTCTACACTCATGTGGGAGATGAGTTAGAAAAAAATACTAGTTTATTGGCATTATTTTTGGACTTTTTTTCTTTACATCGCATGAAATCTGTGGTCTTACGTTAAACTGTGATATTTTTCATACTGCTATAAACCAGCTTTCTTCATTATTCCAGTCTGTTTCCTACTGATGGATGCAGTTCCATGGAGTCAATTTTGTAGAAATGTTGAGATAAAGGAATCTGATTCTTTAGCAAGGCCAGTATAAAATGATACAAACCACTGTTTAGTTATATTAATGTAATTGCTGTCTTCATAAATCACATATTAAGTGTGATTAGAAAAAAATGAATCTAATAAAATCTAATATATGACATTTCTATTTACAGTCATCGCAGTTATATATTAGATTCTCTAATAGTAAGCTGACAGCTTTAATTTTTGATGGAAGACCCCCTCATACTGAGCTCTACAGCTTTATGCTTTTCTTGTGCTTCTGATAGGAGAGGTCCCCAGTGATTACTTGGAATTGTCTTGAGATTTGTGTCAACCTTCCTGCCTGCCCTCCTTACCCATCCCACATTGCCACTGGTGTGAGGTTGCTGATAAGATCTCCCAAGCAGTCTATTTTCCAGGCTGAACAGTCTCAGCTTTCTTGGTCTCCGTCACATGACAGAGGTGCCTGGAATTATTCCTGCCCAAGGGTGGGATCTGTATTTCTCTTTGAAGTTTGTAAGATTCCTGTCACCTCATTCTCCAGTTTCGTGAGATCCTTCTGAAATGTTTTCCGGGATTACTTGCTTCATAACCTTCCTATGGATTGAAGTGAGCACTAGCTGATCTCTAGTTGCTTGGATTGTCATTCTTGCCCTTCTCAAAGTGACATTTGTTTTCTTATGGTCCTTGAAAAACTCTGCCAGTTGCTGTGACCTTTTGTAGATTGAGGGCACCCCCAAAATGGCATTGACTGTCTCTCTTAGCACTTTTGGATAGATCCAATTAGGCCCCAAGGCCTCGAGCATGAAGACTTTAAGTCTGATCCTAACCCAATCCTTCTATACCAATGGTGAGTCTTCCTTTCTCCAGGCTTTCCTATTGGTCTCAAGGATCTGGGATTTCTGAAGGCAAGTCTTAACAGTAAAGTACTTCAGCTGTATCCATGTCCTTTGCCACTAGGTTCCTTGGCTTTTTCACATGAAGAAGCCACATGAAGGGCAGGAAATGCACAGGGAGAATCTGAAGAGGTTCATTGTGCTTTTTGAACAAAGCAAGCAGCCCACCTGACCTTGTGAGCATCTTGGATCCTAGTAGGGCAGAAGGATACAAGGGGTATACCACAGGTCTGAGAAGGCTCAGGGGAGGAGACCTCCTCTACTGGAGCAGGAGGTGACCATAGCAAAGTCCCCACTATGCTTTGCAGAGTGCTCCTAGGGTGGGCAGGCATGCAAGTGCCCTGCTGATCCAGCAATTTCAACATTTTCTATCATCTTTTTATGCTGGGGAGTCTAAGATTTCCCTAGTTTTTGGTGCACTTTGGCAAAAATTTGAAGTGCTGCGTTGGGTCATGGAAAACAGGCCAACATGTCCTTCTCTGTACGTGAGCTTGAAACAGCCCTGTATCATTCCTGAGCGATGATTGACTTAAAAACTCTTCTTAGAAACCTTCAGTAACAACAATTTTCCAGTCATCCTTGGTAAACTATTCCAGTTCCCCGGTATCCTTAAGAAAAGTGAGGTTCTTTTTCTAAAGTTCCATGTAGAAATGTTTTACTACAGTCTCAGCGTGAGAAAATTAGTCTGTTGGTGAGATGTGAGATGCTGTCTTCTAAAACAGTTCCTGGGTGGAAGCTTTTCTTTGGTGCACAGTCTACACATTCATACGTTTGCTTGGGGATTCCTTTTTCCTTTGGTATTTGTCTTTCAGCTTTCCTTCAAGTACATGATAAAGGACCATTAGTTGTTCAGGATTTTTTTGAACCCATTTAATAATGTTAATTTAAGTGTTAAATTATGTAGTTGGGCTTTTCCAGAGATACTATGCCACCTACTAAAATGATCTGTGGAAACCATGTTAGAACATGCCCCAGCTGTCTTTTGATCTGAACATTTTGGATTTCCTTTCTGTTCAAACTGGGCCGGGCAGGTCTAAGGTCTGGGGAGCTGATGTGTTCTTGGAGGTTGACCAGCGAGAGGGTTGGGTTGCAGATGTGGTGGATGTGCAGAATCTGAAAATCAATTTGGTGTCTGTTCCCTAGTTTGGAAATTAACTGAAATTACATGTTGTCCCTCTCAACTCTTATTCCCCTAATTTTGGCCATTAGGTGCAGAGGGTTTAGGGGATGGTTGTAAAAATTGTTTTAAATAGCTACGAGCAGTGGACCCTACTTATTGTGGAAAGAAACCCATGCACTGTCAGGTAGCGAAGTGTGCCTCATGGAGCCTGAATTACCTCTTTGAAGTTGTACTAGCTTGATAAAATGAGACAGTGTATCATGGCAGTTGAAAGTTTTTCCTGAGTAAACTCACTCTGAGAGGGAGGAAGGACTTGAAATACCACCGTGCCATTTTTTGTGAGGTTTTCTGTGAATGCATTTGTTGCCAAGAAGATCCTCTGGCACTTCCCGCGTACCAGAATGGCTCTGTTGGAGGCCCAGTAATCTGCTGTAAAATGGTTCAGAAGTTCAGCTGTTTTAAAAGCCTGCACTGGGCTCAACCTGCAAAGAGAGGAGAGCACCTCATCCGTGTGCCAGAGGTTTTTTTTGTGAGAATGTGTTCTCTACTGTATTGGTTATTAAAGTGCAAGGCTTTGAGTGCTAGCTACTCCTTATGCAAGAGATTTTGTATGTATTTATTAGGCTTCATTACCTGGGTTTTAAGAGGATGTGTAGGGCAGTTGGATCAGTTGTCATCATCTAAGAACAACTCTTAAGAGGAAGGCAAGCAATTTGTGTTTAATATAGTAGAAAAAGGGGGAGCTAGTAGGAGGACTGGCAGGATGAAATAGGGGGAATGTGCTCGAGGCAGTAATCCAGAAAAAAATGATTTTTGCATTTTGAATGGATTTCAGGGGACAAGATTGCTTCTGTCACAGCCAGAAGGAAAGAGATTATCTTGCATCTCAGCAACAATAGTGAGGGACTGGGTGAGTGTTTTGGTTTTATGAATAGAACAGGAAGGGAAGGCACTAAAATGCTAAAGCAGGCAGCATTCTGAGCCAGTCTTAGGTGTATGGAGGCAGGCGGAGGACAAAGCCAAAGGTGACACCCTGGCATCATGAGAAAGAAATGATTGAAAGACGAGAAGGTGAAGGGCAGCTGCTGTTCCCTGCCATATCAGGGTGTGTTTTGATTGACCTGCAAGAAGTTCCCTTGGGGAATTCAGCATTCAGATATCTCTGACTTGACTCTGTTTGTAGTGTCGTGCTATATTGTTCTCTAAACTCTGCAGTATGTTTGCAAACTCAGGTTTGCGAATTGCTGCAGCCGTGTCACATAGGAATGTAGCTCCCTCGTTCCCTGTAGGTTTGGATGCTGTTCAGAATACACCTGCAGTGAAATGTTTCATCCTCACGGTAAGGGAAATGTGAAGTATGAAGATCTAACATAACAGAGTGGAGCTTAGGCTGTGCAAAAGAATGGGCTGAGACTAACTGCAGACATTTTGGGTTCAAGTTAAAATACTGTTTCCTAATATACAAAAGGAAAAAATGAACATTTACTTACAAAACAAATGTATTTTGTGAAAAGCATCGCTTACAAATAAGCTTAGTTTTCTGTTAGAGTCAGAAGTCTATTTCTGCCCATCCTATTTTAATCTCTATTTCCTGTTTGTTTTCGCCATTTGTACACTGGGAAGGAAGCTACTGTGTCTTACGGATTTTCCACACTACTGTTTCTATTTCTGCTATGAGAAATTAGCCTTTAGAGCAGTGTAGCAAAAGACATTTTTTGCAGTGTTTTTGGTGGACTGCAAAGAAGTTGGAACCAACAGAGAAAACACAGATAAGGGCTATCATTCTTTTTTTTCATAAAGTTCATGACAAGTAGGAAATGGAATAGAAATTGTGTGTTATAGAAGGCTTTTCACTGTGTTGCAATTGCGATAAGCCCTGGACAACACATGGTAAAAAGATGATGGCTTTGAAGGAATGTTTCCACTAAAGCTTGTTCTTGTTTTGGGCAGGAAGCTTATGCTGATAATAGTTTTAAATCTTAACACACATATATATATATGTGTGTGTGTGCGTGTGTGTGTATGTATATATATATTCACTATTAAAATTCTCTGCTGAAAATTATTTTGGTTTTATTAAGAAGTAATATTTTCAAGCACTGTACTTAATCAGTTTACCTGCTGGCTTACCTTTACCCTGTCAGGCATCTTGGATAAAGGAATTCAACTGCTTCTGCTTAATGGCTTTTTTCCTGCCCTTGCAGAACAGTGCTTTTTTTGTTTGGGCTCTTAGCACTCCAGGTGAAAAATCTAAAATTCCTGAAAACCTGTCTTTCTACTTGCTGAAGCAGTTTGTGAAAATATTACTTTTCACCATAGTATTTTATAATTGCAGTGTATTTGCTTTCTCCCCACTTTCTCAAACTAGTAATTTCTTCTGTAGGGGAATACCTTTAGTGATAAATGTGCTGGGGTTTTTTGTGGAGTAACAGGTCTTTGATCACCTTGACTCTATGAGGAACAGCTAGAGCAGCACGTAGCCCAGGGCTGCAATCTGTATGGAGCAGGCCTGCTGTATTTTTCCCGGTTTTGGGCTTAGCAAGGGCCTGTGAAGTAGCAGCAAATCCGGGTGCCATCTGGACTTGCTCTCTCTGCTCAGGCGAGGTCTGGGAATCCTGCATCACTCCTACAGGGAGTGTTGTTTTTTTTTTTTCCCCTTCTAATTGCAGTGTGGGACAACCCCAAGTTTTTCCCAGGACTGTGAAAACACGAAGTCTGCCTTTCCCAAATCTTTTGAGGTTGCCCTTTTTTTTTTTTTTTTTTCCCGAGGAAGGCCATGAAAATCTCTGCATAATGCATTTGGTTAAAACATTCATGTCAGATGTGACTTGAATAAACCCTGGAGCTAACCTCACATGAAGCCTACTTGTTTACTTTAACTGAATGAAGAATTAATAAAATGATAAGTTGGTTTTTCTGAGGTTTTCTAATCAGTTGAAAATGTCTGTTTGTTCCTGGAATCATAATGAATAATTGCAGAGAATAGTTTTGAACACTGTTGTATTTTCTCCTCCCAAAATGCAAAATCCTAAATGCAAGGACAGCACATATAGAAAAGAGACAGAGTCCAAGTATGTAGCTACTGGGGGGAAAAAAAATTAAACCCTCCAATATTCACCTTTTCCGGAATGTTTACTTTGGATTCGGGGTTACATGAGATCCTATTGAGTGTTTGTCAACTCATTCTATGTTGCAAGCAAGAATATGCTAAATACTTACCACTGCTTTGCCTGGTGCAGCTGAGGACTTACTTCCTTGAGAAAATGGTGGTAGAAGTACGTCTCTTTTCTGCTGAAAGAAGTCAGCATTTGTCATTTACATATGGAGGTGTTGTTATTCCAAACACTTTCAACCATATCCATTTTCTGCAGAAGACTGAGTTGCAGAGGTGAAAAGCATTGATTGAGAAAGCATAACAGTGAACAGTGCCTTGTCTGTCTTTCTCCTCCTCTCACCCCCTCCCCAAAGTGCCACAAATTAATAATCATGTATTGATTATCTGTTTGCAAAAACAGTGTTGATACGAAGCACTTAACTTTACCTGTAAAGTAAATTAAGTGTGGATGGCAGTGGGTAAACTGTAAAGTTTATTATACTACCTTATTACCATAATTGCCTTTTGTAACATGGTTTACAGTGGATTTTTAAATTATGACCCCTCATGATAATCCAAACAACACAAGAGAAAATTACATTTCTACTGCTGAAGACAAAGCCAGAGAATTCCTGACTTGCCTCGCTGGATGTGGTTTTTTTGGCTTTTCCCTGAAGCTGGGGCACTGGGATGATCACAGTCTGGAGCAGTTGCCCTCTCACTCAAATTGGGAATGGGGGTTGCAGGTGTAAATTCCCTATTTGATGACAATTCAGCAAAAGCGGTTTTGGTAATAAGCCTATAGAAATATTTCATGCAGTCACAGTACTTACTTTAGCCTTTTGATATTATGTTATAATTTATCATGGTGAAAGTTTAAGCATTTTGACTCCCAGAACATCCAAAACATGGTAAATATTTGCTAAATTCCAATGATGTGTGAGGTCTGGAAGAAAATGGTTCAAGTATTTACTTCCTGCGTGCTAATGTAGCATGCTTGTTCTGGTATGATTATCTTATCATACTGATGTGTGAAGTGTCACAATGATGGGTGAAGGTTTTCCTGTAATCTGAACGGTCATGCTTAGGTTTTTAATACCTGTTTTTCAGAGGTTCCTCTGTCTTTTCAAATGCCTGACACTGTCTTTTAGTGGGACGGCACCGTTGGCTTCCTTTGCAGCAGGAAAGCTTTGTATATTGCCACCACTGCTAAGGTATTCCACTGAGCAAGGTGGTGGGCATTGAGATGTGATCTGCTAATAGTCTCGGGCAGGAGGCTTTTCCAGACGCAGAATCCTAATTGTCAAAATGAAAGGCAGTGGTTTTTGCTTCCTGTTTCCTAATACTTGATGGAATCTTTTGTGACTCTGACCAATGCAATTACACTCAAAGCAGAGATGTTGCAATTTGTCACTGAGCCTTGGCAATGGGGGCTGATGCAGCAGACATGAGGGAAAATCAGATGTGCTGTAGCATTAAAGTTCATTTGATAAGCTTTAAGCGGTAACTTGATGATCCACCAGCTTTTTACCAAGACTCGCAATGTTGTAGCTTACATCAGCTTTCCTCTCTACAAAGACCTGAGGTGAAAAGGTGTCTATTTGCCAATATCTTGTTTTCTTAGGAGACTCTTGCCTAAAATTGTGTGTGTTTGGTGGTGATTATTTAGTATTCAAAGCTGTTAATTTGGGATTGATGAGACACTAATAAATGAAATATTATTAGCTATCATCTGATGATAAGCTAGAACTATGGCAAAAAGAACAGATCAACCAAGCTTCCTCTGGCTTCTATTTTTAGGACTTGAGTTTTCATCTGTTTGAAAAACTTCTGTTGTTGCTCTGACTTTCATTGTTTGATTTGCAAGTTTATGTTGTTGCCTGTTGAGTTACTATGCCCATGAGTTAATTTATCTTCCTTTGCATTCTTCAGGTGGTTAAAGACAGAGTGAGTCAGTGTTTTGCAGGTGAAGGTTTAGACAAGTTCTGGATAAAACAATAATAAGGGCTCTGTCTAGATTTTTATCTTGGTGCAGCAGAGGCAGACAGTTGAGAGATGAAGATGAATCTGGGTGGTCTTGATGTTGGAGGCTCCTATGAGTGTGGATGTTCTCAGCTGGGGGACAGGGAGAAAAAAAAAAGATCCTGAAATTATGAAATGCCTGTATTGAATGAATGTTTTGCTGTGCAAGAAACCCATCTTGTTTGAAAAGCAATTTGACCAGCTATTTTAGAATTGCTTATGTTGAAAGCAGCAGCGGGTAACACTAAGGCAGTCAGGAGTACCTTGTTTGCTGTGGGGGTAGAAAATCTGTTCTGCAGGAGTGAAAACCTGGGAAGTTAAGCCACAACACACCTCCCATTTATTTGTCTTTTAGCAAATGGTATTTGAATCAGTTCAGTGACATGGAGAAGTTTATGGAAAAGTGCATTACTAGAGCTGTAACTGAGGTGATTTCATAGTTTATTTTTAGGCACTTTGGATTGAAAGTTGCTAATTGAGGGTGGGGGTGAGAAGGGAAGGTTTGCTTGAAGTTGGGTTAAGCCAAGGTTATCTGTATTTGTCTCAAGCCTGGAAGAGTTGGCAGGAGAATTGACTAAACTTTGTGAACTTGCACAGACCTGACCCTTAACACACTCACACACACACACTCACACAAACGTGTCCTTAAACACTTTCTCAGCCTTACACTCCAACCAGTTTCTCTAACAGGCATACCACAATCCTGTCCAGCCCACACTGGGAGGATATGAAATAATTTTTATCCAAAATTCCTGCTCCCTCCTCCTCTTTAACTTTCCCATCCACCCTCTGCATGTTCCCATTGTGGGGAAGGATGAGTGCTGTTTTCTCTTATCTCCCTGGCTATGAGGGTAGTTTCACAACTGCTCCATGTTTCAGTTTTTCACCTACCACAGACTTAATGTATTAAAGTGGGCCAAATCTGGCACTCCTTATCCCAGACAAATGTTTTATTGAAGTCTTTGGGAACTTTGCCTGGGACTCTATGAGATTGCAGGCAGTGGTATTTAAAAGAGGTTTCCACAGTCACTTGATTTGATTGAAGTAATTTTTTTTTTTTTTTTTAGTGGAGGTAGCTTAATCAAGGCAGTGCTTTCAAGTCTGAAATCGTCTCTTATGAAGTTACCTGGGAAGAGGTTTGAAACACCTCACTTAATGTTTTCACATCTCCGCGAATCAATTCCCAGTCATTTCTACTCCTTGCCTTCTGTTTGAAGGCAAACCCTAAGAGAGATGTCATTTATTTTACTTTTCCCTTTCAAAGTTAGGCTGGACAGTCTTGGATTCTGAAAGGAGAAGTTATGGCAGCTTGTTATTGGGTACAACTGATTCTCTGCAAGTGATGTGATGAAAGAAACAGTCTAGCTGAGATTCTGACTTCATAACACTAATAAAAATCTTCAGGATAGGAGAGGGGGATTCAAACCCCCTTTGCATGCACAGACTTACACCTGCATTCTCTCACTCTGTGACTGATGAAACAGTAGCAGGATAAAAATTACTTCTTTCAGGGAGGGTAAATTTATACTGGTTTTGATCCACTGGGGGCAAAATAGTATCAGGGTGAATTGTCAGTGAGGGGAGGGAATTGGTCTGTGGAGTTAGTTCTGATAGCCCCACGTGTTTCTGGGCAGGAAACACACTTCTGCCCACATAGCATTGCGTTTGCTAGAAAACCCATAGCTGGTAGGAAACCTATTACCTGTAGGGCTTTTCTATATTTATAGTAACAAGATGATAGATGAATTTCTTTTAAGACTTCAAAGGAAGAAAATGAAAGGGAAAAAGTTAAACTCTGTCAGAACCCGCCAAAATACTGATATGTCAGCTCCTGAATAAGGTGTGCAGTATATTCTGTGAAGGGAGGTGCTGCTCCCTTCAAGGGAAATGTGGAGAATTGAAGTATAGCAGATGTACTGGATTCCCATTAAGAAGTTAAAAAAGATTATTAAAATAAAGCCTTCTCTAAGAAGAAGAAATTAGGAAATTGTGCCTTCACTGACTAGACACTTGTTTCTGTTTGAGGCATCATTCATTATAAGATTGTAGGAAAGGCCATGCTAGTAGCATGTTCTTTCACCCTCTGCTTCTTCACTGATGCTGATGTCCCGAGCGCCTTTGAGAGAGCCTCATGCTCAGGTCAGAGCTGCAGATCTGGCCCCCTGATCTGTTCCGACTTGTGGATTTCAGCAGGAGATTTACCATCTAGGATAGGAACTCCTTTTTATTTCCCCCTCAAACTCAGAAGCAATCTAAAAACCCGGTGCAGTACTTGTAGCTGGAGAGAAATGGAAGAGCAAATTACTTTCAATTGGACTGCAGAGAGGCCACAAAGTCCTCGAGCATTTAGTGGAAGGTTTTTGTGGTGGGAGGAAGCGGAGGCAGAGGCTGAGGATTCAGCCCAGTGAAGAGGCCACAACGTTGCAGTTGCGGCAGGCTGGTGTAATGGCTGCTGTAATCTCCTGGTGATGTATGCTTTTCCAGCTGAGCTTAAAAATGGTTTGCCTCTAACTACTGGGTCTCCCAAAACTGCTTTAATACTTCTTGTTGTTTTTTCCTGCGGAAACCTTGGTGAGCCTCTCTGTTGTTTGCTGACTCCACCAGTTCTCTTGACATTGCTGTCTTGTCCCTGACTGCTCAGTGACTTGTTCCCGGTAGTGCTTGCCCTCACAGCTCATGCAATGAGTGCATGAGCAGAAGAGTGTTCTTGTCCACTTCCCTGTGTGTTTAACTGAAGTTCATGATGGGCTGTTGAAGTGACCAGAACTACACTATAAAAATGTGCTACCTTTTTTTTTTTTCTTTTGTTTTTTTTTTTTTACTAATGGTCTTTTCATAGTGTGTACATGAAAGAAGTAGCTGGGGCAAATGCTTAATAGCACAATAAGGAAAAATAAACCTCGTGTCTTAGAATGGACTGTATTTTTTTAAAAAATCATACCTGTCTTTTGGAGTTTAATCTGTGCCAAGACTTCTGTTTGTGGTTTCCTTGTGTACTTGCATTGTGGTATTTCATCTCCAAAGAGGTCTTTTTTTCTGTGTTCAACTTTTTCCCAGTGGTGTTATATTTTTCCTTTTTTTCCACCTGAAAACAAAACTTCCGTTTTTGACTTGTCTCGTATTTTGTTCAACGATGGAAAAAGCTGAATATGTTTGACTAGTGGTTGAGTTTCTTTTGCTCAGCTCTTTTTCCTGATTCTCACTTTTACAGGGTGATTTGTACAACAATTAACATTCCTCCAGGCTGAGAAGAGCTCTAATGGAAGGCTGTCTGTGAGCTGAGAGAGCAGCAGAAGTGGCCTGGGAGTAGAAAGATTAAACAGTGAGGTTAAACAGGTCAAATGAGAAGTAACAGTCAGTTGAAAAAAGTGCATAGTACAGGGGATTAGAAGAAGGGATGAAGTTTAATGGCCAGGTTTTGCAATGAGGTTGTTACTCATGTGTAGGTACAAAATTGTCTTTATTTTGACATCAGTATACAGAAATTTGGCTATGTCCCTGAAGCTCAAAATGGTATTTTGTAGAAATACAAAAAGCCTGATTTCTTGCATATTGCCTTTCCCACATACCTCTGACTTAGTGAGCTTCTAGCATTCTCTATGGAGGTAGTTCCTTTCAGACTTCCATTCACTGCAAAAGTAAATTCCTTCAGTTGGCAAAGACAGGTAATGGTTTGCAATCTGCCTGTGCTTTCTCACAAGTGCACACAAAAGCAATCTCAATAGTAAGACACCACAAATATTATCAGCATGTTTTTCCTTTTGCCATGTACAAGCAGAATCCAAGATCAGATAAAGGAAATGCCATGTTGACCTGTGGTTGCCTCTGAAATGTTTTTGACTCTTGGCTTCGTGAGTTAGCTGTCTTTATCTACTGAGGCAGATTTCTTGCCTGTGATGGTGAAACTGAGTTTTCTATCATGCATTAGCAGAAATGAATGCTATGGAAGAGCTCTGTGACTCTTGACTGAGAATTGTTCTACTACCCATGACTTGAAAAAGTACCAGTAAGCTAAATGTTTTTGGTACACTTTGTGGCTGAAATGCATTAGCAGTGGATTCCAGGAAGGAGTGAAGTTGAAATGCGTATGATACTGTTTTCTCTTATTCTTTGCAGATGACTTCCCTGTATTAAAATGTAACAGGGCAAACAGAGAGCATAAACATGTGCTCTGTGTGACACAAGAGTGAGAACTGGAGGGTGCAGGCTGGATGGGACTTCTTGATTTCCCTCTGAGAGGAGCTCTGACAAGTCCAGAGGAAGTTTTGCACAGGAGATTCAGGGATTTTGTTACAGATCACCTCAGTGGGATGTAGAATTACTACTTTTCTCTAGTGAACAGAAGCAAGAATTGATTACTTTTCTAATATTCATTGAGCCTTTGTGATTTGTGATTCTATGCTAATGGTTTTCCATTTTGTGCAGAAACATCTTTCCTTGTCTTGTTATATGTAATGATAATGAATAACGAGGAAATGGCTTCATAGGTGATAAAGGACATTACAAAAATCCTGCTGTGAATTAACTGTAAGCTAAATTTTGTTCAAATCATGAGCTTTGGGCACAGCTCTCCTGCTGTGTTTCATCCTTCCTTCCTCCATTCTCTGCTTTCTGATATGCTTTGCAGCCTGGTCTCTGCCAAGAAAGCATAAGGCATTGGAAAGAAAGTGGAGTTAATTGTATTTAATGGTGGGTCAGGAAGGGAGGAGGAGAGATAAGGTTTTAATATCAAGAGCCAGCACCAATACTGAATATAGACATGCTTTTAAGTCTGTTTTATTAAAATAATTTCAAAAGCAACTCCTTCAGAAGTATTGGTCATCTCGGCAAAGTACCATGATGATTTTTTTAAAATCTGAACTCTGGATGACCTAACACTGGGCCTGTTAAAAAAACCCTTTCCCCCTCCACTTCCTTGTATCTTTATCCTCCTTTGCCCCCTAAACCACTGACTGATAAGCAAAAATCTTGGAACTGGCTGTTCCTGCCTTGGTGGTTGGAATAGCTTTTCCTTTTTTGCAAGGAAAGGTTTATGGAGAGTTTAGGACCTGCGTCTCCAGGACCTTCTTGCTTCAGGGCTCGCTGATCTCAGAGCAAATTGGTGCTTTTATGCAGTGTAAGCCAGAAATATCAGCTCGGGTCGCCGAAGTGTGAGTGTACCACGGCTCAGAGGCAGCGCAGGGCTCATGCACCTGCTGGCAGTGCTGGAGCTCAGTCACTGCCCACTCCAAAGTCAAGTCATGTCCAGTGCTAACTTCTAACCTGCTCCACGGAGAACTGCAAACGCTTCCCCATCCCCCCATCTGTGGGCGTTGGAGGTTTCGGTGGACCACAGAAAGATCGATGCCTGCTGTGCTGCTGCTGCCCAGGCCGCCTTTGATGGAACAAAATGCTCAGCACACGATTCACATCGAAGAACATTGCTTCTTGCAAACTGGGGGCATCAGCCTCTAAACCCCCTCAGTTGTTTTCTCCCCAGGCCGCGCCCCAGTCTGTTTTGGGGAGCCAGGAAAACCGGTGGGAATCAGAGCATTTAGGCTATGTGTTTCCTCATCATCTCTTTGAATCTGCAATGTTTTCATAAAACATTTTTTCAGACGATGAGTTTTTCCAGTTTCTTTTCTGATGAGTGAGACTCCTGTCAGAAAATACCAGCTAGAGTTGGGAAAGGAGTTACACAGAAATATATTGTTGTAATAATACCAGAGAAAATTTCCAAGCATGATCTGAATGCAAGGCTTGATTTCTTTTGCTATGGGTCAGAGGAGCGTAAACTGTCCCTTTCATCTGTGTAGTGCTGAATTCTGGGACAGAAATGCTTGGTATTTAGCATTTGGTATTTTATTTTAACTATTTTTCTGCTGAAAAATAATAAAGATTGAAATAGTTTCCATTTTGGTAATAATACAGTGTCTGGTTCAGTCTTAGAAGTTACAAAGCTCTTGGCAGATGAAGGCTGCGAGTTTTATCTCTGGCAATTTCCATTCTAGCTATGTAACTTATGGCAGAAGGTGAGATTCAGGATGACATAGGTTAAGAATAATTTGATATGTTAAGTATTGCAAGAGGCATTGTAGAGAATTTGCTTCAATTGTCATGGGTTTTGACGGGAAGAAAATTAAATTTACTTAGTTTTTAAGTTTACAGCGCCCAAGGCTGGAGTCTTAGTATCCTGAAACTTTACTGAATATTTGACATCAAATATTACACATAAATGAGCTACTAAATAAACATTGGATAAGAAATTTTGAGTTATGCAGGGCAGCTTCCATAACAGTGTCAAAATGTATATTCCTAATTGTGTGCTGTTGAATCCTACCCCGTGTATTAGGTTGGCTATGGTAAAAGCTTTTACACAAACCTCATTTTTTCTTCTGAAACTGATGGTCTCTTCCTGAGTTCAAGACATTGTAATGATTTTTATCTTAGAAAAGAATGATAGTTGACGATAAGGCAGATTTATTCTTCTTCCCTAAATGAGTTGTGATTAAGCTCATAGTTTTAGCTTATTTCTGAGTCGCTGCTAATTTTTTTTTGAGGGCTGTGTGTAATGGACTAAGTGTTGCCAGAATTAATTACGTCTATCAGGAAAGTTTATAGATAAATGGAAGCTGTGGAACAGGGGAAGCTGTTTCCTTTTTGAAATCTGACCACTGATAATGTCTGGAAACCTGAAAGCTGATGCACAGTAGTTTTGTTTCTACACTCATTATATTCCTTGGTGCACATAATTAATATTTTTTTAAAGAACGAAAACTGAAAGAATGCAATAGATTATTTTAATTATTAGTTTTTTGCTCGTGTTTCCTTTCAGGGTTAAAAATGAATGCAAAAGATAAAATTATGTGTATTATATACAACGGCCCTTCTCTGAACACTTTGAAGTGGGGTGCTTTACTGGCCTGTGCTCAGAGTCATGGTTGAGCTACAACTTGATAGAATAAGGCATTTAAGAGTGCATAAAGATTTAGGGGTGCCGACATTGTTGGATGTCTTTTGCTGTCATCAGTAAAGATAAAATATTATTTCCTTTATTAAGCCCCTGTCCATTGATAGTTGTTATTCAGATTGTACCTGGGATATAAAAAATTTAAAAACAGAGCAAATACCACAACAGACATTTAGCTGGCAAGTTGTGGAGGTTGTGCAACTCTTCCCCAGACACGGAGGTGCTAGTTTTTAATTTGAAAGGAGCAATCTCCTGAGTTCTACTCACGGATTTCTATTCTGCTGGATTTAGCGACCCACTCTTGGTGAACTTTCATGTGAAGATATATTTAAAATATTTTTTTCAGTCTTTTTAAAATTTAAACAAAATTTCAAATGGCAGGCTTGTTTTACAGTTAATGACCAGCTTTACAGTTAATTTTCATGGAATGCGTGTGTGCATATTGTAGATTTATTAAAAAAAAAAAAAATCTTCCTATCAAGAAGAAAATGAGAGAAAGGAAAATAGATCACCTTTTTCCATCTTAAGCTGATTCTGATGAAAAGCTACATAATGCAAAGCTTTTGTCAATCCAACCAAAGAGGTTGGATTGGCAATTCAGGACTGTGACCAGTGATGCAGCGGCAGATAACCCAAGGTATGCCCTTATTATAACTGCATGACAGGCCAACTTAAAAGCAGTGAGCTGCTGGGCACGCCTGCCTTCCTTTCAGCCTTAAGCTTGCCATGGAGAAGCCCTGGAGAAACAGAGCTCTTCCTGCAGCAGTGGAGTTGAGTAAGTGGGACAGAGCATTGCTGGCCAGGGGATGTAGAGGCCCCCAAGTGGGTGGGGAGAGAGCCCCAGTGGGATGGGCTCAACGCTGGGTTTCACACACTGGCCCCTGGGTACCTGCCTCAGCTCTCTCAGCAGCTGGGGCCCCTGTGCTTTGAAAGGCTAGATTAGGGTACAGCATGTCTACAGGAATGCATTTCTGGAAGTTATGAAATGTTTTTGGAATATATATATGTATCTTCCCCTTTGAAGGTGAGGTGGGGAGCAGGAGGGGGTAGTGTTTTGGGATGCTGTACTAAAAACCTGAGGCTAGCCAGGTGTAATGAAGTTTGTGATGTCTGCCTGAAGGTATTTGCAACCTACAGTGGCAGCTGTGAGGGGCCGATTGCGGCTTTCATCTCACCCGCATGCAGATGAGTTCAGTGGGAGAGAGGTCCTGCAGCCCTGACTCACTTGAGCCCCACACTTTATTTTTCTCTCAAGCTGGCTCTATGTCTAACCTGAACTTTGCACTGAGCCCTAGACTAGGTCCCCCAGCTATGGCCCACGAGAGGAGCTTCTTGCAGCCCTGTTTTCTTGGTACCTTGCCTGAAAGCAAGGCAGCCCCCATCCAGACACATCTTTGTTGGCCCTTGGGCTATCTCATTCATCCTGACCCCTGGTTTTATGCTGGGCTCTGAGCCAAGGACATACATAACAGGCCGGGGGGAGGGGGGGTGTCACAGCACCAGCCTGACAGAGCTGAAGAAATGATTGGACAATGCTCTCAGGCACATGCTGTGACTCTCTGGGATGGTGCTGTGCAGGGCCAGGAGCTGGACTCGGTGATCCTTGTGGGTCCCTTCCAGCTCAGCACGTTCTGTGTGTGATTCTGTGTGTGATTCTTTGCTCTTATGGGAGGTGGCACAACAAGGTTATCTTGATGCTACTTTTTCTCTGTAATGGGGAATGAAGGGATTCCTGCTGCCGCTGTTCGTCCTCCTGTTCCGTACCGGTGGGGGATGATAGAGGTCACAGTATGAAATAGGGAACTGGGGGTGACTGTCATGGCACATGTGGGCTTTGTATTGATGTGACCCATATTTGGGTGTATAGGTATATACATATAACCCTATATGTAAGGTTTGCCTTCTACCCTATTGTGTTTCTTGATGGTGAGCTGAGATGGGGGATTCAGACTATCTTCTCTCCTGAGGTCCCTGTGGGTTACATTATTTATGGTCTTTATTAAGAAAGCAAGCCCCAAAACCTCCCTCCCTGCCCCCACAAAACCAAGCCGTGGCTGCATTGGACAGACTTGAAACAGGTATAAGCAAGTATTCATTAGTTTTCTAAGCTTCTGAGGCTCAATTTGCCAATTCTCTGATAATATCCTTGGAAGAAATGCAGCCAAACTCTGGGTCATATCAGCTTTGTGTTGTTGACTAAGAAATATGATTTTACCTGTTAAAACAGCACTCAAAAGATCATTAGTGGTAGTGATGATTGGGAAAGTAATCTTTTGGGAAACCTTCAGGTTGTGGGGGCAGGCATAGCACTTTTTGGAGGAGGGAAGAACATCAAGATGGATTTTTTTAGAAGTATATTTGTATTTCCGGGAAAACCTCACAATAAGTTATCTTTGACTTACTCTAGTTCACAGTGTTTTTAAAGCAGAGATGGTGCTCTGCACCTCCCCCCACCCTTATGTGTTTGTGTATGTGCATGCACGTGGGTGTTTCTGCAAGTGTTGTGTTAAAAAGTGATTGGCATTTGCTGACTTTCTGTATCTGAAGCGGCTTTTTTTTGGGCGTATGAACTGATGCTGTGCACCCTGGCATGTGCCTGGCCCTGACTGACCCTTCATGGGCAGCCCTGCATGCCCAGGGTGCAAAGGCAGGTCCCTGTCAAATGCAGTGCCAAGGCAGAGGGGCCGTGGTGGAGGTTCCCCTGTGCAGGCACTCCCGTCTCCATCACGTGTGAAGCCATTCCACATAACCCTGACAGAAGGCTGCCTGTCAGCTGCAGGCCTGGGGTGGGCAGGATCCTTACTATCTATGATTTCCTTGCATTAAAAACAGGGAAAAAGGAGAATTTCACCATCTTGCCTGGCTAGTGGTATGGTTGGTAGCTGTATCTGTTTAGGCAGGGCTGTATCCCACCCCTTCCCAGGTGTGTACACACGGTCTTGGGTAAGTATTTTGTGGGAAGATCATGTGGAAGAAGATGTATGGACATATGTATTTAAGCAGCCCGATTTATTCCTCTGTGTTTTATTTGATTGGTTTGACTCCTCCTCTCTTCCCTCATGTTTTCCCAAATGCTGGGAAGGCCCTGCGTTTTTCTTTGCTGTGTATGTTTGGCATGTGTTCTTCAGATGACTTTGGCAGGCTTGAGCTTCTGTGAGTATTCTGGAGTTTTTTTCCCCCTTATGGATAAAAGCGTTAAAAGATACATACTGTTGGTTGCTTGGATAGTATGACTTACACAGAGAAGGTGATTTACTCTTCAGTGTCTCAGCCATGTATCTTGATTTAATTATTCGGTTAACTCCTCATGAAATACAGGCACATGGTTGCATAAAAATAAATAAAGCAAGCATTCTATCTGGCCATCTTCAATCTTCAATAAAGATGGCATTGTTTTGAATATGTTAAAAATAACAAAATTCTTCTTTTGCAGAGATTATGATAAAGGGAGCGTAATATGGTTGATTTGTGTGTGCATGTTCACTTGCACAAAAATGAGGCAAATACCTGAAGCATGCTGTTAGAATTAAGGGCCAGTTCAAGAAATCCAGGTGCCTTTGTGTTTCAGTGCACCCAAGCTTGAGAGTGAACCTCAAGGTCTGCCTATTAAAGAACTCATCGCTGTTTTGAAGCCCATCCTTTTTTTTTTTTTTTTTTTTAAACTCTTGAGCAACAAAGCATACATTTCAAGTGTTTTTTCCAGAGCTATCTGAAACTTCTGGCTTTCTTTGTTCACTCCAGCTGTCAGCAGATTTCAAGGTGTGTGTCTCTGTGTTTGAAGAAGTTATCATAGATATTGGTGACAGCTGGGCTTTGAAATGTTCTTTGCAGTCAACACAAAGTACATGAGGAGTGAGTCATGAACATTTACAGACCATACTTTGCTTCGTATGTAAGTCTTCTAATAATAAGCCTGCCTAATTGAGCTGGGGAAGATTATGACTTCACCATGGTCCTCAAAAAATGATCCAGTTGCTAAAGTTAAGGATCTGAGCAATGTTTTTTATGGTGCTACATTCAATTAATCAATCAAATTAGGATTTTCATCTTCTCTGTCACTGCCAGAGGGGTCCAAACTAGTGTAATTTCCACCCCTCAGGGGCTTACAGGGTATCTTCTGTTTTTGCAGTTTTAGTTATTTAAGTTAGAAAACATGAGGCTGGTCATTTTGAAGGTAGGACATTCAAGTTATGAAGTTCAGTGACCTTTTCTCCAGTACTAGTTCAATGCACTGTACATTCTTGAGCAAGGTAACTGAATGCATCAAATTATGTTTAATCACATAGAATTAGCGAAGTTTGTAATTTGTGTTTGTAGACGCTCTATCTGCTCCAGGTGTAAACTGAACCACCAGAAGTCTGCAAGGACAAAGCTCTCTGAGCCCTGTGCAGTTATTGTCGTTTCCAGCATGCATGGAAGAAATACTATTAAAGAAAAGTGAAGGTGCACTTAGAACTCTTAGAATAAAAAAAGTTTGTCGCTGACAAAATATACTTTCTTTTATCCTTCTCAGGATTTTCAGAATGTTTTGCAAAAGTCAGCTTTTGTTTGACTTTCTGAGCATTGGAAGAATCTCTAATGATGTTCACAGGGTTGAATGCCTGGATGCCATAAATTTGCTAGTCCTTAGTGTCTTCAGTTCATGCTGCATGGTTCAGTGTTACAGACATGTACTTGAAAACTTCCTGATTTCAGACTGGAATGCCTGCTTATGTTGATTTTCTTTCAAGGTTATACACATGCACACACAAATGCACACGATGGAATTGAGAAAACTGTGTAATGTATAATAATGCTGCATAAAAATGAATAATAAATATAGGAATAAGAAATAAATGGTGTGAGAACATATTTTCATGAGAATGTACTTGCATGAGTGATGTACAAATATGGAGGTTTTTGTACCTGATTTTAGCAACCGTGTTGAATCTTTTATTACTGTTTACTTAGGAGGATTTAAGTCTTGGTCTTACCTTTTGGCTGTTGGAACTGCAGTCTCCATCCTGCTCTAGCCCATGTTTCCAAGATGGGCAGCAGTTTCTGTGTGTGCCTTGGGGGGTAGCAGAAGGCACAACGTGAAGGTGTGCTGGCAGTGTTTCAGGGACATCACCCACTGCCGCTGCCTGGCACCTTTGTTCTGCGTTTAGACGTGGTTTGGGAAAACAAGTAGATGAACACTGGAAGCTAGTGAATGCAGAGAACAAGAAGATATGTGTCCAAGAGTGGATGTGTCTTCCGCTGACACAATTCAGCTTCCTTTTTGTAGCACGAATGTTCAATAAATTTTATTTCTCAAGGCTATGTTTTAAGAGCACATTCCAGGTTGTGTTCCTGTTCAAGAAAATTTTTAGTGAGGAAGCATCCTGACTGAAATTTTGAACTTCGTCCAGTGACTGAACAGCTTGTAGTGCCTAAATGGGATTTATTGTAACTGAACAGGAAACGTCCTGAAATATAAGACTATGTAGTTGTGTAAAAGCATTGTGTTTTCTGTCATCTTACAGTCATTTGACCTTGAATTAGAGCAATGTCTTTGACTTGAGTATCCATAAGACATGATATAGTATGAACAAATGGTTTTAAAGCACCTATTATTATAATCTAATTTTTAATCAGTGCATAACATAAAGTTACTAAGTGCTCTTGTCCTGTTTTTCTTTATTTCAGGCTTGAGTCACAGAGAAACGTGAGGATTTACACTTCTGAAGTAGGTGTGAATGGGACTGAAGGAATTATGTGGAGGATTCTGAACTCCCCTTCTTCCTGCTCCGGGAAAGACTGGTGAGTGTATTATGAAATAGTTTATAATTAACTAAGTCCTTACTTCAGAAGGTTTTTAGACAAAACAGGAAGATACAATTCAGATGGCTGTATGTAAGAATGGAAGAAATTTTAGATACTACAAGTACACCTCCTAATTGCAAACATTAGCCTTCAGAATTTGCTGTTCCTGTTCAGTAATAAAAGGATTTCCACTAAAAAAAATAGTGTGGCTTTCTGTAAATCTCACCCCCCTCCCATCCCCACCAACTCTATGATGTAACTATTCTGTGTTTGAAAGCTTTCAGCCCAATATCAAAGAAATCTGAACTGACAAAATGAATTTAGCCTCTCTTGAACTGATTCTGAGTGAGGCTGTTACTGGAGAAAAGTGGAAGGTTGAGCTTTATTAGACCCCTGCATGTATTTTTTTACTGAAACAGAGGTCAGTAACAGCAGCAGAAATGCCCGTATCACACCTGGACTGCTCCTGAAGCCTGTTAGAGTGCAGCTGATATGTTAGTTCCAGTGGCTGCAAATCCAGCTTGTGTGTCTTCCTGCCTCCCTCCCTTGCTATATCTCTGCCTACAGAGGGGAGGAAAGAAACTCCAAGGCCAAACCCTGTGGGAGAATAAATGGGACTTCAGTTTGGGTTGTCTTTCTGTGGCTCTGCCTGTAGATACGTGGGGCCATCATTACAAAAGGGCTCATGACTTTTCTATGGAATTTACATCTTGACATTCTAAATGCTTTCAACTTAGTGAGTACCTTGCATACGTCACCTTCAGATACTGACTGATGAATAAGATCTGTGCTTCTTAGTATGACCTGTTCAAAGTGAAAAGATCCAAGTCCTGTTCAAAAAGCACAAAGTGTTTAAACCCTGGCTTTTGGCAGGGGTTTCCCACTTCTGCATCAATACACACAAAGCCGTGTATGTGGTCCTGTGAATGTACCAGCGCTGAGCAGTGCATAATAGGATGAGTTTTCAATTGCAGGTGTTGCTGACCAGACAGCTCTTTCACCACGTTGTGATACAAGAAATATTTAAGAACTAGTAAAAATGAACCTAACACTGGCAGAGTGACAGCAGAATTTTTGTATTAGTTTAAACATTCTTGTAATTCTTGAATCTAGCTTAGGTTCATTTTGTCTAAATTGTGTGCAGGGCTGAAAATGGAGGCTGAACCATCCAGAGCAGCTTCAGATGACCTTCTGAGTCTTTTACTCTTGTACATGGGAGCAGGCAACACCTAAAAGCAATAGGTGTGTCTGGACAGCACTCTCAGCTTCAGAGGGCCAGAACGAAGATGATGCCATGCTGCCTGCAGCCCTGAAGCCAAAGGACGTGCCTTGGGTGGTGTAGGGAGAAAAGGCAATGATATTGTTGCTTTGAAGGTGTCAGGGTACAATGTCTGGGGCTTTGCCTGAAGTGGAAATCGGCAGCAGGTGCAAATATATGCTGGAGAGGAGCCAGCAGCAACGAGGTTCAGGAATATCCCAGCACTTGAGGAGGGTGAAAAGGTGGACAGCAGAGCAAAGAGGGTGTCAGTGGTGTATCAAAAGCATCTGCAGCTCAGTGGGTGAAGGAGGAAAACAAATTGGTAACTTGTGTGGCTTCTCCAGAACAGAGAGCAGGATGAAAGGAGGCAGTGAAGAGTGAAGTGGGTGGGAATTTTTCTGTTCAACCATCTACACCAAACACTTTTTTTCCTCCAGAGATGTTTCTTGGTGGGCTATATTTAAAACCAAGTATGAAGGAGTCTCCCCTGCAGCTGATGAGAGAGAGAGGTGAAGAAAAATTCAGGGAACCAGAAATCAGGCCTTTCTGAACAAGAGAAGAGAGCAAAGGGGTGAGAAATGTACAGGCAGTAATGAGAAAACAAGTGTTTTGAGGGGAAGTAATGGGAGAGCAGGGATCTTCATCAGGAAATACACAGTGGTAAGATTAAATTCCCAGCTTTCTTGGGTTTTTTTACCAGTATGACGTAAATGGCAGCTCTTATTGGAGGGAAGGAAAAATCACTTTTCTCATCAAGGAAGTGGAGAAATCTCACTATATTTGCTTGCATGCACAAAGAATGCTTTAATGTAAGTGTGGGAAAGCAATAGAAACATATTCATAGTACTTCTTGTATTTTCCATTTTTGGAAGAGGGGGCTGCATATGGTGACACAACCTGGGGTAACCATCAGCCTACAAACTCACACCTGAGTGTCTTGCGGTGCTTTCTGAAAAGATGTTCTTTTTTTCCCTTATCTTTCATATACTGACTTGCTTAGAAAAAGCTAATGTTTTAAAATGTTATTTTGAAATTTGTCCTGATGAAGTCTAGCTATATTCTGGCCTTAATATTCACTGCTTGATGGTAAAATTAAAACGGTTGTGAATGTTTTAAAAATTTGGGCTTTGCAACATTGCATGAGTACCTTTTGTCCTGTAGTGGGTAGGGTGGCTGTCACTTGGCAAGATGTGACTCGTGCCTGAAACCAGAGCAGGTCTGAAGCCGACCTAATAGCTCATAAATTGGCGTAGTCTCTCAAAAAGGCAATCAGCTTGGCAAGGTATGGGCTGGTCTGTGCTTGTGGTTGTATTAACTTCTACGTTGTGTCTACCTTTCCTTCAGCTACAATTGTGCTTGCAAGGTGTTTGTGGGATATTTGCTTTATCAGGAGGAGACTGGGGGTGTCAGAAACATGCCAGAAAAGTACCCTCATCTTTCCTTGTTCAGCCCCTACATGGTGTCATACGGAGCTGGGAGTCTTCTATTTTAGCAGTCGCTAAAATATGTTGATAACGTTTGCTTCCAACAGGGCGCTCTTCTCCTGGACATCCTGCTGTCTTCCCCTTTCAGCCCATGTCTGGGTCAGTCTGAGGCTTTGTGAGCTCGTCCTGGTTTCCCGGGCCCCTGGCAGTGGTGAAAGGGAGGTGGTGCTGACCGAGCTGTAGTACAGGCAGGCCTGGGATCCCCAGTGCCATGGAAGAGCGGAGGGAAGAGCAGGTCCGGTTGTAGCAATCCTGACCTTTCCAGGAGCATCACACTCATTCTGTATGTACTATCCCATGACTGTTCCCGCCGTTTGGCAGGGCTGGGGCTTGCAAGGCTGGCATCAAAGCAACGTGGCTGTGTGTTAGCAGTTTTCCGCTGCTGGAATCAAGTATTGGAAACTTCCATTTATGCCTGGGAGCTTTTTACTCCTCAACATGCTCGCAAAGGAGCTTGTGCTCCATGTGAATTGCCTGGCCTTGTTACTCTGTGTCTGTTTCTAACCCTGTCTATTCATCAATTTTATTTTATTTTTTCAAAACAACTCAAAATATAGGTAATGCAAACATTTTATTGTATCTGTGAAGATGCTGACCTAGCATCAAATGGAAGAGTATGATGAAGTGATAAATGTTTCAAGCCCCTGGCCTTTTATCTCTGATATTTTTTTCTTTTTTAAATGTTTCTCAAACTTAAGTGATTGAAAAGTTTTCCAGATCTGATAACTGCAAAGATTTCAAGTGAAACTTTTGGCTTCTATCCCAGTATGAGATCATACAAAGTGATATTAGCTGAATTTGTATCAGAGTTCGAAAAGAAAATGAAAACACGTTACTGTTAGTGTCTCTCAGCTATTTTTCAGCTATCCTAGACAAATGTTTTCTCATTGGTTAAGTTCTGTGTGCCATTTGAAATGTTTTCAAATACATGTGTGTGTGTATATATATATATATATATATATATGCACATTTTTCTTTGTTAATATTGTATTTAATTTATACTCTTTGTGTCTTTCGTCCTTGCTAGCAGGGCTCACAGGATTCCATTTTATATAGAAGTTTTTTGATCTAGTGTTGCAGAGAAAGCTCACTATGAGAGAGAGGATGTACTGAATTCCTGTTGCTATTCCAGAAGGACCTTAAAACAAAATTGCGCTGGAGTATCTCTTCTCTAACCTGTCTTTTTGTCTGGTTTCTGTGATAGTAGACAGTGAAAGCAATGGTCCTCGTAGGTGTGTGTGTACCTAATAAGGGTAAATGAGTGTCAACTACACGTGTTTTGTGGGTCTCCTTCTATACAGAAATAAAATAAGATAAATAATGCCTTAAGTGAGGCATTTAGATTACTGAACAGGGCTGAGCTTCAAGGGCAGAACTTGCAAACCTGAGCAATGGGACACTAGAAAATTCTACAGTTCAAGCAACTCATTCATGTCCTTGGTAAATATTCATTTTGATTGCCTTTAATCAGAGGATTGCATGCTTCCCCCCTCCCCCACCCGCCCCCCAAGGCCTGCATATTGTTCAGCACACAGCATGGCTAATGCTTAATGAGTGGGTAGGTTGTTGATGTTTTGTTTCTCACCATTTCTTGTATGGCTTTATTTACTGCATGGTTGGCAGATGGTGCACTGAATACAGAACTACTCATTTCCTCATGGAGATTTTCATGGCATTAACACCATAAAGAGTTACTTTACTGCATATTTTTCAGGGGAATCTTAATCAGGAGTGCAAAATAAGACATACATGTATATTTAACCAAACTCTGAGCCTTGACAGTTAATTTTCTGGAAGGAGATGGTTACAGTACAGTTGCCTTGGTGGAAGATCTATCAGGTTGTACTGATTCCTTCCCCCCACTCTTCTTTTTTGTAGCAGAAGGCAACAGTGGGTCAAATCTCCCACAGGAGCACGAGGCATCTCCATAACTTGAGCAGTTTGGTGGAAATGTTGTAAACAGCTATAACTCCCCTCCTTCTCACCAGTGTTTGCTTCTTGCCATTGTTTATTGTACAAGAGAACACAGAATTTCACGTCAGAAATCTCTTCTGTAATCAAAGGAGTGGATATTTTGTCCAGCAAGCTGGCTCAGCAACCTGCTTCCAGCATTCAGTGCACATTTGAGACCTGATGGAAATGAGCAAAGCTTTAAAACCTACTGTAAGCTACAGGAAGAGAACACCCTTCATCTGGTTTCTGTCTTGGAGGCTGTAAGCTCTTCAGGCTGGAGCCTGTGCCTTCCCATATGTCAATAGAGTATTTCAAGCACTATAGTAGTATAAACAGCAGTGGATGAGGTCATCATATATCAAACAGCATAATTAAATCAGTGCTTTATTCACTGTCTGTGTCTCATTATGGCTGCCTCCTAGGTCACTCTGCAGCCTTGGAGATCGTGTAAGAACTAGAATGTTGCAACAGCCCTACAGAAACATTTGCTTTGAAGTTGGTGCTATTCACTTAGAGACCAATCTTCATAAAAATGTACTTTTATAAAATGTGGTGCTATTTTGAAAAAGCCACGTAAAAGGGAAACAGTCATTATTGATTTCTTTTTCATAAATTGTCATGCACAAATGTCAGCTGCTGATCACACGATTGTGATGGGATTTCTTGATTGATTAGAGGTCTGAAAGCAATCAAGTAGATGATGTATTAGAAAAAAACAGGTTTCTCAGAGGGGAACATAAGCTTAAAGTGCCTGCAAAGCAACCATATTTCAGGCATTGGCATGAAACTGGCATTTTTTAAAGTTAAACGATGCTTTTTTTTGGCTGCTACTTTAAAGTGCATTCCCTGTAAAACAATATAGGAAAATATTTTAAGATGCTCCTTCCCCCTTTCACAGTTCTGGTACCCACACTTTAAATCTTCTGTTATATCAACACCTATAAGTGTTTTATAGCAATAGATCCCCATGTGTGTTTTACAAGGAAGTAGGCTACCAATTTTGTCTGAGCAATAAGGTACTTTGAAGTCTGAAGTCATAATAAGATATGCACGTAAGCCTCGTGCCTCACCACGTATGGTGCCTTGGGCATGTGTTATTGCTTACCTATGCCATAATTACTGTACACATGTAGCTACAGGAATATATCCATATGGTTTTCCTACTGTAAACTTTCAGGTGACTTGCTAATCTAGGCCAGTACTCAGAAACAAGGGCTGGTCTGAGATCTTAGTAATTACAAAGCCAGCATACAAACTTCGGCATTAAGGCTCTCCCAGGTCCTCTTGAAATCAGGTTACATTCGTATTCAGTCTTGTTTTTTGAATAGCAGCCCAACAGCATGCAAAGTTGTTATGCTGTTGCTTGACCTGCCCTATCCCAGTCTTGCTGCCAAGGCAAAAAGAGGAAAAGTTATTCAGGGCTTAAGTTCTCTTGGCTTTACCATGAGTGAAAGAGATTTTTTTTTCCTCCTTTTTTTTTTTTAATCTGGGGGTTTCCTGGATTAATTAATATTATCTGATGAATTTGCTGAAATAATACATGTTCTTTCTCTCTGAAGTTTATCTATTTCTCTCTGGTGCTCTTCCTCTCTACCAGTAACAACGGCTCAGAACCATGAGTTGGTACCGTGTGTTAGGGGATAATCTTAGCTAAACTTGAGCCTGAAGGTAGGAAAGTGGAGAGAGATCAAAGGCAGCTCTCTAATGTTCTGCAGTACAGGTGGGGTCCAGAAGTCAAATATAAAAGCAAAGTTGTGCTGCTCAACCAAATACCCTCACTGAGAGTGGAGGGCATCTGCCAGCTGGGCTGCCTCTGGGACTTGTTTGCCCTTCAAAGCACTTCTACAAACCTCCTGCTGCAAAGATGGGAGATGGGGATGATGATGAGGAAGGACTTGCAGGATCCTGCTGGAGGTTCGAGTCAGTAGTTCCTGCTAGGTAGCTGCCCTGCTGGGAAGACTAGCCTGGCAGGGTAGGAAAGCTGAGGGAGGGGCAGAGAAGACTACTTACCCCCAGGTTAGAGCTGGAAATCACCTGGCTCCTGCTCAGCTAGTGAAACAACAGCAAGGAGAAAAGTCTGTCATCCTGCCTGAAGATGGGTACCTTCATGTGGTTCTGGGATGCTAGGGAGAAGTCAGTTCTGCTAAGTCTGCTCTTAAGAAGAACCCTGCTGTTCCTAACCTTTTATTTTTCCCAGTAAGATCATCCAAACAGGAGTTGAAAGAAGATCAGTGGCAGACAACAGAAGTATAGCCTGCTCAGTACTTAAAATTTCTAGTCTTCAAAAAATAACTTCAGTTTTATTATGTTGCCTTAGTGGCTTGATTGTTGACTGGTTAGGCACTTGGTAAACCTCCTAATGAAAAGCTTCTGTTGGTTTTCCACTGTTTTTTTTTCCTTTGTTCATGTTTTGCTGTTCTTCTATGGCTCTTTTTTAAAACAGCCCGAGTAAAATAGAAGCGGTAAAACTTAATTTAGAGGTGTTAGCGAGAGGTGACTCACCCTGATAAGGGTCATCCAGACTTCACTGGTTCCTTGTTATAATCCACTACGCACTGTGGTTTGTCCTCTCTGAATATTACTTCTGTTATATTTGCTATCATCTCTGTGCAGATGATAGCTTAATACTTGCAAATGACCTGAATTTAGTAAACCAAGCCAAAAAAACCCCTCTAAAAGCATGACACCCATGAGAAGGCAAGGCCAATACTGGCAAACTTGGTAGGGCAAGTATGAACACGTGTTGGATGTAAAAAAAAAAATTGTTTTTTTGGGTTTTTTTTTTTTTTTTTTTTTTTTTTGCTTTTTTGGTTGGTTGGTTGGTTGGTTTTTGGGTTGTTTTTTTTTTGTTGTTGTTCCTTTGCTACAGGGGCGCAATTCTCATTTCTGTTCGCAGTCATCTAGGCAAGCTGAGGTGTGTTGAGTGCAGGGCCTAATTGCTTGTGCACTGCATGCTGTGCCTGCACAGCTTTCGACTGGGAGCCAGCTTGGAGCACAGGCAGAGCAAGCTCAGGTCTGTCCATACCTGCCTGCATACAAAGCTCCTCAGGAGAAAGCAGAGACACCCATTTTCTCCTTATTACTGCATTACACCAGAGGCAAATTCTCTAATTAAAATTTGCAGTTAGCACGGTGTGTTATAACTGCTGTAAATTTTGGTCATGTCAAGACTTCCTGGCGGTAGGAGGAGAGGCACGGAGGAGCCAGTGAGTGCAAACAAGGGCTCTTGTGTAGATGGCTACGGCAGCCCAGCCCTCGTGTCCCATTTATGTTATTAAGGCACCACCTATGGTGCTTTGTACCAGGAAAATTACTAAATAGCTGAAGAAAAAATGTCAGTAATGCTGGATAGTGGAGGAGTTAACATCTGCCTTTTCCTGAAAGAGGTTCTAGTCATATCCTGCTATCCACTAGGGTCTCATGGGAAAGGGTGCTTGACAAGGCTCAAAACAGCCTTGCTGCTGCCTTTGCCCTGGTGCATTGCTTCCATTCATCTGACACAGTAGGGAAAAACTGTGAACTAGGATAACAAGTGTGGCAAGATTAAGAAATATGCATTTTAATAAAGGCATTAGAGAACAGATTTGCATATCTTTAAACTAGAGAAATAGAAACTTGGAAAGTGAATAGTTTTCTGAACGGGTCCTGATTTTTACCTTCTCAGTCACAGTGTTCATTTACTTTGGCTATCATGATGACTATTGAAATGCTATCCCAGACTGCTGTCTTCTGCTTGCTTTTATGAGCTGGATAGCTGAAAATATTTATTCACTGTCCTACACTGGGCTGTTTCCACCACTGCCTCTAGACCAAGGAAGGTTACTGGTTACTTCCCTTTCTGGGATGGGAGGACTTGATCATATGGGAGCTCTCAGCTATCTAGCATGTAATTACCTTTTCCTTCTAGGAGGATGCTTTTTTCTTGGGCAGGCTGGGCAGAAAGCTGTGGGTCTGGGCACAGAGCATAGTTTAGCAGTCTGTGTTTGGGAAGGAGGAGCAGAATGGCACTGAGTTGATGGGATGGTATCCGTGTGGAGCCCCTGCTTCCTGTCGCACTGTATTTGACCTGACATAAGCCGCTGACATAACATCACCGTGGGCGTTGCCAGCGTTTTCTTTTAATATTAAATTTGGGGAAAAAAAAGTTAATAACTGTTTTCTTCTTGAAAGGAAAGAGAAAACCCCAGAGGATCTTGGCTGGCTCTGCATGCCCTATAGGTATGTCTGGTTGTTTTTGATGAACAAGGTGCTGTCCTCCTGTTTACCTCTCTCAAAGGAAGTGTCTGTTGACATAGTCTGCATTTCAATCATCTTTATTATACAGCTCTCTGGGAAGCCTCCGGGGCAAGTCAGGCCAGCCCTGAAAGGAGCTTCTGGTCACAAAGAGAGAAGAGTCAGAACAGACACCCACAGTTTGTATTTCTTTATTTGCAGAGATCTCTGCCCTGATAACCTCAGAGCCCAGAGCGGTGGAAGCTGGCTCAGTTTGGAGTGGTGTGAGAGGCACGGTGGGCAGGTCTCCCAGCGGCTGCTGTATCCACCCGAGCGCTGCTGCCAGGATGGACCTGGGTGTGCTGACAGTGCTGTTGGAGAGCTGGCTTTGTTGTCCAACTTAGTGGAGGCTGGTTTCCCTGCAGTGGGAGAGCAAGGTGGGTGCTGCCAGGCTCAGAGGCATCGTTCCCCCCTCACTTCCCTCTGTGCCACAGGTTTTCTGGGCATGCCGTCACCATGCTTGGCGCCCTTAGTGTGGCTCAAACGTTCGCAAGGCTTCACGTGCCATTACCTGCGACAGGCTTATTCAGTGAATGGCATCCAAAGCACCACATGATTTGCATGGTGTTTTGGTAGTGTGTCGTGTTATCCCACGCTCGTGTGTTTTGAATCGGTGAAGTTAGCTTTGGCTTGCACTGATGTGATATTTTCCTCTAGTGCTCTATGATGAGCTCTAGATAGATGCTTGTGAAAATGGTGCTACACAAAGAGCATCCATCTTCTTGGCAAAAGGTGAGGCTCTGACTGGCCTCAATGTGCCCTCGAGGCCTCTTTCTCCAAATCAGTGCAGCTGCTGACACCTCTGAGGGGCTAAACCCATCCATCTTTTGGAAGAAGAATGGTTTTCTACTGCACTAATAGAGAGTGAGTTATAAACATTCCTCTCTCAAGTTTTCTGCCGTCCAGATGTGGGAATTTATTTTATCTTCAATAGTTCCTACCTTAAGCCAGCTGAAGTCTCTATCAAAAACTTTTACCCAAAAAACCTACAGATGGTTAAGAAGCAGAGTATGAGTGACCCGGTTGTCAAGTGTAAGGTGGTACTTGTGGTGCATGGGGAGCTGCCTAACAGCTGAATGTTCAAATATTAATTAAAATAATTTGCAGCATCGTGCACTAATGATGAAAGCAGCTTGTGCCTTCATTGTAGCCGAAGATTTCAAGGGCCAAATTCACTGGAAATATAAACAATGGTGCAAATTATATGTTAGAGCACAATTGTTTCCCTGCAGGCTATAAATAACTCCTATTTTAAGACACTGGGGGTTATTTGTCTCCTGTGGGAGAGACTGTATTCTGTGGTGTAGCTGACCAGAAAATGGTTGTTAGTGATAAAGTGGTGTAATTTGCATTGATTTATTATTCATTGGCTCTGCAGATCAAGTGCAGCTTACTCAGCTAGAGGGATTGATACCAAATTCTTTTGTCACATAAACAAATATCCCTGCTGAGTATAAGTGAGAGATGTGATTGTAACAGAAGAGTGGTGTTATCAGACACCTTCTAGCTTGTAACTCTCTAAAATCTGAATCAAACTAACTGAGACTTTGACTCCAAACTTAATTTTGGCCTACCTGTGTAAACAGGGTTTGATTACTATTGGAAGTAGATGCAAAAAAAAAAATAAATTAAAAGGTAATTCCTTGACTTTGTCTAAATTTCCCACGTAAATTTTCCACATGCACATCCTACTTTGGAAGTCCTAGTTCTTGTGTGTAGCAACCTGCACCCATAATAATAGGCCTTTATTAGCTACTGTTTTTAGCATAGCCAAAATTAAGTTAAGGATAGGCCAAGATCATTTTTGTAAGGTTTTCTTCCGAAAATGTTAGCTTCAGAGATTCCAGGTATTTTGAGACATACTATGATTGATGTGAGAGTGATATTATCAATGCCTACTTTGATATTCCTCTAAAAACTGTACCTCTTGGGAGAAAACTACCTAAAAGACTGTCTGTTGGATTTCTCTTCTCTTGCTCCTCACCTTTTAAATCAGTTTTCTATTCATGGTGGTTGTGGGAGAACACCTGGAAATATGAATCAAATGTTTCCTCTAAAAAATGGAGGAATATATTTCTTAAGTATTATTTTTAACGCTTAAGGGTGTTAATGCTTAAGGGCAAAGGGAGAGTGTTTTATATTCAGATTCATTGTCTTCAGGTGTGCATGGCCACTGCTGCAGGTGTTGAACCATCCCATCCTTCCCTGGACTGTTATCAGCAATCATTTCACAGATTATTCTGCAATTCCACTGTGATTTTGGCTGAGAAAAAAAAAATAAAATTAGTTACAACATGGGAGGTAAAGTGAAGCTGGAGGAACTTCTTAGAGGCTTTCTGGTGGTTAATTTTTCTTTTGTACATTGACTGAGCATCAGTCTCCCTCCACAAGTTCTCATCTACAATCAGCCTTTGAATAAAAACTCCCTCTCCTGCCATGGGCCATCGCTGTTTGCAGCCTGGAATGAAAGAGTGCTGTAACTACAAATTACTCTTTTTGAGCCAATTGTTCTGGGGAAATCTGAACAAAATAATAATCTTGGAACTTTACTGTTCTCCTAAAAGAAGCATGTTCTATCCATTTAAAACTGAACCATTTTGCGGCATATTCCTTCACATTTTTGCTAAAGGTTAACAAAATTGTTTAGACAGCTCTAGTTGGTGCACATCAATCTACTTTACAACCAGCTGATTAATGTGACTGATTTCTCCAGTGAATTTCTCTAATCACTTCTTATTTACAAGCTGGGGTGGTTTTGTTTAAAGCAGCTATGCTCTGAGTGTTCATCCATCTTAAAAGTTCATTCCTTGACTGAAGTAAGTTTAGGAAACACAAGTCTAATGAACCTCTGTGGCAAATAATGCCCATAAAAGAAGAGGTCATATGCAACATCTCTGGTAGTGTTAATCCCTCTTGTCATCTCCTTCAGATGTAGTAAAAAAAAATAAATTCTTGAAGTAAAGAGAAAGGAAATCATAGCGAGTGTAAGCAAATGAGAGAACCAGTTACTCTGAAGCCTGCAAGGAGCTGCGCAGGAAGCCAGGAAACTGTGGATTTTCATTATCCAGGCTATTGGCTGACAGCTGGTGATGTGAAATAATCTACAGCTTTTTTTTGAGAACTTATTTAAACCTCATAGACTTACTCTACTGGGAATTACAGAGGTTTTGTCTTTAGAAATAAGTTAAATTATTCAGTCTTTCTTCAAGTGGAGTGAGGCGCTGGGCGGATGTCTCTGCTGTGATACATTGTGCTTCGTTACAGACTACAAGTGCTGAATCCTTCTGCATATTTATTCTCTTGGTAAATATCACCTTAACTGGTATTACACAAACTTCTTCCAATGGTAAACATAAGAAATATTCAGCAGTTGTGTCCCTATGGGGAACTCAGCTGGACAGAGACCACAGGTATTAGGATGCAGTGTAAGGAAAGGCTATGCACTTTATATTGACAAGCCAGTGTAGTTCTGTGGAATTGTAGCATGGCAGAAACAAGTCTCGAAGGTTTTGAATGGTCAGGTCTGTTATGTAGAATGTCAGCATAAGATGTGGCATGCTGCTGATTTGGAAACAAAAATCATATAAGTGGATATGTGAATATTTAATTCATTATTTAAGCACTACTGAGAATCCCTTAGTCACCTCCAGCAGTCACCATGCTTTTTATTTTTAAAGCAGGCTTATTTTCCCTACACTTTTATGACTTGTTTCCTTCTATCACTCTGTATGTCTGTGAGGATATTCTACACATGGCTTTCAGTGTAGGAATGATTCTGCAGGTTTCCCTTTACTCTCTGTACCTTCTGTTCTGATGACTCAGATGTGTTTGTATCATCTGAGTCCTTTTTGAGAAAAATATGTAGTATTTCCTAGTGGTGATTTCACAATTTTTTTTTATACTTAGGTTACAGATCAGAATTCTGACCAATATCACCTTCAGTTTGACTTTTCTTTTAGCTTCTCTCACAAAAAAAGTTATTTGGTGTTTTTGGATACTTGTGGACTTCAGAAGAAACTGCTAAAGCCCTTGCCCCATCTCTCTTTACCTTATGATTCTCTCTCTCTGCCTTGTTACTTTTTTTAGGTTTTGGTATATGTTCTTTTATCCTGTTACTGTCCCTTTAGACTGCTTCTACAAAAAGTCTTCCAGCCATACTGTCTTTATTATTTTTACTCTAGATTTACCTATACTTTGCACTGCCTTAAACAAAAATGGACTTTATTTTAGAAGCATCTAACATTCTACCTCTATTCTATCTGTAATTTGTACAGTTTTTGGAGACTGAGTCTTGGTCTCCATCAGCCCATGGTGCCTCCCTCCCTCAGTTTTTTGCTACAATTTGAAGTGGAACTTCAGTGGTTTTGCTCTTTCTTAGGAAAAACTCATCAAGATATGTCGATCCCTTCTCAGCTGCACTTTTGCCGTGATTTCTGCAGAAGATCTGGATTCTGGTAATCAGAATTCTCCCAGTTCCTAGAGAAGGCCTATAAGTGAGATGGGCAGATGGGAGGAAAGCTTGGGCTGTGTTTCTTCTGGGTTACATTCAAGAAATTAGAATATTTCATAAGGAATGATCTGTGTCTATGTGTAGAGTGGCAGTATTTTTTGCTGAGGCTGTTACAGCAGTTGAGTATATCAAGAAATGATGGGAAAGGGTCTGAAGATGGTCATGATATGCTACTCATATCATGATATGAATATCATGGTATGATATTCATGCCTGGCTTAAGTGTGCAGGAAGTCAAAAATGGAGAATATCCATTAATGGATAATGGAAGAAGAATATACAAAAAATTGATAGAAATGATAGTGATCTTAATTGGACCATCAGGTCATTTAGTGAAAGATTTGTGCTTACCTTGACAAGGTGATTGGTTGTGGTTAGTTAGAAACAAGAAAAAAGGTATGTACTTAAATACCAGGTAATTAGGGAAGGGGAATCTAAACTACCTGTGAAGACAAATGTCGTAGAGAACAATAGGTCCATAGCAGAATAATAACCTTGCTGGAAAACCAGTACTTGCTGTGTTCAGGGAGAACAGAAAGAAAGTAGTAGACTGTCCATGAGTGTAACAGTGTGAAAGATCATTGGAAAAAAAAAAAACCCAAATCACCCTCCCCCTTCCCTGCAAACATAACAGGAAAGGACATACTGAATAAAAGAGTATCTGTTCTGGTTTTAGCAGCTAGTAATGAGATCATAGAAAAGCTAGACTTGGGAAGTAACTTAAGATCAAGTGATCAGGAATCGATTTAATTAAAATGAAGGGAGGATTAAAAGTTTGTCCTTAATTAAAATTTGTCTTTGAGAGATAGCAAACGTGAGTTTGCCAAACTGCTAGCAATGCAAGTTGGCTGCACTGAGAATGGTGCAGAAACTGGGAGCTTTTGCAGGTACTCCAGCAGTCTGAATTTTGTGTCCCAAGGAAGGAGAAGAAGCTGTCAGAAAAGGGTGAAAGTTAGAGTTGCTAGGACTCAGGCTGAATGGAAGATAACAAGTGATGTTTATACACATAGAAAAAGAACATTGAACCATATAAATAACTTTCAAATAGCAAGTGGACTACTATATAACACTGCTGCTTATGCAGGGATTAAGCATAATTTAGAAGTGGCCTCTGTGTGAAAAAGCCAACACACCCTCCTACCTGTCGGAGGAAACCTACATGATGACCACTGGGAGAAAAAAAATCTGAATGCGATGGAAAGCTTGAACATGGCAGCGCTCCTGAATTGCATAGGAATAGATAAACTTTGCAAGTGCACACTCAGAAATTGATGGTATGAGTGCAAGGATTTTTGGCAGATCCTTCAGCACCCAATGCCCACCTCTGGGCCCTGCTTTGTGCTTGATCGTGTCAGCTATCTGGAACAGGAGTAGCTTTGTGGTGTCACACTGCTTGGCACTGTGGTTCTTTAGTATCATTGCATCAATTCAGGAAGGTTTAAAGTATGTAAACTTTAGGAAAATGTTGAAGAAGAGGGTGTGAAAAGAACATTAAATGAGATGCCATGTTAGGAGACTGAAGGGTTTACTTGGAGGTTTTCTGACTGAACAGAGATGGGAACATGACCAGCTGTTGCACCTTTTCTACCCTGTCAGAAGGCAGTGGCATTTTTGGGACACTCAAGGGGAGAATGCTGTCAGACTGGTTAGAATAAACTACTGAGTGAGAACTTTAAGCTGCTGAGACTGGAAGAAATTGACTGAAAGGTTAGGACTGAACTTGATACTCAGAAGGAGAGAACGAAATATCACGAGTGATGTTAAATTTGCTGTTATAAGCAACTTCCCAACTGGCATCAGTTGTAGGGAGAGGAGGAAGTTTTGTAGGGAAGGCATTTAGTGTTATGGCAAGTTAATTTATGTTTGTGGCAAAATGTAGAGTTTGAAAATTTGGGAGGTAAAATGACGCTTGTGTTTAAGTGCAAAGGAGATGTCTTGGAAGGTGAAAAGGTATGTCTCATAACATCATTTTGTAAGCTTCTCAATCTGATCTAAGGCTCCTGGCCTATGCCCCTCTCCTATTTCTTCCAGACCACCTCAGACAGCTTTGGCAATCTTTAAATGGAATCTGAACCATCAGTGCAGAGGCGAGGGCTAAAGAGATCCCTTAAGTGTGTTAAACTGAGAAGAATACTGTGGCAGTGGCAGAGCTTTCAGAAGTGCCCATCAGGGTGTAGTGGGTTGCCCAGAACAGAGAAGTATCAGTTACAGGAAAGACAGAGACTGAATTGAAATCTCAGTGAGGATGAGGTGTCAGAGCAAGGATGATGGTCAGCAATATCACAAGAACCAGAAGGGCCATGTAGGGAGGAGATCCTTGAGATTTGCCCAGGAAGAGATCATGAATTACTGTGATGAAAGCACTTTCGTTCAAAGGGAAACAGCAGAATCTGAGCTGGACATGATCCAGTATAAAGCTGGGAGAAAGGAAGTAAGCGCAGTGGCTTTAGCCTGTGCTTGCAACAAGTTTACAGACAAGGAAAAGGAGGAAAAGAAGAGCTGCTGAAATAGGTAGGGCTGAGTTCTTGTGGGTGGTGAAAAGGAGGAACAGAGTGAGAGAGAGAGCAGTAGGTGGGGACTAAGCTTGGCTGAAATAGAAACGTGCAGTCGAGGACAAATAGAAGAGGTTAAAGAATTTCAGATGAAGTCGAATAGTCTATAGGCTCTGTGTGGTGATATTTTAACAAAGTGGATTTTTGGTAGGATTTGGCAAAAACCAGTGAGAGAATCAGAATTATCAGCAGCTTCATGCTTAATGAGGAAGAAACTGGCTGAACAAACTTTTTTCTCCGGTTAGTGGTAACTGATGTGAAGCAGCAAGGTGCTGCTGCTTTGCTTTCCCTCGTTCCCCTGTGCGGCCGCAGCAGGCAGGCAGGCACGGTGCCGCCGTGTGCCCTGCTGCGGAGCGCGCTTGGCTCTGCAAGGAGAGCCGTGCATCCAGGCTTCAGGGGCTGCACAGCCTAATTGTCTGGCTCTGCTCCAGCTGGTGATTGACCCAATAAACTCCAATGAATCTGGATTCCTGCAGTCTGATTTGCTTCCTTTCCCGGTTATGTGCCTCTCTCAGTCCATGAAGAGCTGAAACCTGAGTGCTGGCTTTGACAAAGGGAGTGAGAGAGGGGGAAGCAGGAGAAGAAAAGGCAGATAACAGCCGAATGTAATCAGTGTTTTATTACCATCCTCAGGAAGTGGGAATGGCTTAAAAAAAAAAAAAAAGTAGGTTGGAGCAAGGAAAGTTAGTTATGGTGAGGTTGTTTGACAGGAAATTACAGAATACAAACAGACAGAAGAAACATTTTAAAACAGGGTAGGAAATCTCAAGTTACTTTACTGTGTATATTCAAAACCCTCAAAGCAAAGGCTGAAAATAGCCATTTAAACAAAAGCTATCTTATCTGATAAAGGCATTTCAAGCACAGAAGGAAATTTATATATTGGGTTGACAGTCTTAAAATAAACTGATTGTCTTGATAACACCATAGATTTAATTGTGGGAAAAAATTGGGTTCATTTGTATGACCTGCAGACACAGTAAATTCCCGTGTAAATTCATTCCTTTTCTTTCTTTGTACATTTCTTGTCTCCTAAGCAGTGTTTATCAGTGTTTTCCAGAAATTGTAAAGGTAGATTTATGCATGTAGGATGAGACTGATAAATATGTGCATAATTTTTAGAATTCCATGCAGACCAGATACAATTCATTTCCTGTGCTACTGGGTGGAAGCATATTAATGATAGCATTCAGATTCAGAAAGATTTTGGCAGAAATACATTGTTTTGGGATGAGGGTAGAATTTCCAGTACTAGTGATCAGAATTATTATTTTAGTAGATTTGTGATAAGCTTTTGAATACTTGGTGGGTCTTTTCACTTTCTGTGTAGAAAGGAAACTATTCTGTGACCGCATCACCTTTATCCTGTTGGGATTTTGAATAAACATTGCATCCGTAGAGATATGTGTCCTTCTAGTGAGATAGGATATGTGTTACAGGGTTGAAACGATTTGCAGTAAGAGAGGGGGCAAGGAGAAGGGGAGGAAATAACTCAGTTGTGCAAATGATCTGTTAGATTATCGCAGTTCAGATCAAAGGCTTAGAATGCTGTGGGACAAAATATCTCGCTTGCTTTTGACTGAAGCGGTGAGAAGAAGCATGAAGAGGTTTACAGATGCACCTGCCTGGCTGCCATGACTTGGAACTTTGTGTTGCCGCCAGCTTCTTGCTCAGCAGGCTGCATATCTAACAGTGTATTACAGTGCAGCAGCTACATCTGCAACTCCTGTCATACCTGCTCAGTCCTGGGAGACGTGTAAGCTTGGGATTTTTTCCCCAGTTCATTTGTCTGCTGTGCCTGTAACTCCCTGTTGCTAGCACTACTGAGCCTTCACAGTCAATGGACACAGCAAAATAAAGTCTGGTGGAAGGGCACTCCCTTACTGAGTGCTGGGTTGGAAGGTAGCGAGGTGCACCATGGCTTTGTTCTGGCTAGGTTAGGTACGTGGATATTTCCATCTGCCCTCAAATATTTCCTTTTTCTAGGGGATCCAGATGTGCCTGGAGGTCTCTTAGGAACCAGAGTGCTCAGAATTATCTGACCTCATGGGGCTCAGGGAGTATCACTGGAGTATGGCACAAAGGTGAGTTCACACCAGCTTGTGTTGAGGAACACAAGACTGGGAGGCCTGGTAATGTCTTATTGCTGGAAAATCTTGCTAGGAGTCCTGTAAAACTGCCAGGATCTGGTGGGGGTTTTGCTCTGCTTAACAAACAACTGCCAGTTGGCAGTGGGCTATGAGGGTTGTATTGCAATATAAATATTCTGAACTTGTGATCGCTGGGGTTTGCACTTAAAATAAAGAGAAATTACTCCTGTGGAGGAAAGCTGATCTTTTTTCTATTGATTTGTGTCATATTTAAATGACTTCTTTAACAGGATTTCATAACTCAACCAGGTGACTTCGTGAGGGAAAGCTGTAGGAGGAAAATAGCTTCCTCCTTTAAAATGGGGGAGTGTTGATGTCAATATGAATTGCTAATCTAAAACAGAGAGCCTTAAAAAAAAAAAATAAAATCAAAAAAGAAACAGAACTAAAATATCTTTCCAAAATGCATGTATTGAGTGTGTGGAAAAAACAGGGAATAGAACCATTCTTGACTGACTCTATTTTTGTAGTTAGGTTTTGTTTTTCTTTTCTTTTTTTTTTTTTTTTTTTGGTTCTGAAAAAAGTTACTCCTTGATACAATTCTGAAGTATAGATGTGGTATTGTAGTAAAAAGAGATCAATAAATTGTAGTGTCTATAGTTAGCTCTCAGAATGCTGATCCAAGTATTGGGAACTTCTCCTTTCCCCATTTGTTTTTTTCAGCAACGATCAGTACCAACTGACATAGCTGATAGAAGGTTTTCTTAGGGTTAAAGAGCTTGCATCAAAATTAGCACCTCTGAAGAATTCTAAGATCATTAAAAAAAAAAAAAGTTGGCTGTTACTATGACTTTTTTTTACAATCACCTTTCCCTTTTCGTTTGAAAGTTTAGACATGTATGAATGAAATTTAAGGAGATGCCAGGTGATCATGATGCTACACAATTTTCTTTCTGTCTCAGTGCCATTTTATAGCTGTTATTTTATATATGTAAAAAATGGAAGATCAAGTTCTGGAGATGGAAAGTTACTGCCTTATAACAATCCCTATCACAGGTTAATACTGTGACGAGGTAGCAAGCATGTCCTCTGCTGAATACATATTAATGCTAGCTTTAACTTCTTAGCTAAGTTGAAAAATAGCTGCCAGAGTTAGGATACAACCATTTCAATAGTCTGCTTTAACACAGTTTTCATATTCATATTGATGGTAAAGTAGATGTACTCATTTTTTTTAAAAAAGAAAATGGTATTTTACGTTAAACTGAAAAGTGGGGAGACTACTTTGGGAAAATCCTGTTGCTAGTTCTGAAAGGTGTGTGTGTGAAGCTCATTGTGACTACTGAGTGCAAATGAAACGTAGGTCAAGAAACAGAGATTTGTGCGCTCCTGGCTTTGGTTATATGCATTACTTGAGCAAGTCTGTGACGTCAAGTGTCCTTTCCCTGGGACAGAATGAGACTATGTGTGGGTGACTGACTTGAGAGAAGACTAAACGGATGGGAACTGGGGTAAGGATCCAGCTTCCCTGGCAGGGTTCTTCATGCCTAATCCACTAAGAAGTGTTCCAACCAAGAAAGGTGTTCCTGCAAGGTTGAAAGACCTGTCAGTTGGATTTTGGGACTGTTAGGATGGTTCAGCATTCAAAAATATGTCTCATGTATTTAACTCATGTCCCTGCCTCTTTGAAACTCCACTGTGGGTAAAGTTTGAACTAATTAACCAGTAACAGATGTAAACCACATCCATATCCAACCATATGTTATCCTTGTAGTTTATCTGTACTTGTTTCCTTTGAAAAACATGAAGGCTGAATGTATATATTTACAAGTATATGGTTTTAGTTTTGCAACTTTTTTATGGTTTCCAAATATAGATGGTAGTGCAGTTTGTTTCAAGGTGTTTTGAATAGAGTACCTGGCACGTTTCCAGCATTTTTCTAATCAGTCACTGGCCAGCTTTTTTAAAAAAAAATAATTTTAGATATGAAGTGAGTATTTTGCAAAGCACTTAATCCAGCTTCAGTCTAGGACTGTAGCCTCTAGATATTGGTTGATATTTGTGATCTTTGCGCCTGGAGAAGAACAATTCTGTGAAGTCTTGCTGCTCCTTTTTATAAAAAGCAAAGTTCTTTCAAGCTCTTCCAGTTTTGGAGAGAGGGGTGAAAAAAAATTGACAGTAAGACTGAATTTTATTATAAAGCTTCAGGAGAGAGGAGATAGAGAAAATGCATAAATGTCTTTTTAAAAATGTGTTTAAAATTTTTATTAAAAAAATAAAGGTTTTTAGACCAATCTCATTCCTGATGTGTTGGTGTGGTTTGAATGTTCATGGATTAGCAGTGTTACCACATTCACAGTAATGAAAAGCTTCTTCCTTCGGGGGCTTACTCAGTAGGGCCACAGCCTTGACGGGACAGGAAGGTGTTTTGCTCTATTGTGAGACTGGAAATCCATTTTATTTGTTGAGTATAAGGCAGACAAAAGTCTCCTTTTTATTCCCTTCACCCCTTCATGTGAAAGCTCTGCTGTTTGGCCTGAGGGAAGTAGGCTACAAAAGAAGGTATCAAATTTTGCAGCCGTTCCTATAGTGTTGCTGTTGCTCCTTGAACCCAGCCTGAGGGAGTCATTAGAGTGATCTTCTAGCAGCTGATGAGGGGAAGAATAAAGTTTCTGTAGCACTCAGTCTGTCACAGCCGTGGAACCTGGGCTCCACGTTAAAACACAGTTGCAAAATTACTGTATTCAAGCTTAGTAACACTTAAGATTTATATATTTACCTAATATTATGTAAGAGTTTTCCAAGTAGTTTATTAAAATCATATGATATTACTTACAATATTTTAACTGCCTACACCATTCTTTCTTCAAATTAATACTCCAGTATATAAATTGCTTTCTTATAATGTTTTTGGGTTATTTCAGAAATGGATTTTTAAATAAAGTAGGCTCAAAGAAATGATCCTTTTTTATTTCTGTATTCACTAGTTATCTCCCTAAGCAGAGGCTGATTTGAGTTATATGGTGGTGTAACATAAACCATAACCTAAACAACATACTGAAGGGAAAATATATATGTAGGTAGTATAGAAGCTTTAAATTAGATGAATGCTATTGTCAGAGTAGGACTGCATTAGAAAATGATTTTTTATTACTGAACACCAGTGCATAGTGAAACTACATAACAATGAATTAGCAGGTGTTTGAATTATTTTAAGAAATTCTTTTGTTTACAAATGTTGTGGTGAGCACAAAGTAACAGCAAATTCAGATTTCAGCACAAATACAAACAGTTTTTACATTATTTATAACTATCAATGTCTATGCTGCAGATTTTTTGTCTAAAAAAACCCTAAACTAATTGGTGTTTCATAGACAGCTACAGTGGAACTGGTATTTGCCAACATCCTTTTTTTCCATGCCCATGTTTGTTGCAGTTAAAACTACCTACTGGTGACTCTTGTGTAAACCAGCTTACACTCTTGAGTCTTGAACTACTTCACCTTTCTCTTCTCTCTCAAGCTTGAGCACAGGCTTAATCTTTGGGATCTCAGTCTTAATCATAAAGCCCTCAATTCATGTTTGCTGCTTTAGCTTCTCCATTCTTCTGGGTGGGAAGTGCTCAGATCTGATTTCTTCCTGGGCTTGCTCACTGGTAACACATGTCAACTTTGCTTCTGAAATAGTCAGACATAAGAAGGAAATGGTGTTTGAAAAATCCACACAGTCTCCTAACAAGCCCAAAGCTTGTGGAGGGGTTAGGAGTGTGTGTTGTGTGAAAATTGGGCTGAGCTGAATTTTTTTAGATAAGTTTATTTCCCAAAGCAATTATTACTTTTTTGATCTACTTAAGCCAAAGTGTCTTCTAGTTTAGTGTAATATGTAATGAGAGAAAAAAAAAAGGGTAGAGAATTTTATATGACGACACAGCTACCATGAGTGACATGAATTAGTAAGAGTTGGGCGTTGGCTCAAGTCCTGAGCAGAAATGACCATGTGGGTGTAGTTCTTCCATGCTGTCTCCTCTCCAGCAGGTTTGGTGTCACTGTGGTCTGGTCGCTGGCCTGTGACTTCAGCAGTGGTTTGCATTTTAAACTCAGCCTCTTTAAAACCAGTGACTGACGGAAACTGAAGCATTGGAGTCAAGCAAATAATAACACATGAATGCCAGGAGACTGACTTATGCACCTCCCTGCTGAATTCCTTACCTTTTCTCCTAGACATTCTGCCTTCCCACAGGAAAAAACCCCTCCCACTAGACCTAGATTCAGGCTTAACTTGTACATCTGGCACTGATGTCTGGTGTGTGACAGAGATACTGTCAGCTATATGACAGACATTCCAGGTGATTTCAGAAGTCTTTCACAGAGAGCCACAAACCCAAAGTAGCCTGTTTCTGGTGTGGTAGCACTGCTGCTTTTAGTGTTAAACCCCCTCTTCCCGAATGATGAATGGGGACTTCTGCAAAGACTAGAGGAACCATTTGGGTTTGCAGGTAATTCATTGGGATTGCTGAATTCAGAGGGTGTTTTCCCAGGCCGTCTGGAAAACCATGAAAAAAAATGGTATCAAGGCATTAAAGACACTGCAAGTGTGAGTATAGAATGAATCTGCTTGCCCTTCCTCTATAATTTGAATTGGCTTACAGTAATTAAATCAGATTTTTGAAGGTATGGAGGAAGGCATCTTCCAATAACACGTTCACAGTCTGTAAGAGACCTTTTGCAGAACTGGGAACAGGTTCTGGGTCACTTCCGAAAAATCGGTGTTGGGCTATAACAAGCAGCCTGTTGGGTTGTGTTACAGCTGCCAAACACAAAACATGTGCTGCCCTGCATATCCAGCTGTATTTCTCATGGAAATACTGTGGCTATTGGAATTGAAGCAGAAACCCCTTTATTTTTGTAGTACAGTAATTGTGAAAGGATTTTTTCCACTACAGCAGCTTTGTCTTCATGTCTGCCACTTAGGAAAGTTTAACACCATTTGGAACTGTTTTCACTTATAGAAAGGTAAATCCTGTGTAAGGATAGCCATTTATTGGAAGGCTAAGTAAGATGGCAGGTGGTCTGGATGTACGATTTTGTCAGGTTTAGACACTGAGAAAAGTATCAAACTGTGGAAAAAGTTGTCATAATAGAAACTATATATACAACTAGCATGTAGAGATTTTTAATTATGTTTAAATTAGGTCAGATGTGTTTGAGTGAACTACATCCAACAGGGAAAGATTAAAGATGGTCCCTATCGTTTAAACACACACAGTCCCAAGCCTTTTTTAATCTCTGGTGGCTGTCTTGGTGTGCTTCTGGCTGTGCAGTGAGTTTTCCCTTGGGAGAAGGAACCAACTCCACCTCCCTAAACCCTTCTTTCAGGCAGCTGTAGTGAGCAATAGAGGACCTCCTGAGCCTCCTTTTCTCCAGGCTAAATACCCCCAGCTCCCTCAGCTGCTCCTCATCAGACTTGCACTCCAAACCCTTCCCCAGCTCCACTGCCCTTCTCTGGACTCGCTGCAGCCCCTCAATGTCTTTCTTGTGGTGAGGGGCCCACAACTGAACACAGCACTTGAGGTGCGGTCTCACCAGTGTCAAGTACACGGGGACAATCACTGCCTTGGTCCTGCTGGCCACACTATGTCCTGACGCAGCCAAGATGCCATTGGCCTTCTTGGCCACCTGGACACACACACTGGCTCGTGTTCAGCCACTGTTGAGCTGCATCCCCAGGTTCTTTTCTTCTGGGCAGCTTTCCAGCCACTGCCCCCAGCCTGTAGCGCTGCCTGGGGTTGTTGTAACCCAAGTGCAGAATTCAGAGCTTCACCTTGTTGAACCTCATACAACTATCCTGAGCCCATCAATCCACCCTGTCCAGATCCCTCTGTAGAGACTTCCTACCCTCCCCCAGATCGAGACTCCTGCCCAGTCAGTTTGGTGTTGCCTGCAAACTGACAGAGGGTGCACTCGGTCCCCTTGTCCAGGTCATCAATAAAGATGCTAAACAGGACTGGCCTGTCACCACCACTCTCTGGGCCTGGCTACCCAGGCAGTGTTTCACTCTGTGAACAGTGCACCCATCCGATCCATTAGCATCCAGTTTCTCCAGAAGAGTGCTGTGGGAAACAGTGTCAAGGGCATTACTAACATCCAGGTAGACAACATCCACAGGCTTTCCCTCGTCCACCAAGCAGGTCACCCTGTCGCAGAAGGAGATAAGTTTGACCAAGGAGGGCCAGCCTCTCATAAACCCTACTGGCTGAGCCTGATCCCTTGGTTGCCTGTACCTGTTGCATGATGACACTCAAGCTGATCTGCTCCATGACCTTCCCCAGCATCAGGGTTAGGCTGACAGACCTGTAGTTCTCCAGATCTTCCTCTGGCCCTTCTTGTAGATGGGCATCACATTTGCTAACATCCAGTCAATTGGAATTCCCCAGTTAGCCAGGACTGCTGGTAAATGATGGAAAGTGGCTCAGTGAGCACTTCCACCAGCTCCTTCAGTACTCTTGGGTGGATCACATCTGGCTCCATGAGTTCACGTGTCTAAATGTCATAGCAGATCACTGACCATTTCTCCTTGGATTATGGGGTTTCATTCTGGTCCCTGTCTTCAAGCTCAGGGGGCTGGGCAGCCTGAGATCAACTGGTCTGACTGTAAAATACAGGAAAAGAAGGCGTTAAGCACCTCAGTGTTCTCCTCATCGTTTGTCACTCTGTTTCCCCCCATGTCAATGAAAAATAGATATCCTCTGAAATATGGTGGTTTCTGAAAAAGCAGCACAGCGCAAATTCTTATTGTGCATTGGTGCATCTGTTGCATCTGAGTTTTTGCTGTTTACCTTCTTTTATACCTCTGCAGTGTAACAGCTTCTTCAAAGAATTTCTTTACTTCCACTGTCAACATGTTTGACTCATCACGTCTGATGTACAGTATAGTTTAAAATCAAAATGTTTTCATGTGATAAAGGAATTCTGACTGTCCTCCTCATTTTCTAGAGGCCTGCTCTGAGACCACCTCTGGTTATGATCCACATGTGCTACTGAAGCTGGCTAGAATGGTGTGACAAATGTAAGTATTTTGGAGAAACTTGGCCCTGCAAGCCTCCATTTGTGTACTTGAAATTAACAGATGCTTCACTATCCCTGTGTCATGCCCCCGCTTCTGTAATGTGCATACAATGATATCATTCATATCATCACACAAAGATGATGTGAAAATGAATCAAAATGAATCACTCAATGTTTGTAATGCATTCAGATGTTGTGATGAGCGCTGTAGGAAAACCCACAAGCAAATGAATAATTCATTGTTCAAATCAGGCTTTGAACAGTACGTGGTAAACAAGACATGGGACTTCACATTGAATAGTAAGAGTAAGGCCAAATAATTAATGATCAACTTGTTCAACTATCACTGTTCATTCTGAGTGTTGAAAGGGAATGGCATCTTGTGGAAAGAGTGTGGTCATGTCCTAAGGGATTGGATGTTGGTATATGATGGGAAAGAATAATAAAGAAAAATAGTTTATGTTTTTTTTTTCTTTTGTTCTTTCAGTGAACTTTAGTATTAGTTATGATGTGTGTTTTGGAGCAAAGATGAAGTGTGTTAAGCTTCCTAAATGGCCCAATTTTAAGTTTGTGTATCTTCCTTTACAAAGATGTGATAGTATTGGAGAATCCTAATGTCTTCTTTAATTCTGTTTCCATAGTTTCCTGCCACCCAGTGAACCCCTTTGGTCTTTGGTGTTCAAGCATCAAATGAAGGGTGTAACACCTTCTCTGGACACTGTGGTACAGCCTCTGGATATATTTTTTTAGTTTGGGTTTTATATCTTGATATGAAATTATTTTAAGAGCAGCTAATGGAAGAGGAAAGTTAAACTTTCTCCTATGTACTGGCTGCAAGATAAAAGTTTCATTTTGATGGAATCTCAGGTTCTGGAATAGCTTGTTCCTGTGTTCAACCTTTTGACCATGATAGCTCTGAATGTTTACATTTTGAGAGTGAAAAAGAAAACTGAGGGAGGTATTTGCAGCTACACTACACAAAAATATGTCAATAATTCAGGCTGACTAATAGCTCGTCTAGTAACCAAAGTCACCTGCAATTTTTTATAGTCCTAGAGCATAAGCTGTCCAGAACATATAATCAATTCCACTCTGCAGATGGAACTGATGTTTCTTTTCCCAGGCATCTCCTTCCTACTTCCCTAAGATGAATCTTTAAAAATCAATTCCGTAATTTGATCAGTTTAAAATCCTGAATATGCTGAGGTAATTATACCAAACTTGTAGCATTTCACTGCTTCCAGTGACAAATCTATTGGCAATGCAGCATTAAAAATAAACCAGAATTTCCATGAAAACTGTTATAATTCACATTTGTAATTTAAAAATTATTATAACTGTATTTTTTTATATTTTAAGTGCAAGACCATTGACCACAGACGTGTCCAAGAGACAGCCACAGCCTGTGTTAATACAAGGACATTACTCAGTGTGAGAAATAGCAGTTATATCACACCCGCTTTTGAAAACAAAAGCAAATCATGTTTTAAAAGCAATTCTCTATTTCACAATTCTGGAACAATTTAACAGAGTGTTACTGCTTCATAATATTTGGGCAAATTTCGAGGGCAAAGCCTACCTAATAGCCGAGTGATTGGAATGAAACACAGGATCAAACATAAAGGGATAAATCTGCATTTTAGGATTGTAGAGAAATATGAACTTTAACTACGTTAGCAGGACGAGAAATGTAATAAAAGGAAAAAACATTCTTTCCTAGATTCCAAAGCTGACAAAGAACAGCAAACACAATTTTTGTATTTTTTTTTACTATGACGTATGTAAACAGAAAACTTGCAAAGTATGAACTCATCTTCTGCAAAGATGGGCCAAATTATCACACCTATACGTCAATACATTCAGGGAGTTCTAAATGTAGTTTCACTGGCCTTTTATGAGAGATGAGTTTTGAATGTTAACTGGTATTTGCTTCTGTCTTTGTCAGCATTTTCTTAAGGTCCTGCATAATTTTTAATCTGATTTCATAGTAAATCCAATACCTCATCAACCTCACAGCCAAAATCTCACAGAGGTGGATTTCTCAAGTTTGCAGGTATTGGAAACTTAAAATGAGACCTGTAACTTGGAGACAGAAGCTGGTGAGTGTAGGTAACTGAAGTAGTGTGCGAATCTGCTGGTGTCAATCAGGCTCTGAGCTGGCAACTACTGAGTTAGTTCTTTGCATGTTTTGCCCAGGAATCTCAAAGCCTGTTATACCCAATAAATTACTCTTGTCCACAATGTGGAAGATGTATGTAAATTACTATGGGCTTATTTTAAGCCTGTGCAAATGGAAACATAAATCAGCTTGGTTTACACTGCATGCAGAAGTGGTGTCAGGAACAGAAACCAAAGGTCTTCTTTCTCCTCTGGGTCAGCTGACCCAGGAGTGTGAGAAAGCTCATTCATGTGCACAGAATTCTGCCTGCTGTCAAAACTACTTCAGTCTTTAGCCTACTTCCCAAAGAAAACAAGACTTTTTCTTTTTTTATTTTTTTTCTCTCTCCTTTTTTTTCTTTTTTTCTCTCCCTCCACACATCTTCTGCCCCATCCCTTCACCCAATAACCTTTGATTGTCTTGGCCATAGGAGGTTTGGGCAGAGTTGGAAGGGGAAAGCAATAAAAATGTTATGAAACATGGGACTGGCTAGAAGAGGAAGATCAGTCAGTCCTTTCTGAGAGATGTGTGAGCCTACCAGGTCTGTGCTCTGTCTGGCCTGAGAGCTTGGCTGAACCTCTTGAACCGTGGCTCAGGCTTTGCCATAGCAGGGCTGCCTCTGTGCCCAGCTGGGAGTTAGCTGGTGGAGGAGGGATGTGCGGAACCTTGTTGAAATGGTGTCACTGGAGTAAGGGTTGCTGGGAGTTGTAATTGGCCATAAATGAGAGAAGCCTAGGTTTTATTACTGGCACTGTTTGCAGAAGAACTTGGAGCAATTCTTTCTGCCTGTAAGAACACATTTAGCCTACTTGGGAATGTACTGTTATAATTTTGATCAGCTTGGCAATTAAAAAAGGCATTTCATTTCCAACTAGAGTTGATAAAGCAGAAACTTATTTAAAATATTGAACTCTAAGCTCCTTCAAGGGAGTGTTTCTTCAAATAAATATATAACAGCATCTCAAACTCCAAGAGGTTGTTGTTTTGGTTTTTTTTTTTTAATCTTCTAAGTAAGTGTTCTTTGCAGTTATGTCTTTCATCTCATGGGAACTGTCTGCTCCTTGTTTTAATCCCAAAACATCATCAAAGTCAGTGGGAAAGAAGAGGAAAAAAATAGTATCTGCAAACTCCAAAATAAAAGCTTAGTATATTGTGATTGAGCTGGGCAAAATCCTATCCTGGTAGTTTTAGACTCTGTATAGGGAATTTTCAGAGTTGGAACTTTTAACTGCATTGGTATATGGACACAGAATTATTCTTTTCACCAAGAACCACGCACGTGAAATGTGTGAGGAACATATGGAGTGATGTTTAATTTTGTTATCCTTTGGAGTACAACATTGTAGCTATTTAGTGTAGAAGGAAATCAGAAATGTGTATTGGAAACATCTCCCCAGTCTGTTTGGAAGAGAAAAATTGAGACTGTTGTCCTTCTGCTCCCCCTGGAAAATCTGCTAACTTGATATTCTGTAGTCTGAGCGAGCTCTCAAGGTCATCAAGTTTTTTGAAGCCTGTGGCCTTAGTATTCCTACAGATAATAGCATCAGGCCCATTATCTCATGCTCTTCAATTTTGTTTTGGCTTCCTGCAATTTACATCCCATTGTCCACTGATATTTTCTGCGTTCTTTTAAAGTAAAATCAAATAACACTTCCTATGTTGGCTCTGGACTTAATAAAGATCAGACATGCAGCATTTGGGACTCTTAAAATAACACGTTTTAATACAAAGATGTGAGATATCTTTTGAAATCTGTTGTGGATGTTTATTTCCTGCTGGGCTTAATTTAGGAATCTAGTGCTAGCATTAAACCAAGGGGAAAAATGTTTGCTCTTTCATCTGTGTGCCACATCCCATCCAAAATCACTAACAGCTCCTTTAAATTTCTGATCTTTGTCCCCTGCTGGATGTGCATAATGCACATGCCTGTCTGACACGTGAGACAGCCAGAGCCTTAAGAAAAAGAAATGAAATTGCTAAGCTTATGCTTCTTGTCTTAGGCCTCATAATCATCTACATTTTGGGAGAATGACAAGCGTCCAAATCTGTTTTGATTTATTAAAGATGCAGCTTTTTCTTTTTTTGAAGAAACCTCTTTCTTACCAAGTCAAAAGTCCTGATCTTATTGGAAAAACAAAACACAGGTAAAAATACTTGAGGAACAAATACCTTCCCCATATCAGCGGACTATTTTCCTTTCTTTAATACTGCCTTTGAATACAAAAGTAAATACTTTCAGGCGGGTCACCTTAAAAGTACAAAATTTACTAAGGTCAAACTTGAATGTGAATCTGTCTTTAACACCTGGCCAAAAGCTCATTATGTAGGTGTACACCATAACACGCAGAAGAACTTCTGGTTTTGTGCAAGCTGGTATGAAACTGTGTGGCTTCAGACATTCAACTGCATAAATCACATCAAAGAGCTGGGATCAGAGTTTAAAAGAAGTTTTCACTTTCTGTTTGATAAAAGTCTATCTTTGTTTGAAAAATCATCTTGGGCCCATTGTGCTATAATAGAGATTACATATGAAAAAAGTGTTTTAAAAGAAAGTTATTAAGTTGTAAAATGTAACATTGAAAAGTTTGATGCTAGAATCAGTATTGGTTCTGTAATCTCAATGGATACGTTGTATGTAGGCATTATGATACAGATTTTAATTATATGCTTGCATCTTTTTTCTCTGTAGTTTCTCTGCCTCATTTACATAAACATCTCTTCTCACCTCTCCCTCCCCTCAAAGAGAAAGCCACTCTTTAAACTGACAAGCTATTTGATGTTTTGTTTTCCCTTTATGCAGTATAAGAGCAAACTGCACTAACTGTATGCTGTTCCAGCCCTGATATGAGGGCAAAATAATTAATTCTTTCCTGCAATTCTCTGTGGTACTTCACCAATTGAGGAGCAGAGTGATCCTCTACAACATAACAGCAGCTTTTTAGTTGCAATTGCAAGGAAAGCCCTGCGAGCACAAACTTACAGAATTTATGTATTGAAATTTAAGTTATTTTTACAAAGTGTCTGTGCACAGATTTAAATTTTCTACCAGGTAGAGAGATCTGAGAAGATTCTGAGTTAAAAAAATTTAAAAATATAGAAAGAAAAAGCAGGCATGTTCATAACTGACAGGAATGTTGCCAGTTCCTGATCCAAAGCAAGTGTCTTTAAAGGCTTCCCAAAGGAAAGGCTGCCAGGATTTTACAGTGTGTATTCTTCAATTCATTTGTTTGTGAAAACTGAAGTTTATGTTTAGAAAAGGAAAATTTCAGGCCAAACAGTTTAATTTGCTGGAAAATAGGTCTTTGAAAGTAAAAATATCTGACCCACTTGGTAATCGAGGGTGCTGTTTTGCTAAAAGTATTAGTTTTGTAAAAGACTAAGAAAGTGTACTAAACTTTGATTTTCTTCAAAATGTTCTGTTGTTAGCATATTCAGAATATTCTGCACATAGTGGGCAATAATCAGCTGTGCTATGCCAGTAAGAGTATGCTGGTCAGATATGCCTTGGGTCTGATCTGCCTTCTGTATTTCAGATTCCTGTCAGTGCCTTATATAATGGCAGTTTTTATTTTTTTTTTTTTTTAATGATGTTCAGTAACAGAAATAAACTAGAACTTACTCCAAGGCAGAGTGAGTGTTCATTTCTAAAATGAGATTGTTTGCTCAGTAGTCTTCAAAGCTGGCTTTGTCAAAAGGGGTAACATGATTTTTCAGGGTCTTTTCAAAGACCCTAAACTCTGGTTAACACTTCATATCAAAGGAGGAAATTAAGGAGTATTTCTTTGGAGTACGTATTTCGCTTTCTTGAGCTTTATCTATCTTCCAAAACCTTGGTATTCACCTTAAGCAAAGTGATGAAACTTGAAAGGAGCAGATATAGCTCAGCCTCAGTTAGAAGGAATTGCTCCCAAGCACCTCTCCACCTGGCACTCCTGATAAAAAGTTGTTTTAACTGTAGTGTACTCCAAAAAATCTACTCAGTGTCCTTATTTTTTGCCCCATACTGGGCACATATTACGTGACTCAGAGGTCATGGTGTGTCCCAAATGCAAGACACTGATGACTTTTTGCAGTCTCTTTGATCCATTATTTTCTTTTACTTTGTAACAGAGAGAGCTGTGTTGTAAGCACAAACCGAGGTACAGGAGAAGAAACTCAGTGACAATCGCAGGGATGTGATATTGTATCTCCCACACCATTTTGCTGACCTTATTTTGGTATACTATGTTCATCATTTATGTGAAATTGTGATTTCTCACGTTGATATTAAATCTCATGTAGGCAGCATTTCACTCATTTGGAGGTTGGGGTAGAAAGGAAAGGCAAGCACCATCAAAGGGCTGTGTAAGAACCAGCTCTCTGTCTTAACAGAAAGCTGCCACAAAATTAAATTGTCCTGATGATGAGATGCCATTAGTACATTACCTCCAATAAGGTCTTCATTTCATCAGCTGTGTCATTACTGGTAAAAGAATGAAAATGAATGCTGAAGTGGTGCACAGGCCAACTCAAAACACGAAACAAAACTTTTTATCTTCAAAAAACCCCAAACCAGTTGCTCATAAAACAAACCATCCCACCATACATCCTGGTATTTTCTTTGTGAAGTGTTTGTTCAATAAAAAACCTGTCCTTTTGATTGTCTTTAGAGGAAGATACACCAGCGGGAAAAGTTCTAGGCTGGTGGTAAAACTTTCAGAGATTACAAATGGATTGAAGACTTCTATGGCCAATGTTTTTATAAAAATTTGGACATTGAAGGCCTCTTCACTGACTTTTAGTGAGAAAATATTTCTGAGCATGGTTCTGAAGAAGAGTCTTAAAAGCTAAACCATTTGGGGAGTTTTTAAAATGCTATCATCAATCTTTATGTGCTGTAATGGGGCCAAATTTTAGGCAATGGGAACAAAGGAAGTCCTAGTTGGGTGCATTCCTGTTCTTAATTGGAGGCTATGAAAAATGCATCAAAGTGTGGAGAAAACACAAAACTTGTATTAAAACCACAAAACCAATATAAGTATCTTCTCATAAAATAGTTTTATCTTCACCTTTTTCTTTTATTTTGAGAATGACCATAATATATAATGGGAATTTTATATGGAATTATCTTGTAATCAAGCTTCAGCATCCCATGTGTAGACGAAAATATGTGCATCTGTGTTGCTGTAGTAGTTACTCTTATTTTGCAGCATTTCCTATACAGAGAATGGGAAATATGCAGGCAAATTTAGCTCCTGTAAATGAAAAAGACTTAGTTTTAATGAGTGCTCTCTAGAGTTTTTTCATATTTTGTTCATTTGGGCATATCTGGGTTTAGTGCACATTTTCTTAACCTAAAAAAAAAAAAATCCAAAAAACCACAACCTCAAGAAAGCCACCATGAATTCTTCAGTTCAGTTTCACAGATTTTTGTATTTTTGTCCTCGTAAGGTAATTTCTTTAGCACTGGTAGTTGTTACGATGTATCTTCTCTGTTCCCGGACTTCACTTCTCGTTTGTCGGATGTGTCTTACAGAACTCCAAAGAGAGCTGAGAACATACCTGACTCTGATACAGTGATATATATATAGCCAAATATGAGCAAAATGAAGCTTGCAATGCTTATACTTCTGTATTTTACTGTGGTATTTATGTAACACTTCAGATTATTGTGCTGGCATTTCAGATATTTCAATTTCTCCCCATCACCGTTATCCTTAAAATTGTTTCTGTAGATAGTGGGCCAGAAGAAGGAGATGCAACAAAGCTTTTTATGTAATCCATGTAGCAGGGATCATCCAGATTAGGTCTCTGCAGAGAAGGTGTTTGGCTTTCAGACCTGTACTTTCTTTAAAAGTGCAAGTACAGCTCACGTTCACCTCTTGTGTGTAACGAAATACTCAAGTTTTACAGTTCATGTGCAGGAACTGTCTGTGTAGGTGTCTCTGATACTTCAAGGCTGGTTTGTAACCTGCTGGCTCTGGCATGGTTTTGTCCATTTAAAAATAAATTCTGATTTTTTTTTTTTTTAATTTTTTTATCACTAAATATAATTTGCATGAAAATTTTTGAGAAATCTGAATTCATGGCCAAATTTATGAGACTCCATGTTAAAATTCCAGATGCTTGTTATGAATGTGCTGCTAGAAGTAGGGGTGTCTATGCTGGGTTTGGTATGTGCTTTGAATGATGTGACATTGGAGGATAAATAGAAGTCATCCTTAGATGTGCAGAGTTATTGTCGTGAGCAAAGAAATTGAATCTGTAGATTTTTGGGGCAGCTTTTGATTCTGTGCATTGCTTGTCTGGTGCTTCTCAAGCTTTTGCTTTGAAAATACAGAGATTGCGTATTTTGACCGAATGTTTTATAGATTGTGGATAAAACATTAAATATGGTTTACTGGATGTTTGTTCTTTATTGATGTAAATTTTCTTTTCTTGATTTCTAAAACATAACATTTTTTTCTGTTATTTTTGCCTTTTCAGTAGAAAAATAGGCTTTAATAAAGAGAAACATTTGATTGCCACAAAAGAACAAATCAATTGATGCTTTTTTTTGACCTAGCTATGTGAGAAGTATTTCAAAAAGTATCATACAAATACAAAATGAGTGAATCTGGCTGCAGCTTATTGTTTAATGGATATGAGAGAGACTTTAGGTTCAGTGTCATTAAGCAGTTTCCTTAAATGGGGATGTGGTTTGGAATGGTTGTTTATAAATATGCAGATGTACTTAAGCCCAATAACTGTCAAGCATTTGCAAGTTAATGAAGCGCTGCTGCACTAAGCAGTGGACAGCCAGCTGGAACTGTGGATATAGGATTTATGCTGAGGATCTCAAGGAAACTGCCATGCCATGTAAACAGAAGGTATGGCTCCTATAGACTGGCAGAGATCTTGTTCACTAGTGACACTTATTTTCTTGTATTCTGTCAGATGCACAGTAAAACCAAGTTCTTGCTCTCTCCAACGCTTCTGTTTTTTTCACAAAAAAAAACCAGTTTTGAGGACAGAAATGAATGCCCTTCTTTCTCAGATAGACAACTGGACTCATAAGGGAATAATTACAAGTCTAATTCAGCTCTTTTAATGACATCAGCCCAATGATTCTTGGATTCAAAGTCCCGGATGAGTTCCTAAGCTTTTTAACTCTAAGCTTCTAGGCTGAAATAGTATGACTTTTAAATTTTGTTTTCATTGGAAGATCAAAGAAATGACTGCAGCATTAATTAACTGCGTGTATTTTGTTTGTGTAGCCAACTGAAGAAAGATTGTGTGTTTAATACCATTCATTTGCTGGGTGAGATAAGGAAAGGAAAGAAGGCTGGTGTGTTGGGCCTATCGGGCTGACGAAAGCTTCTAGAAGTTGGTCATTCCATGTATGTATTCTCTAGAAGATTTTTCTGTCAGATTTCAGTCTGATAATCCTGACATGAGCTTTTCTAATGGGCTGGATTCCAGATGGATTACTTGGTGTGATTGTTTGTCTCATCTTGCGCAGATTTTAAGCACATGAAGATTTTTTGTTTTGTACAAAAGTTACAAATATATAGTTGGGAATGTAGAGGGGAATTACATGTTTCTACATTGTTTTCTTTTTTGTAACATAATGACTTCCCCTTATAAAAGAATACAATGGGGGACTGCTGGTACCCTGTTTGCTTGACTAAAATTGTACTCCCTTGTGCCCAGTCTTTGCAACTCACTATATTGTCCTTAAGCTTTTTCTGGAGTTGGGTGCAGTGCTTGCTTTCTCCAGGTATGGGACATCTCTGCTGGTCTCTATGATACTTCAAAGACAAGAGAGAGCAGACACACTACAAGAGCAACCTCTTCTCGCAGCACCTCTGGGTTCAGCCCATCTCTGATATCCTCACAGCTGCTGAGTTGCTGCTGTCCCAAAATGATGACTGCTTCTGCTAGACTGGGGTGTAGAGCACGACTGAATGCACATTATCAGAAAATGTCCTTGGTTTCCTCCTAGTTTCTGTTTGCTTGTACTGTAAGGGAAGGGAACCTCTTTACCAGTCACATACAAAGATGGTGCTTCTTGGTCTAGTTTGCTCAGAAATAGGACAAGGAGTCGTGCAAAGCAGCTGCTGCGTGCTGGGGACAGAGAGCCGTGATATTTTGCCGAGGAGGAGAAATGCTGGAGGAAACTGTGCCCCCTTCTACACGTCCTTTTTGTAATGTAAAGGGATTATTCCTTAGTTCGAAGCGGTCGTAGATCTTTGCCTGCCGGTTGGAGGCAGCACACCTGTGCGCCGGCTCCAGGGGGTGCTGGCTCTGGTTGCCTGCTGGCTGCCGGCGGCCGCTCTGATCCTGTTTCTGCGGGAACAAGTGTTGGATCAGCACACGGGATGTATTGAGAACGATAACACACAAATATTGATTTACTGGCTACCTGAGCTATTTCTGTGGTTGCAAGCTGTCTGCCTTCAGCCGCGTGCCTAACGCTGCACGAAAGTCACAGTGCCCCTGCTCTGCCGCCTTATCCTTCTCGCTTGCAGAGTCTAAGGAGTGTATTACCACGGGGCATGTGAGAAGGTGCACCCGGGGAGTGCCTCTGTGGGAGATACTGGTCAGCCAGAGCTTAGTCCAACCTGTTTCTTCCAGTACTACCAGTGCCAAGACTTTGTGTTACATTTGTTAACTCTGCAAACTCAGGACAAGGACTGCTGTGGTGTCTGACATCTCCCAGAGGAGTGAGGAGCAGACAGCAGAACAGAACTGGGGAGGTGGTAATCTTGCAGTTTTACACCCCCTGTCTGTCCCTTCCTTCCTTCCTTCCTTTTTCTTTCTGCCTTAAAAAAACCCCTAGCCCTATCCCTTCATATTTAGTGCTGTGCAAAAGGTTAAATTCAGCCTGTCTCAGTTTGAGCAAAAGGGGGTGAAAAACACCACTATGATAATAAAATTATGTTCTGTGTAATTTTAGATGTCAGTCTGAAAATCTGCTGATTTGGGATCATGTTCAAGCGTAAGTCCAGGCCTGCAATAGAGTGGCAACTGTGCTTAAAAATTCTGACTTTACTCTTCCATGAATGCAGATTTAACCCTTATTACTATCTAGATAACACCAGAATTGTTGGTTTTGATCTTACTACACAAGATGCCAATCAACAAGCAGATTCCTTGTGATTAACCCCTTACTAGATGGACTCCTATTTTTTTTTAAAACCTGTACAGCTTTTTTTTTTGTATATCCCTAGGCACTTTTGCCTTTTGTGGTTTAATTACACTTTAAATAGAAAGGAATTTTGACTTTCCTGGGCAAGGGGTTAAAACAGAGTTTGCACCTGAAAAAGGGAATTTAATGCTATGCCTATCAAGTAGCAGTAGGATTAAAATCCCAGAATGCCTGACAGCTGTCTGTCTGACAATGCCTGACTGTATTCTGTTGCCCTCACAGTCCTATTAGAACACCTTTCCAGGGCTCAGTGAGCTCCTGAGAGTTATGCTTGTTTCAGAATCTTTCCTTCTGCCCTTCCTTCTCTTTCTTTTTTATTATTAAATTACTTATAAATTACTCCCTGGATTCTAAGGCTGTTAAGTACAGCTCATCAAACTTTGACTTTATGCCAGAGAAGCTTTTGGCTTCTTCAATTTGTCCAGCTTCAAATTGCTCCCGTTGTCCAAACCTGCAGCTGGCTATTGATGTGGTGTGGGAAAGCCCCGACGGAGCAACCTCTCCTTGAGAGTACAACACAGGACCAGCAGGTGTCATGGAGACCTTCAGGCTGTTTCCACGAGCTGAAAGTGTTGTTTCTGCAGTTTGGGATCCCTCTGTGGGCTTGGTACCTGCTTGTGCTGCCCTCCAGCTTCTGCAACACTGTTTTATTGCAGCGTGCTACAGAAATTACCCTTGCTGGTGGAACTTGTTGCCAGTGGGGCTTTTTTAAGGGTCCTGGGCACTACCGAGACAGCTGGCAGACACTTCTTGTACTGAAAATCTCCTTGCAAAAATTGGAGATCTTGCAATTGTTTCAGTTGTCTGCTTTACTTAAAAACCCCCGCTGCATGTCAAAACTAAAGGAGTCTTTTTTCTCCTTAACACACTGATACTTCCTGGTAATTGTGAGCAGGACATAAACCCATTAAAGGACCCCAATTAGTTCTTAACCAATGTTTATACAATAGCTCAATACAAATTATGTTTAAACATTAGCATAAAGCAAAACTGTGCTATTTTCATTTTGACAAATTTGCGTACGCTGTGGAAACCACAGGATTTGTGGGAGGAGGAGAATGCCTTGGAGAAGAATCCAGCATTAACTGGCCATTGGTTACTGAGATGGTACACAAACCTCGGCGTCAGGCTGGCTTTGTTTGTTGCTGCAGGAGTTGTGTGCTGCTGAATGGTTTTTTAAGGAACACTTTTCTCAGTTGCTTGCTTGCCTAGAGGTGGTCTCCTCCACCACAAACACCGTACTCTTGCCAGCCATCCCTTCAGGCTCAGTGTGCTGGTGTAAAGTGAAGCAAGAAAACATATTCACAGACCACAGCATGCTGCATCTTATCAGCAGTGGCCAGCAAACAAGCTCAAATCAGCCCTAATTTGTAAAAAGCTTACCAAGCAAGGACTAGCTTCCTCAGGAGACAAGTTGCCTATTTCTCACCAGCTGAAATGATGAGATACACTGGGGGCTGCTGTCCTGGATCGATTGAATGTGCTGATGCCCTGACACCCTTTGCAGACTTCAGACGTATTTAGTACTTCGGGCATGCCTCCATACTGCTCTATTTATCCTGAGCCTCTTGGAAACCATGTGTCTGTGATTCATGGGGCATTGAGCCTGGGCTAATCACCTATGTTGACAGGCAGGGTATATTTTATTGGGCTTAATGCAACCTTAATGTTGTCGTGCAGTTTCCAGAATACTTTGTGTGGATATGCCCACGATCAGAGGAACTTAGAGTGACTTGGAATTTGTCCCTGTCCAGTTCAGACTGCATGACCTTCAAAGCAACTATGAAGCAATATCCCTTCCTTTTTCCTCTGTGCCCAAAGGCCAATCCAGGACAAGGAGGTTTTGAAGGGACACGAGAAAAACAGAGCCAAAGTAAACACCAGCAAGGAAAGAGGAGAGGAAGAAACAGAAATAGCCATGGAAATCTGTCAGGTACAGAGAAGGCCCTTTTTGACTTACTCTATTTCTTATAACACTTAGCATACATTTAGTTAAACCAGTAAAAAAGCCATTCTGACCCTGTGAGATGTTATGTTTGTATTTACAGTATATTCCTGTTGGGAAGATTATATTCAGCATTTGAACTATGACAAAGTGGAATTGTTTTGTAGGAACAGTGTATTTTAACAAAGGTGTGTTTTAAACTCTGGGACATCTTCCTACTTGTTCTCAACTAGGTTTATGTATCAAAAAAAAAATAAAGGGAAAAGGCAGTGTGAGCATGCTGTGGGTATGCTACAGAGTAGCCTAGATGACTGACCCTCCCTATTTGGCTGGCTACTTTTTGAGAGCATGTTGAACACATGCTCTGGTGCTGTTTGAAGGCCCCATGAGAGGAAGAAACTAATTGAAAGCTCTCAGTTATGCTGAAGTGGGTGGCCAAAGTGCTGGAATTAAACAGCTGCTATGAACCTGCTGAACTTTGTTGTTTATAAATTATTTTGCAAGCCATCTGGAACAAGAATGGTGCCACAGTTTACAAAAGCTGTAGCTGAGGTTTTCAGGTTGAGCAGCAAGTGTGAAATATTATTAAGTGATTATCAGATTTTAAAGGCTTTTCTGAGTGGCTTAAAGAGAGACTCTCAGGTTAGAGAGGTTTTAACTGAAACACATTGCTGGCTTTTCTTTCCTCACGGTGTGTTTATCTAAGTTACATTTGGGTCTCCCATTAAGTCCTTAACAATACCCAAGAATCCTACTGTGACTGAGTCAAGAAAAAATACCCATTAGATAAGAGGTTCGTTTGCTTCATGGGTAGGAGGTTGTACTGCTGTCCCTGACAAAGTATTCCCCAGAAAACCTTCCTCATGTGTAGGGCTGATGTCAAATGTGAGATTATTTATGTTTTAGGTAGAATTAAGCTACTTAATACATCAGCCCATTTCCCAAATCTTTCTGAAGCAACCCAGTGACTCCTGTTGGTGGGAAAAGGGCACAAGGACCATGCAACATGGCCAGGCTGCGGCTGGCATCCTCCTGCTGGCTTGGCTTGCTCTGTGTTTTATGGACTTTTCCCTTGGTAGCAGAACAGCGTCCACAGGTGCCACTGTAGCTGAGCAAGTATGGGCTGGATGAGGAGACCAGGCCGTATCTGGGAAGTGTGATTTTACTGTCCCCAGCTATGGCCTCCCCTAGATCCATGAGACTGGGAATCTTTCAGCTTTCCAGCTTTCTGCTGTTAGAACAAGGGGGATTTTTACCTCTTTTCTTAATGAATTTCTCTTTGTAAATCTTAGGGCAAATGCGCTGAGAGAGTGACTCATACATTTACCCTGTGAGCAATATACCTGAAATGGCTCAATGCGTGGGATGCTTGGCATGCTCTGGCTGGGCGTAAAATGGGAAATGTCACAGGAGAGAGGCTGTAACCCACAAATCTCTGCTATTTCTGTGCTTTGTACGTGGACCTGATGGTGTGCTGACACACACATGTACATGTGCTGACACACAGCTTTTTAGTAAAGGTGCATTGCAGCTTAAGCTCTTTTTGGAAGGTTTCTAGTGAAGGCGGGGGGAACTGAAAGTCTCATAGATATTGGTCAGGTATAAAGCACGGATTGACAACTGGAACAGATATTAGGAACAAAAATAATACAGTAAACTTGCATAGTTGTTGTAAGAGCACCTTTGTCTTCTGTTGACCTAGGTGGAAAACTTATGTGCTTGTTAATGTGAAGCAGGTGGCTATCACTGGAAAGCAGCAATAAAGAAAGTTTTCTGGTCAATTGTTTTATGATGCTGAACAGGCAGTTTCCCGATATGACCATATAACTCATTTGTTGGCATTATGTACAGGGAATTAAATATAACTTGCCTTGCCTTCTGCTGACCACTTGAAATGCAGTCTCAAAATATGATGCAGTTGCTTGTATTAATGGTATTTGTACTTTGTGCGTGTGACAATTTCAGTACGGTCTTATTGAAGCTTCAATAAGTTAACAGACTATGAAAGGGGTGCTAAAATACTATAGCTACTTTTCAGACTTGAGTTTCTACTTCCCTCTGAAAACTTACATTTGTGTGCAGGGTTTTCTGTAATGCATGAGGTGCTAAGGAGAAGATGGGAACCTTAAACCCAGAAGTGTTAAAATCAATGAAACCCGGGTTTCTGAGAGCATATGCTGATTGACATGAGTTCTGACTGCTACTTTGTCACCTCACTTGGGGGCCTAGAACACGGAGGGGTGTGTGTGTGTGTGTGTGTCTACTTTCTAGCCTCTTTGGCTACATCTTTTTGCTCCAGATGGGTGTAATTTTCAAGTGTTCAGTGCTGCACAGCTCATTCTGCAAACTTCTGCTCCATCGGGGTGCCAAGTAGGTCTCCCTTGTGCATACCCTGCTGCTTATTTTCACAAGATTTGTGGGAACTTACTAGCTCTGAGACTCTGGGTCCTTTGTTAAATGTGTCTGAATTTAGTTGATAGGTTCAAAAATTGCTGGGAACATGGCTGGACAGGCTCCCTGTGTCCATGTGTGCCCACAGGTAATGGACAGTTACGCTTTGCATGTCTAGGAACACATGTACCAAGTACTGTGTATGATTTTTTTTTAACTCTGTACAGCTGATGGAATTCCACCAGGTCTGAAAATTAAATCCCACTTTAAGAAATAATTGATTTGCCTTTTTTTTATTTTCCCAGGCATGTTGTTTATTTATTTTGCTTCTCTGTAATCCATCCCTGTAAGTGGTATAAGAGAAATGCTGACGCACTCTTGCCCCTGCTATCACCAGTGGGTGCTACTCTAAAAGTATCTAATGATTTTAATGAATTTTGTGGCTGAAAGTTGGACACTGAAGCTTATTTAAAAGCATTCAACAGTGAAAAAAGGATAGGCCTTTATTGATATCTAGTCAAAAGTGAAGACTTAGCTGTAATTATTTACAAATCAATTAATGGACCTTTCCTCTAACACCCTATCAGTCAAAGTCTGGCTAAGAGCAGAGGAGAGCATTGATAAGAATACACCATAAAACAAAATCAATTGGTTTTTGTCATTCTGACAGAAGTGAGCTCTACACGTGGATTAACCCAGAATGCAACAGGAAAATGTCCACAGGCTGGAAGATAACCTAATTTTGTAAAATCAAGGTTGTCATAAGAATCTTTCATAATTGATGGTGAGATTAGAATTTATCTAGCAGCCTGGTGGTAAAAATCAAAACAGCTTCTGGTGCAGCATTGCAAACACTTCAAAGCTAGGTTGGCTTTCTCGGATCTGGAATCTGTCCTTAATGTCAGCTAATTCAAAGAAAGTAGATACAGGGCATGGGCTTTGAGATCATACTTTTATGAATGAGGTCATATGTTTATGGTTGTACTTGGCAGTTACAGTAAGCAGTCCTTAGGAAGTATTGGTGCATGTGTATTTCTGATGTTGTAGGACAGCTGCCTGTATTTTTTCTATTACCTTTTAAAATTTTTTTTAATTAATATGTTCTTGTATACAAAATCTTTTGTTCATATTTTTGTCTGAATATGAAGCTGTGATGGTATTTGGATCATAATCCTGGCTCTAGTATGATTCTGCAAAACAACAACAAAAAAACCCCTTAATATTTCCTCAAAATGGTCTTTGAAAAAAGTCTGAAATATTTTTGTAGTGATCAGTAGAGCACTAAGATAATATTGGGGTGATTTAATTAAATGCCGAAACTTAAGACTATCAATTTTAGTGAATCTCAGTTCTTTGTGTGATCACACAATGTGAAATTCTCAAGAAATGTTCAGTCTTGTATCTAGATTCCTTTGGTTCGCACTCAGCTCAGTAAGAGCAGCGCTCTGATTTCTGCCTCCAGCTGGGCAGTACATATTTCACAGCCTTACAATTAGCATAACTTTATTCCACTCAAGCATTCCTCACCAGTGTGCAGCAGCTTCCTCTCCCCACAGTGGGCCTTCCCCAAGCTGCTTTTGGGAAATCCTAGTGAAAGACACCTCTATGCACATGCTGCTCCTTCTCTCTGTCCCTCCAACATGTTTGTTGTTCCTAGCTGTAATGTGCTTTTCTGCATTTCTGCAGGTTGTTTTGCAAATCATCCAAGCAGTGTAGCAGTAGCACTTCTTGTTTATTCAGTTCAGTTTTCAGCCTAAGATAATTCTAAAGATTGCACCTCCTCTGAGATTTAGTGCAACAACTCTTCCTCACCAGACAGTGCAAATAGGCACTGGTGAGTACAAGGGCAGGAATACCTGAGAATCATTTAAATAAACAGCAGGCCAAGCCTTAAAGCAAAACCCAAACAAAATATATTAATCAAAATTAGGATTATCAGTAATGTTTTGTGACCAAGACCAAAGGTCAGCACAGTAACCTTTCAGTAATGCATCGTGCAGTCATGCAAAAGACCTGGTTTCTGTTCCCAGGCTTGGTCTGAACAAACTTGTGTGGTTTGTTTAATCTCTACAGGGAGAAAGCTTTGCATTGCTCATTGATTTCAAGGGTGACTGTATGGATGGAAGTATGTGCCCTTTTGGTCCTGAAATGGGATGACAGTTCTTGAGAGAACAAGTTTTTTAGGGACTTTCAAGTGCTAGAAATATGCAATGAATGTTAGAAAGAAAGATATGGAGCTCTAGCTTTTAAAACAGTTTAACATTGTAAACCCTCGAGAAGGTAAAAGGGTTTGTAATGAGTCTGAGAACTCCGTGCTGAACGTACAGGATTCCCAAAGAAGCCTGCCGTGCTCAAAGGCACTCTGTACCAATAGAGATGCTGAAGTTTTCAAGCTACTAAAAAGAAAGGGATTTTCAGTGAAAATAATAAATACACTAAAAGAAGAAAAGTTAGGGAAGCTGTTGTTGCCCTGTTAACCATAACTCTGATATTAATTAGCATGGCAGTTGCTTCTAGCTGCTGACCTCTTAATGTTTCCCTCTGCTTATTATTTGCAGTAGTAATCTAAAAATTCTATAATCTTTGTTTCTTCTTTATTTCATATTTATATATCTTTGGTAGTTTTGTCCCCACCCTCCCTGTGTTGTTCAAAGACAATCTTTTTCACTTCTTTTCCATACATGTTCATCTCTCCTCAAGTGGTGCAGAGTGAAAGGGGCAGAGGAGGAATCACTGAACAGAAGTCAACATCCTGGAATAAATTCTTTCTAAAAAATAATTCTGTGATTCTGTGAATAAATAATTGTCTTTTCTGCAAGAACCAGAAACCCTCATTTAAACTTATTATACTTCTTATATATCAAAATCACACAATGATGTAGACGAGTAGTAACATGAGAAAAATAAAATAACTTGTTTCCAGCTCGTTTGACGCAAGCTATTTTTTTCAACATCAAAAGAACTCTACGTATGGTTTCTGACATATATCATAACCTTGACATTGGTTTAGAAGCATGCTAGCCTTAGTTGGGGTTGTGAGATGCTTTCTGTTCTTTCTCCTTAGGAGTTGGCTCATGACATACCCATTTTAAAGCTTTTTTGCAATATGTTTCCTGGGCAAGTGCCAATTGTCTTACGGGAAAATTTGACTTTGGGTGACGAGAAGGTGAGTAGAGGAAAAGGAGATGAAAGTACAAAATTAGCTTCAAATCACTGCCTGCCACCATCTTGAACTATTTTTTTTTTCACTTACCTTTAGAAGAACATTTGGAAATAGCACAGCAACAGTAATCTGCAGTGACTATCTTGTATAGTAGAATTTTCCTTGGAGGTATACACATTCTAGGTGATTTACTTCTTGCAGCTTAAAAACATGTTATTCTTCAAATACGTGATTCTCTTTTGCCTGTTGCTTCATGGTAAATATCGTGGAAAAAAACCCCTTTGTGCCTCTATAAAAAAGTTCTTTTGAAGTATGTTTTCAAGTCTTTCTACTTATATACTGCTCCTCTGTTTTCAGTGATTTCTAAAACACCAGTTATGGGAAAGATTCTCTCACGGGCTACTTTAGATATTAGATGTAGCTGTTATTTCTTTTGTGGGGAAGGAAGGTCAGATTATCTAGAACCCTGTCCACTTGCATATTGAAAACCTCCAGCAGTGTGGACTCTGCCATGTCCCTGGAGAAGTTGTGCCAGTGAATGATTCTTCTTGCTGTAAATAGCTAATTTCTTACATCTAGGAGCAATACACTGGTAGCTGATGTTGAAATTGTGTTTTGAGAAGAGGGGATTGTGAGAGCTTTGTGTGTGTAAGAGAGACAGAGAGGAATTCCAGTGGAAGTAGTAGATAAACGTGTGTAAGCAAAGTTTGATTGAGGGGTTTTTTGTTTTTGTTTTTGTTTGATTGTTTTTGTTTGTTTGTTTGGGTTTGTTTGGGGTTTGGTTTGGGTTTTTTTTGTGAAAATAAAAGATCTGAAGACAATTCTAAATCTACCTTTATTGTTTCAGAAATTGTTGGACTGAGAAGGTTTTGCCTTGGCTTCACTCAATGTGAAATTAGTGAAATTAATCCTTGTGCTTTCAACTCCCAAAGTAATACAAAAAATATCAAAAACATCAAAAAATATGTGTATATGGGGCATGTTTTGATTTACCTTAAATCTGTATCGTTCTCATGCACCAAGCTAAAGCAGTCTAATGATATCACAGCACATCATGACAACATCAAACCCAGAGGACCAGATGGTTCTCTGTGACTCAAAGAAGTACAGTTGGCATCTGCAAGAGAACAGTCTTCTTTTGTAATCATTATTTTCCCTGGCATTTCACCCAAATTACTAAGAGAGTGTAAAACTTCCAAACAAACTCTAGAAAGCTTCTCTGCCAACAACCACATTATTCCATATTTGAGCACCTAATTAAAATATTTTAATATCCAAATTTGCAGAGGAAGTCAACATTTGGGGGGATTGAACAAGATGATCTCCAGAGGTCCCTTTCAACCCTAACAGTTCTGTGACTTTTTAATTTCTGTTTATTGCTGATGCAAAGGATGCAGAATGTCTGGATACTGGGAATCCAGACACTGGTTTTGATCACTTTAATTTGCTGTTCATGCAGCAGGCCACCTTTTGACAGACTTCTAGTTTTGTAGATTTAGATCTGTGCTTTCTCAAACTCCTTGGTTTGTCAAGAACATTAAGCACTTTTGTAACTAATGGTAATTCACATTGCACTCTATGGAGATCCAACATCTACTTTATCAGCCCAGGGAAGAAATATCGCTGGCAGCAGGTCAGAAAATTGAAATATAAACTTGCAACTTAAATACCATACAAGTGCAAACTGGTATCGGGTGATGGTAACACCTTATCTTTTCTAGTAAATGAAGTAAGGAGGAAAAATACTAGCTATTATACAGCTTAAAAATTAAAGTGACACACATGATTAAGCACAGCTAATATTTTATGAAATCTCTGTGAAATTGTATTATGTGTAATGTCTCAATATTCACTTAAAAGCAGAGTCTAGAGTAAGGATAACAAACCCAAATGGAACCCACTTTCTGCTCCCTATCAAAAAGTTCTCTAATCGTGTGTACATTCTATACAATGTTGTTCTTAGTGATAGAAAACTTGTTTTCTTTACCTGAAATCCACTTGGACAAAGTTAGCACTAGGTCTTAGTTTCACCTTGACTGCTCAGCTCTGCTCAGCTCGAGAGACACTAGTATAGATGTGGGAGATGGGAACAGAGCACAAGTTTCTGAAAAAAGAACAAAAATACCGTGTGAGAAAAAACAAAAAGTGTAGAAACTGAAGACAAAGAACAAAGTAACCAGGGAGTAGGGAAAGGTGAAAGAATAAAGGAAAGGTCAAAAACCAACTTTAAAAGTTCTGGTAAAGTATACCATAGGCTGCCTGTCATTTGGGGCTAGAGGAATGTTTCAGTTGCTTATAGATGGACTGATAGGCAATCTTATGAACTTTGATAACTCAAAAAGTAGGATTGAATGAAGAACCTTAGAACAGATATTAATCTTTGAGTTCAGGAAAATGTAACAAGCTTAAAACATCTTAAGGATTACAGATCCTCAAACTTGCTGAGATGTGTATAAACTTAACAGAGTTTGTATAGGAATCCTAATTGTTTTTCTATTGTTGGCTTAAACTTTAGGGAGTAACCTCATCAAGCTATGGCAGTGTGCTCTTACTGCTGCTCATCATGGCCTTGCAGGGGGGGAAAGGAGGCTGGCAGACCTCTGTGTGGTAAGTGCAGTGGTGGTATTTATGTAGGATAATTCCATTTTGTTGCACTGTCAAAATATAAAAAGGCAAATGTGACAAAATTTATCTACAACTGTGCAATGTGTTTTCACCCCAAGGGACAGATGAGAACAGGTGAATGTTAAAATAACAGGAGGAGAGGAGTCAGCTCAGCGCTAGTGCCTGTAACTGTGGCTGTGGCTAAGAAAACAAATTAGTGTGGGGTGAGTTCATTATAAATTCAGTGTTGGTTACTGCCTCAGTACATGTTTTTGACCTATGATTAATCTGAAGTAGTGCAAGGTGGTTCCCATGCACCAGAAGTGCCTATCAGGGCAATTCCCAAGAGCACCTGTGAATTCATGAGCTCCTCTGCCTTGTGCATGTGCCCTTATCATGGCAGAGAGAAAAATCAACCTGGCATTGGAATATTGTGCATGAATTGAATGGGCTGATATGTTTCAAATTATGTGTTACAACACAGCTCTGCTGTGACTGCACTGTTTCGTTTTATTTTTTAAAATTGTGAATCAACACTAAATTTCAAATGCAAAATAGGCCATAAGGCTGGTTGGTGTATATTTGGCTGTCAAAAACTGGTTAAGCTAGCTTTGGTCTAGCTCTTATTTTGTGCCCAGAAGTAACTTTGTAGACATAAATTAAAGCATGCAAATACCTGTTTGATCTGAGACTGCAGTAGGCAATTAGGTATCTACTCTAGAAGAAATAACTATTTCATTGAGGAGAGGAATGAAAGAAGAGAGAGGTTTAGAAAGTAAGCAGTTACTGTTTTATATTATAGTAGGGCACCATGCCAGTGCAAGCCATTTTAGGCTCAATCCCTGCATTCAGAAGATTGATTCACATTGTAAACTGGACCTGCACAAAGGTCATGATCAGAAGATCTCTTGTTTTATCCCTGGACAAGTGGATCATGGTTGCCTCATGACTTTCCGAGTTTTTTGTCCTTTCTGACAGTTTACCTAGGGATTCCTAGGGACGAATAATGATACCATTTGTAGTGTGATCTTGTTACCTAAAGCAAATTGAAAGGTCTTAAATGAAATCATTGTAAGTTTTTGACAAATGTCATTATTTAAATATAAAGGCACGAAGGAATAAATTTTCAAAGCATTGCCTGGAGGATTGGCAATATTTCTTTCTTTGTAGAGAGAAGAGTAGTACATTTTAGACTTTGTCCTGTATTTGAAAGAGCTCAGTAGATGAGATCTGAGGGCCTTTGAGTTTAGAAAACTTTGTTTTGGGAGGTCCAGGTTGAACTTTAAAAGCTGTGTATAGCCCTCAAAGCCTGGCCTGCATATTCAGTTTCCCTGTCATTTCAAGGTGAGAAGAACATATTTTTGCTTGCAGGCTTTTCATTAATGTTGAAGAGAAATCACGAGAACAATCAGCTCTCATGATGGTTTGAATTTCTTTTGGTAACAATTCATGTAAATAGGTGTGCATATGCAAGCTAGACATAGCTTTAGGGCTGCTGTTAAATTGTCAGTGTATGTGCCAGTTGCATTAAAATTGGACAGCTCTGACTTACGTGCAGCACTGTTAGTTGTAGGAGTAGCATTTAGAAATGCTACTTTTTCTGGAAGTAAAGTGGGTTGACTTTGAGTGAGTAGGGATTTGGGGTGGGGGGAGTTGTGGAAGCCATAGAAAACCAAAACTCTTTATTTCTTAGGAACTGTTTTCAGCTCAGGATTGCTCTTAGATTAATATGCAAACAGCTAAGCAATGTCTTTCAGCAGCTGTGCTAGCCATTCTCTTTGAAGCAGGTGTCCCATGCAAGTCTGTAAGATAGAGAATCACACATTGGCTTGGTTTGGAAGGGACCTTAAAGATCATCTAGTCCCAGCTCTTCTGTCTTGAGCAGGAACACCTTTCACTAGACCAGGTTGCTCAAAGTCCCATCCAATCTGTCCTCAAACTCTTCTGTGGATGGGGCATCCACAGCTTCTCTGGGCAACCTGTTCCAGTGCCTCACCACTCTCTGAGTAAAGAAGTTCTTCCTAATATCTAATTGAAACCTACTCTCTGCATAAGTGAGCTCTCTTGGTGTGCCCTTGACTGATGAGGAGTGATGCTTGCTACAGCCTCTTTTGATTTAGTTTAAAGCAGAGCTACTGTAATGCAGGTCCTCTTTATTTGAGAAGACAGAAATACAAAATAAGCTGAGCCCCATTTACCTGAACATAGGGGACCACAAAAAAGTGGAGAATATTTCTTCACCCAGCACACAAAGTGAGAGAGGTACTTGCAAATTGTTAAACGGATCAAGGGCTTCTGAGGTGAACACAGTGCACGTAGAGCAAGGAGAAGGTGCTGTTGGAATGAGGCAGTGAAAAACAACGCTGATTGCATGAAATACATGTGTTTAAGCAGCATTCAGGGTCGTTTGTCCCTGTTTACCATGGTGATCTTTACGGTAAAGGTGTAAATTTCATAGAATTTTAAGAAAATTTCCTGCTCACGTTTATGCATTTAAGCTCTTTTAAGATAGTGTGGGTGGAATTACATGGACCAGTAAGAAGCACCTGAGACCTAATCTGGGCATGGGAAACAGACCCAATAGAGCAGGCTGGGAGGGAAGTGGAGAGTCAGTATTGTTCTTTGACTGTTCTTGAAAGGTGTGGATAGGAGGATTTTAAGAAAATAGAAATTTTAAAAGGTGCTTTAACAGTGCTTTCAAATGCATAAGGTCTTTGTACTTATCAGCTGAAAATCTGTGGTACAGAGAATTGGTAAAAGAGGTGTTGAAATCTTTGGGAATAAACAAATAAAAGAATGTCTAGGTGAATGTAGTCCTGTGTTTAAACCAGAGGTTGTTTATTTCGAGGTTGTATCCTCAAAGCAGCTGTTCACAATAGCTTGTTGTACCAGTTCTACAAGATGTTCTGAAAGAAAAATCGATATATGAAGCTTGCTGTTTTCTTGCCAAGGTTTGTTTCACACAAAAGTCCTGCATCTTTGCACCCTATTCTGGGAGCTCTTTCGCTTTGAGAAAGAGTTCTGTTTTTCTCTCTTGATCAGGAAAAAGTCCCATTCAAGCCCAAAATAAAGGGGAAAAATATCTTTCCTTCATTTTTCTTTTCCTTTCAGATGCTAAGAGTTAGGGGGAAGGGAGAAATGCTAGAAATCAAGAGATGTTAAGAGCAGGCTTTAGAGCACATTTAGCTATAATCGTTCTTATACACTCATGCATCTCTATCCTTTTATTAGCAGCCCTCCATGAAACATGGAGATTAGCACTAGTCATGTGGAAGTGTTTAAAAATTCAAGCAGTGACAATAGGAAGTGTCAGACAGTAATGGAATAAGTATGACAAAATTACAAAGACAGCAGCTATTCATTAATAAATTAGAACCTCATAGGGTTTTTTTAGAACTGAAGGTGTCTAACTTGTCTTCTGGATGCAACTTCATAATTTCCCTTTCACCCTGTTTTGTGGGAAAAAAGTAATCCCTTTTTAATCATAGTCCAGATCGTGTGTCAATACTCCCCACTGCACATTCAGAAGTAAATTTTGTATGAAGAACTGCAGGCACAGCCACTTCCAAGGGACAGGTGGGGACCTGTGGTGAGTAACCATGGATGTGGAGCTGTGAAGATGGGGTGAGGAAAAGGGCGTAGAGTACGCCTGGCTCACAGCGCCTTTCTCACGCTCTCTGCTTACTGGAAACAGTAGTGTCACACTTGGGGTAGCCAAAACATGATGTAAGAAAGGATGTGTCACATCTGGGTAATTCTGGTGGTGTTACCAGGAGGTTTGGGGTGGCGTTTCCTTGATGCTCAGCCCAGCACCTCAGCGCACAGGGCTCTGCATGGGATTCCCTGGCACGGGGCTGTGACTCAGGGTTTGGCAGGGGACAGCCCTGCCTCCCCCTCCTTCTCAGGCCGCTGCACACAGAACACCACCCAGATCTCTGCAATGAGAAACCATCTCATGTTTTCCATTTAAAAGCATTCAGGGCCACCCAGTGCTTTGAGCGAGCAGCTGTAGTGGTGGGTGTCATATTGGCCAGAATGGAGCGTGTTATCAGTTATCCACATTAAATATGGGTGGCCACGGGTCTCTCGGGAAAGAGCTTCCTCGCTATCTGGAGGTGGCACCTATTGTCTGCCTTTCTAGCTTTGCTGCTTGAAATGCTTTTCTTCTGCTTCCTCTGTCTGCAGATTTGTGTGTGTTCAATGGTCTTGAAAAACCTCACATGGGAGAAAACCTTTTGAATCTGCTGCTCTGGGGAGGGTCCTCTGGTGCTATAGAGGGACCAGTTTAATGAGAAACACATCTCTTTAAAAAGATTTTATTAAATAAGGTCCCTTGTTCCTTTCTTCATTTTCTGCCCCTTTTGTTCCCTTCTCTTTCCCAGCTGAGGACTATAGGTGACTCTTGGATGTAATATGTATTTTCTGATCAGCCCTCTGAAGGCTAAGTCCCCTGTTCTTCCATACAAGAACGCCATTTCTTATTAATTTTTTTTTTTTTATGAACTGAGCTTATTAACCTGCCTTTCACTTTGTGTAAACTGTAATTAAAATGTATGAAGAATTTGACTTGTGGTGTGCCCTTCTGGATCTGTTGTGGGGTCTGCCTTAGCAGCATGTATCAAGAACACTGAAACATTGATTTTTATTTTTTGAAAGAAAGACTCAGGTCATTTCACGGGGGGCAATCAAAGCCTTTGAATGAGGAACCCAGGAATGCCTTCTACTCTGGGAAAGATTTTTGCAGCCGTGGCAGCTACCTCTGGTAGGAAATGCAAAGAATGAGCTCAGATCACAGTCAGCTCCAGCAAAGTCCTCACATTCCTGGTCTCCAAATGGCTATTTAATGGTTTAAATTTTCTTCCCCTCCTTTACGGGAGAATTGGTAAAGAAGCTAGAGGGAAGTGGCATCCTTTGTGACCCTAATTGAAACATTACTAGGGCAAAGTGAAGGTTGTTCTGTGTAACCTATGAAGACAAATGTGGGAGCCCAGGTAGGCTGCTGGAGTTTAGAAATCTGTGGTAGCCAACTTGTAAATGATAATTTGCCAGCAGTATTTGCAGGAGGCTTTACTTGTGTGGTGTTTTTGATTTTGATTTGGGTTTTATGTGTGTTTGTTTTGTTGTTCTTTTGTTTGTTTGGGGTTATTTTGCAGATGTTTTCCTAATTTATTTTTAAATTTCAAACTATCTTTCAGTTATGATATGATCAGCTGTGACTCAGCTTTTATTTTCTTGGTACTGACTTTCTAGCCATTTTCTGTGAAGGAAAATACTGAGAGCAGAATCTGTGTGTATTATATTGCTGAATCCTCCTCCAATACAAATAAGGAGTTGAGACAATTATTTTAAACACCACAATTTTTAAGCAAGCTTGATTGTTGATGGCAGTGTCTGTGATACAGACAGATCAAAAGATGACAATTTTCACTCTTTTAATTTAGTTATTCAGAGGTGTGGTTGGGTTTTTTTGCCTCTTTTTTCCTTTGGTTGACGTATCTGATTATCTCAGCTTCTTCCTCTTTACACTGCATTGCCCAGATCCTGCTTTTTGCAATGTAGAATTCCTATGCTGAAAGGTCAGGCGTGGTGTATTTGCCATTGTAATCTCCCTATTGCCCTACTTTTAATCTCCCCATCATCGAGGTTTTAAAAGCAAGAGTGATGTTTTTTTGATGAGAGAATGGAAAAGGAGACATATGTGATATATAGCCTCCGGAGTGGCCTGTCCAAAGATGCAAAGTGCGAATTAGTTCACTTCAGGGGGTCAGAGGAGGGCTGGGTGAGTGCCGATTTCTTGTGAATGCCCTTTGGTCTTTGCTCCACTCCGTGGCTGAGGGTGTCGTGGGGCAATGCAAAGTTTAAAGGGAGAAGATTTCTGCCTTTTCTGTGAGAGACTGAACGTGGCCTTTCCTGATGCCTGTGTCTTCCCAGATGCAGCCAAACCGAGTGTGGTGAGCAGCTCTGGACCAGCCTGTCCTTTCAGTCGAGCTGTGTCTTTGCACTCAAATAGCTTCTGGTATGTGCCTTAATTAATTAAATCGTATAATGTGTGCAAGGGAACCTCCTCCTCTTTCCTTGGATAGTGCCTTGCTCAGCTGATTTCTCATTTAAAAGCCCCAGTAAGACTGATTCTTTTGATGCTATTCTCTTTCTTTCCCTTGTGCAGGGTAAGCCAGCTTCATTATAAAGGCAGCGTAGCTGGGCAATTTCTTAGCTGTGGGTAAATAGCGGGACCTTTGAGCCGAGCCATTCCAGATGACCTAGGATGAATTGGGCTGCATTCCTAGCGAGGGCACCCCTTTTCCTAAACAGAAGAAAAGCCGCCTCTTAAGCACTCCCGCTTATAACTCGGGGGCAGATGTTTTGCAGTGTTGGTTTTTGCTGTGCTGAAAATATAGCATAAGGTTAGCAAAATATTTAAACTGTAGCATAGTCACAGGCTGAGTGCACAGGGTTTGCTTAAGGGAGGAGAGTGCTATTTAGGGAAGACATGTGGTTCACTTCCTCCCCTCCGAAGTGGGAATGTTTCTCTGGGGTTTGGCATGCTCTTCTATATAGTATGTGAAAGAAGGAGACCAAGGTTTTTGGGAACTTTCAATATATTTATGTCCACTTTCTCATGCCAGGTGTGAGAACTTTCTGATTGTTTTGTGCATTCATATTTTACCTGCTAGGTTTTCAGCCATATTTTTAATCTTTTACAGTAAAACTGTACTATTTTCACCCCTTTATAGTAGTGGTACATTGATAATCTGAATTAAGTGCAAATTATGGGAGCTGATTAGGAGCAAAATGAGAAAAAGACATTACAGCTCTTGCAAATGCTTCATTATACTAAACTGCCAATTTTAAAATTCATTTCACTGAGTTTAAAGTGAAATGTTTAAAGGAAATGTGGATAGCTGGAAAGGTTGCCACGTTGCTTAAAAAAAGATTATATGATGATATGAGATACTTGGTTGTCATTGTGTCAATTATGGCTTGTCAGGCAACATTAGTCTTTGATGTCTGGCATTTGTGGAAGACAGTTATATGAGAGAGCTAAAAAGCCCTGAAAAGTATGTTTGTTACTTGGCAGGGTTGAGTAAGATATTCGGCTCTCAAAAAAGGTCTTTACAGTCCAATATTGTCAAGGCAGGAGAATATTTTTGTGACTCAATAAAATGGGTCAATTAGTTGCCTGATTCTGGGGAATGATTGATCCAGCAGTGGCGAGCCCAAACATGGGACTTTGAGAATAGCAACTTGGTGTACCCTGAATTTAGGAACCTGTGCTTGTCTCCAAGGGATGTCTCCAGCCCCTTGGCAGGAGTGAGGCAGGAAGGTGGTGGAGGTGAGGGATGTCCTGTGCAATGTGAGTTTTCTGCCTTTCCAGGAGCTTACGAAATGTTTAGCTATCAAATGCTACACCCATGCTGGAGGTTTGAAACCCTTAGATTTTTGTTCAAACCATTAAGCTCTTTCATCTAATGACAATCACTTTCTTTTAAAATGGAAAATATTAAACCAAACAATAACTATTTTTTTTCCTAATGACTTTTTTGATCCAAGAGCTTTCAGAGTGCTTAGCCTTGCAACTTCAGATTTTTTTTTTTTTTTTTAAATTGCTTTACAAAATCACAGGATGTTTCTGTGGTGAACATACATCTGTGCTGGCTTTTGCTGAGCTTTGGAAATAGGTCAGGAATTAAAGCTCCGGTTTTGTGGTTCTGAGGAAAGCCCTTAAGAAACTCTCTCAGACATAAGAGGGTAAAGAGGGGTCACTGGAAATACTGTTAGACCATATATAGCTGGCATGGTCTGTCCCCTCTGCAGGCATGTATGACTACACACAGCTCATATATGTATGAGCTGCTGAAACTGGTGCTCTTCAGTGCTTGCTTAGGACAGATTGCTGCGGGAGAAAAAAAGAGGTAGTCACGGGAAAACATGAAGAGAAATGCTCTGCCTTCACGTGACGGTGGTGGCTCCTCCTTCCACGCCTTAAGCTTAGCTATATGTCCTAAGCTTAGTCTATTGTTCCGTGTACCTCTGTGAAAAAGCCAGCCCCGTGGGCGGCGTGCATTCAGTGCGCGGTGTCATTGCCATGGCAACTGGCACCAAACCTCATCCGCACATCGCGCCTGGCCGGCCATGGATGGAGGTCAGGCCGCTGATGGGCTACTGATGGATGGAGGTCAGGCTCTGGCAGCTGCACTCTGCTGCCCTGGGGTCTTTTGCAAGCCCTCCTGAGAGGGAGGTAGTGGGAAGAGGGATGTTGTCTGAAGGGAAGAGGAAAAAAATCGTGCAGGAAGCAAAAATGGCCAATGAGGTGTGAAAAATCAACCATTTTGTCCTGCTCTCAGAGAGTACTCTCTTTCTGTAGTTTGTTAATTTTGGGGTTTATTTTGATTTCAGAATAGCAGTGGAAGTGAATAACTGCTGCAATGTCAGTGGGAGGTGCTTGAGTCATTTCTTATTCCCTCAGCCTGGGTCTCAGCAGGGCAGCATGGAGGAGCTCTGGGTGAGTGAGGTGTGCGCTGAATGACAGCGTGTGAAGCATGGAGGTGGAGAACTTGGCATAGGGATTAAACCTGGACATGATTTCTGTAGGGTTTCCTGAAACATTAAAGGAAAAAAAAGTTCAAAGCCTTAGGTTAAAAAAAAAAAAGCTAAAGTGAACTGAAATAAAACAAAATCCAACCTTTGGGGTAAATGGAATTCCCCTATATTTGTCTTTCCCTACCTGCTAGGAATGTTATGGCAGGATTACCGAATGTGAGGCTTTTTCTTTTCAACATTACAGAAGGGAAAAAAATGGGATGGGAGGAGAGATGTTTTGGGTTTTTTTTCTTTTCTTCAAGACATTTTTCCTTTCCTTCGGCATAAGCAACTTCTTCCATCTCTCCTTAAGTCTACTATTTGTTAGACCTGTGGGTAGCCTTTAAACAGCCTCATCACAGTGTAGCTTTTTGCCATCCTAAAACATTACTTTGCAGGCATGCTGTGTAGGCTGCTTGCCTTCACCATGTGCACAGTTTTTCATGGCTTCTGTGCCCAGGTTAGAGAGAGCAGCTACTGCTTTCTGACCCCTCTTCCTCCCCTCTTCCCCTTCCCAGAGCCTCTGTGTGTGCTGAGGATGCAGCACAGCTGGGAGAGCCCCCCAGCCCCTTAAGACTGCCCGCAAATGAAGGAGGCAAATCACATTTTCAGCTCCTGTGAAGAGGTTTGATTTCTTTGTTGCAGACACTGCTGAGTGTGTTTTACTGGCAAAAGGTTAGAGCATGGCTAGAGGGTTAGAAACCTGAGCAAACCTTGGATAAGTGCAGCTTTTAAGGTTCTTCTCCCTCTCTGTGCCTTCTGCTCTTTTTCCTGGGGTTGCTAATCAACCCAAACTAGCTGGTATAAATAAGATGAACATATTAAGAGAGTCTTTGCTATACGTTTATTTCTACTCCTGCTTTCCAAGCAACCTGTGGGGCCTGTGGGCAACATGCCATTCTGTCAAAATACTTTAAGCATGAAGCCATTTCTTTGGGAGTTGGTATTTATTTGAAAAGATACGCATTAAATCTCTAAGAGCGGTAAATTTATTTTTATCTTTTATTACATAAAAATACTTTCAAATCTGAGAACTTGCCTTGCATAAATGTGCAATAATACACTTAGACTTGGCCCCTGAGGGGAGCTGGCTGTAGTCAGGTGGTTGTTTAACAACTTGCCAAGGGGAAATTGAGTGCCCGTGCAAGGTGAAGCCTTGAGCGGGCTGGGGAGCTGCACTGTGGCTGCTGCTTCCCTCCTGTGTGTTACCTGCTGCAAGTCTGCTCCATGCCTCTTCCTGTGGGGAACACGCCAAGGACACAGTACATGGAGGCAGCAAGGGGAGATGTGGAGCTTGTGCTGCTCGTGCTGTTCCTCAGGAGGCTTTGTGCTTGGTCAGTTTGAAGTCAGGTATGATGAGTTTGTACTCACAAACAAGGATCCTTGGTGGTTTCATTTCAGATCCTGCATTTCTTGAATAAACCAGGTGCTTGTAACTCCTTTGTTTCAGCTTCCTCTGATGCTTCTCCTAGGGTTGCAGCACGTGCACATCTCGAGCTGTGGTCTCTTTGCTGTACCCCTTCATATCTCCTCTGCTTGCCCTCAGTTGTGCCTCTAATGACAGTGTGAGGGTGATGACAGTTCTGCAGCATTCCTGATTGTGCATGTGTGCCAAAGCCTACCACAATCATCCGTCCCCTATGATCCCAGGCAGCAGGGAAATGAAATCATCGAGCTGCAATACCGTGTGGGTGCAGCTCCAGCATATTCAAGCTGTGTGTGGCTTATTGTCATGTATGTGTGTAATTGCTAACTGGGTCTTCATGTGGTGGTGCCCTGAAAATGGGTTGCTGTCATTTTCTCTTTGATTAGTCTCCTCTCTAATTTAAAAGAAATCTTCCCTTGAGGGAGGTTTTTCTTCATTTATTTTGTTAGTGGATACTTTCTTGAATTATAAAGTTACTTCTCTGTATAGAGCCTAGAAAAAAGAAATGGACTGAGAAAAAATTAAATATTCCTGCTAAACATGAGTCTGACAATGTTCAAGTTTAAAAAAAAAAAAAGAAGCAAAAAAAAAAAAAATCTGAAATTCAACTTTCTGGTCTTTTCTTGCAGCTTTTAAAATGTTTCTGCCAAGAGAGATGACCACAGTAGTGTATGAAGCTATGGAAAAAACAGCTGAATCTTTTAATATGTTGATGTTGTTATAATATCTAGTCCCCTCTTTTGAAAACATAAGTCAGGGAAATGTGCGCATGGAAGTTCAGAAATAAACACCTGGACTTCTTTTAACATTAAAGTATTCAGAATATATAAAGATTACCCCGATAGACGTGCTTTGTTCTTTAAATGAATTGGTGAAATTTGGCATGCTTCTTAAAGAGGCCTTTTGCCAGTCTTTTCCCATATTCTTAGCTCATGCCTTTGCATAATGATGTGATCCATGGTGGGCAGGAATAATTCAGCCTAACGATGAATAATGGTAGCATTTGTGGTCAACTGGTCATGACATTCTCATTTGAGCATTTCTCTTTGGGAGCTGCGTCTTCAAGTCATAAGACTTGCAGTAATGTCAAGGGAGAGAGCAGCACAGAATCAGGCTGGATGAGGGAGAAAGGGGACACTTGTTTTACAGGGTCCACTGTGGTGGAGGAGGGAATTAAAGAAAAAAAAAAGCCTTGCTTGAAATACTGGTAACTTTACAATCATGTCTTTGTAACACTTCCTCCACTCCCAAGTACTTCTGTACTTCTGTGTTTAAATCAATGTATGTCTACAGTTCTGTGCACAAGACCCACTGGAATCTCAGGGAGGGAGAAAGAACCTGTAGGAAAGGAGGTGATGGGAGTAGAGAAGGACAGGGAAAGCATCAAGTTAGGAGGAATTTACTGGTAGCCTAAAATAAGGAAATGCAGAAAAGAGCAGATGCTTTTTAAACATGCTGGAATCGGACATGCTACTCCAGATTTGGATCCTCTGGGCAGAGGAAGAAGGGGAGCATGTTGGTAAACCTGGGGATCAGGTTTAAATGGGGACATGATGTAAGCACTGTTATGCCAGAATGACCTACTTCCATCATGCCTCATCTGTGTCATTTCTAAGTCCTGGGTATTAGGTATATATGAAGGTTAATTACACAGAGATATATTATTCATTGATAAGTAGAAAGGGATGTGTGAAAAATGCAGAATTCCCCATTACAACTAAAAAAGGCACCAGTGGTAGCTATGTATAAAAATAGTCTGGACACTATAGCTTTGATTAAAATTGGGTTTGAAGTACTGTGGTTGTGCTGATCAGATGTGTGGGACGTATCTGCTTTCTCTTGAAGCAAAAAATGTGTTTACTGGAAGATGAATAAATTAGAATGGAGTATCTGTGATTCAAGGGAGAAGAATTATTAATGTTCCGATGACTTTTGCAAGCTGAAAGTCCTGGAAGTTCGTTGTGGGCTAAGAAAACCACAAGTGCCCAGGCTTGGTTTAAATTAAGTCTCTCAGAATTTGTTTGAATGTATGAGTAGGAATCCAAATATTGTGGTGATAGAAGAGCTGACACTCTTTCCATCCTTCAGATGTCATTTACAGGACGCTGGAGATGGTGGAAGAACCAGCAAGCTATGCTGCTCTTCTGTGGTATAAACTACTGCTGAAAGTCATAAAGAAGAAAAGGAAACTTGATTTGTAGTTCTGAATAAATTGACATTAAGAGAACACATGCTTCCTTGTCACATGTTACTTAAGAGATTCTGACAAGGTATCCAAAGCAACTCCATCTTCAAAGAGGACAAAAGAAAATAATGTAAAATCTGATAGTCTTCTGACACGTTCCATTAGTTGTGGATTTCTACAAGGAATCTTCAAACACAAAATTAATTATTATAAACAGCAATGGCCTTATTCAAGAAGCCACAAATAAGGTAACAGAAGCATGCCAAAGTGGTACAGTTTGTGCTTCAGCTATTCTAACTATTCAACAGCAGCTGAAAGGGTTGAAAATAACCTTGTTCATCAGAGATTGTATGATTAGTAACAGCAACTCCAGTATTTGGCCCATGGTTATCAGAGCAGTTTGGAAAAGTATTTTCACACAGTATGTGCCCAAAACTTTTTTTTTTTTTTACTATCCTCTGCATTTTATTTAAGTTATGTAAAAGTTTGTAAGTAGAGACTACAGACCAATTGCCCATCCAAAGTAAGCAGCAATGTTAGCTGGAGCAGAAGAAACAATAACCAGATTAAACTGCTAAAATATTTTCTTTCGTTTGAATGACAGTGCTTTATAAAAGTTCCATCTGAAAGTGAGGGCCCATGTAGCTTGATTCCATGCAAAAGCAGAGTGCAGTGTAGAGAGAGAACACAGAGAGTAGGCACAGTAAAAATTTGACCTGAGAAAGTTGTATAGAGTTGTGGGAAAAAGAAGGATTAAAGGTGTTAAGTTGAATCTGTTACAATTAAGATAAAAGTATATGAAGTTTTGCTTAAATTCCTCCAATTTTGCTTTTTATTTGAGAAGGGTGTGAGAAGCTTGATTTTAATCTGGACTAGCCTACAGGAGCTGTATTGTTTCAATATTCTTTTACTTTCAGGCTCTGTAATATGGTAGTCTATGACGAGAGAAGAATCACAGCCTAGAAACAGCAAATGTTCCTTTGATGGACACCGCCAAAGTTTTTACTGACATCATGGAATGCTTTTCTTAAGCAGGCAATTTAGCTTCTCAGAATAATATCTGTAATGACGGACGGTAACATTTACATGCACAAAATGGGTAATTCCACACTTAGGATGAATTTAGAGTTGCTGTAGTCGGTTTAATTTCTTTGAATTCAAATGATTTGCACATGCCTGTGTCATGGCCGAGTGCGATCTCCTCAGCTTTTCAAAGTTAGGTTGCTGAATATACTGAAGCAAATACTGGAAACATACTTCCTAGTCATAGAATTCCTTTTTCACTAAGGATGTGGCTTTCATCAATTGTTTACTTACCCATCCTCAAACATACTTACACTTTTCAAAACCTTTCTATTCAGTTTATGCCCAAACTGCATGTCCTTGGTACCAGCTTCTGCAGAAAGTCTGATGGACGGTAACATTTACATGCACAAATGGGTAATTCCACACTTAGGATGAATTTAGAGCTGCTGTTTGCTGCTGCAATTCTGTGCAGCTTCGAAAGATGAAACAAGATGAAGTAAACAAGCATGAGACTTGACTTTTTTATCTCCTTTTATTTTGTGAGTGTTCACTGCATTAGAATATCCTCACCAGCAACCCTCCTGCAGTTATCAAATGTCTCAGCTTTGTTTCAGTGCTTAACCAGCTGTAAAAGATGTTTTATTGCCTTATATATTCTTCCTCCATTTAAGTAAATCACTTCAGTGTTGTATTATAGATGACTCTAAAAAGGAGATTTTTTTTTTTGTTTTCAATTATAGTGACTAGTGGCCAGGTATGCACTGAAAACCAGCATACTTGGAGCAAGCAGCAACCTGTCCTGCAGTTATTTGAGAGAGGGGGGGTCTGTACTCATTACCCCATGAGTAATGCAGCAATCCACGTGCCCTGCTGCTGAGGACCAGCTGGCTGCTGTGTGCTATCAGAGCTGCTTGCCAGCAGGCACGGCTCATTAAGAGCCTAGTTGCAGGATATAACATCTTTGCAGTCAATTAACAATGCTGCTCTTTAAAAAGGTCCAGATCCTTCCTGATTCAGCAAAGCACTTCAATATATGTTCAAAGTTAAATGCTTGATTAAAGTTTTCTGTAATGAAGATGTGAGGTCTTGTGCTTGAGGTTAAACAGGTAGGCACATTCCCAAATCAGGGCCTGACATGTTATGGTTCTTAGAGGTTTCCAGGAATCTTGAATATCCTGAAATACTGACTCTGCTGATTTCCAAGCTGAGTAAAACCTACAGCTGAAAAACAAAACCACACCTTGTGACAGTGAAGCATGCAGGAAAACCTTTTAAAATCTGTATCTGGTCATCACTGATGCTTGTCTTGTCAAGGAAATGCTAGCAGACTGTTTACATTTTTGTAACCTTAAAATAAATAAAAGAAATGACACAACCCTAGTCATCTAGAAATGGTGAAAAAATATATATATTTGGTAAAATGAATTTATTGTTTGAAGAAAGAAGCAATGAGAGTAATTGAATTGTTATGCACTTCCTGACTGTAATATTTCTCACTGGACAGGGTCGTGTTTTGTAGCCTGCTTACTGTGGTCAAGTAAAATAATGAGTATTAGGAAGACTAAAATTCAAGCTTTGGTTTTAGCATTTTATGTCACAATGTCTACCACTTTCCCATGCTTATTTTCTGTTGTATGACATCTGCTCAGTTATTATAATATCCTACTGATAACTCATTGCAGTAATAGGCAAATGTGCTTGCTCTAGTTCAGTGGGTCAACAGCAGAATCAAAGATAATCTCTCACTGATTGTGAGTTATTTATAAACATAACCACCCTGCTCCTTGTGGATTGGGTCTAAGCACCTTACTATGAGATCTAGACTTGGTATTTTTTGTAATAGTATGTTGAATTGTCAGGGCTCGCTGCTTCATCTTCTGCAATGTCTCATCTTCTTATATCCCCACTAAAAAAATGCAAAGTTCCAGCTGACTGCAGTGAGTGTAGATTCAAACCTCAAATAATTTCTAGAGCTACTTGTGATTTTTGTTGAAGCACCCTATGGATGTGGATTGTTCCATAATTCCTCTTATTTACTTTGTTCTGTTAAAACAAGTTGAAGCAACTGTCCAGAACAAGTTGAAATAAGCTTTCTGGTGTGTGTAACACCTTACTTGTATGTTTTCAACTTTTGTTTTTGTCTGATTTGGATTGGAGTGGTATTCTGCTTTTAATTTATTATTTGGACCTGAAACTTAAAATGAGAGAGCCAAAGCAAACACATGTCCTGTACTGAGACTGTCTAGAAGTAGCAGGAATTGGATCACAGCCTGTAAGGCAGGCACAGCACCTCCTGTTGAGGTATGCCATCCATGCCCATGGAGCAGGTGCTACCTGCCCTGGACACATCTGGGGCTGGGGATGATGGCTTGTGGCAGCCCAAAAGGTAAGGCAGGAGTCAGATTCTAGGGCGTCTGCCTCTGGTTTCCACTCTCAGATTCACTGGATCTGTTCATGGGTAAGACTCGAAGATTTTACAGATTACTGTGTTTCAGATATGTGGGGGAAATTTTGGGTTTAGTTGGTGCAGTGCTTGATCACCTCAGAGATGCAGGCTCTGGAAACAGTGAAATCCAGAGAACTGAGGCAAACTCTGCTACAAGACCAGGCCCCAAATTCCACATCCATCACAGTCCACCAGAAACCTCCATGACAGTTCAGTGACAGCCCTGCCTTTCTTTGCCTTGCCCCAAACTTCCATGTTATTTCAGATGGAGCAGTTTGGGTTTGGTGATAAATGCCTCTTTAGGTGAAAGCATTTGCAGCAAATTGTGCATCCCCTTCCAGGCACGGGGGTGAGCCTGACCTGGGAGCCTCCATCAGAAAATGGGCAAACTTTGGAACAGTTCAGACTACATGTGAACTTTGCCACTGATTAAATGTGAATAATCCTGCTCAGGCTCTAACAGCTGAGCTGAAGCAGAGGCTTTGAAAAGAGGGAACTTGGATCACAATTTTATGGCCATCTCTAAAATATTTTATTGCTGGTTTATGACACCAGAGTGTAAATTATAGGGCTTTAAAGAGTTGCGTTGTGAAGGTTTTATCCATTGCTTATGTACAAAACATAAATACTACTGTTTTGTTTTCAGGGACATTAAATGCATATTTTTTAAAGTGCTGTTTAGGAAGCCAAGCAGGTTAGTAAGAGGATCACCTTACTCTTTTTCTTCCTTTTTTTTTTTTTTTTTTTAGGCGTAGATACTGTATTTTTATGAGTTGGTACTGAGGAATTATTTTCAGTCAACTGATGTAGGTCAAACAATTGAAAAGAAGGAGAGGGGAGTAAGCGTGTGTTGTATGTTTGCAAATACCACTACAATGGAAATAGTGTGTGTAACACCGTGTGGATCAGAGAAGAAATGTCTTCTGTTACATGAACTGATGCAGAAAAATATCTTTTGGAAGCACAAGCCATTTCTCAGGTCTGAAACAAACCTTATATAGTTTGTGTGTAGATAGAATCAGTTTATACTGTGTGCATACACGTAAATACAGGTCTACAAAAATGCAGTTCTGTAGATGCAACAATAGGTACCATATTGTCTCACTTGTATTGAAACTGTATGGCCATGTTATCCATTTTCAGAAGAGAAATTGTACTAAATGAAAATGTTTAATTTCCTACTGCATTTTTAAAGCTAACTTAAAGCTGTGTAATTCAAGAAATGTGTTGTATTTTGGAGTCCAGAGTTTAAAGATCAATTACTTTTGGATGTGACTTCATCAAGATTCATCAGTAGCTTACTCTGGCCTTTATCTCTCGGGGCTTATATCCAGTATTCCTTCAGATTTTGCTCCATCCCATGTCAAGATGAGTCACTGTTATTTCCTTCCACTGTCTCATGCTGAGTGACCATGGGCAGAAAAAATGTTTTCATCTGCTCCTTGTAGTTAATGTTCTTGTTCCAGTAGACTCATTCAGCTAAATTTTTCAAAAGTTATGAAACAGTTATGTCTGTGAACTCGATGTTATTCTCCTATGCCCAACCCTGGCACCAATTTCCTTTCCAGGCTCTGGGAAAAATGCTGGTTGTTATCTATTGGAATGAAACTGAGGTGTCATTCTCCTGTTCTCAAAGACTGGAAGGACTGGGAGGGGAAGTGAGTAGCCACAGTGGTGTGAAATACCTGTTTTTAACAGTTCTAAATTATTACTGTTCAAATCTCTTGTATGTAATGTCTCTATTCTCTCAGGAGATTCAGAGGGATCACTCTTGACTGGGTGTCAAGGCCAATACTGCTGTACAGCCATTGTTCTCAGCAACATCCTCAGTGTCCTGGTGGTGGGGTGTCTTGGAACTGTGCAGATCAAGCTTCACACTACCTCTGCACTTCAGCCTCTTTGTGCTGTAAGTACACTAAATAATGTTGTGGCCACTTGGCATGTCCAAGTCAGTTAACTGGGAGTGCTTTGACTTAACATCTGGAAAACTTACCGTGATTTCGATGATTTTATGCTTTTTAGGTGGATGAAACTATGTACCTGCCTCAAATAGATATGGAAGGTGCTTTTATATTGATTTATTAGTCCCGGTAATAACCATAAGTTTCCTATGATTGTAGGGTGAATGGGTATTTTTTCCTGTAGTGCATTACAAGCATGCTGTAAACAACACAAAGGCTATATTTTACAGGCAGCATCTGATAAAATAATTCTGTTGCTGCTGTTCCTAACAAGAGGAGGAGGAGTGCTTTTAGTTATTTTGAATCTTTAGTATCTCTAGTGGTAACTCTGAGTATATAGAGAGGAGTGTGGAAACAACCGTATGTGTAGAGGTGTTTATTTTCCAGCTGTGAGAAAGACGTGTCTGCAACCTAACTGTACTTGCTTCAGCTGAAATAAACACTTTTGGGAAGAATTTGGCTGAATGGTTATTTTTGGTCTGGCAAAGGGGAAACCAACTGAGTGACTGTTATTACTCTGATGCCAATTACTGGAACCAACCAGCTTAGGGGCAATTTGCTGACTTTGTTTAAAAACAAAACTGGTCTTTCTGGGTCCAACTGTGAGTTAGAAAGGGAGGAGCTCTAAACCACTTCTTTCTTTTCTTTCTTCTTTTTTTTTTTTTGTTTTTCCTTTTAAAAAATAAGTTTAATTTATTTTTTTTAAAAAGTTTCCTAGCTGAAAACATTATCTGAACTCCACATGGTGTGGGATTTAGGGAATTAACAGGATGATTCAGACATACAATCCTCACATTCATTCCCACTCCTGAGAACTTTCCTTAAGGAATAAAATTTCTTTCCTGCACTTGGTCGGAAACAAAACAAAATCAAACCCTTCTCTCCTTTTTTTATTTTTTTTTTCTGACTGGAAAATAACACAACTAATAAACCTAACATTAAGCTCCAGCACATGCTGTAGGCCAGTATAATCTCAGGATATGAGTGGTGTGATTTTAGCAGGCATTTGCAGCACTCCTCCCTGTGAACTCTTGGCTGATGCGTTGTCCCTTCACTGCTTCCCTTTCCTCTCCCCTGCTCCGTATGGAGACATGTGCCAGCACGGGCTAAAAGGTGGTTCAGAGTGTTGTCTTTTCATTTTTTGTCCTTAGGGAGTGGGACAGAAAGCGCTGAGAGTGCTGCCTTGTGTATTGGTTTGCATCTCTGTGAGAAGACGGCAATGCCTGAGCTCTGACCTTGGGAATGAGAAAGTTGTGATCTTGCAGACCCACTGTTCTCTTGATGTAACTCTGGTTTCCTTTTCCTATATGTGAGTGTGGGGGGAAGGTCACATAAGCTGCAGTGAATCTCTGTAGCATGGATTCAGAGTACCCAGATTGTGCAAAATTCCCAAGGTGCGCACCAGAAGAATTTTATGATGGATTGGTTTCCCACTCTTTCCCCTTTTGTTGCTTCTTATCAAAACCAAACAAACTCAAACAAAAGATATCCTTTCATTTAAGCAGGAAATAAAGGAAGCTAGTGAAACTTGGTGCTTGTCCATGCTGCAGTTTAGTTTAAATGCCCACAGGCACCCATATTTTCTTACTTTGTCCTTCACGGGATTGCTTTCCTTAGTGCTCCTTGTGCAGATTTGTTTTAAAAATTCCTCTGCCATAACATTTAATATTTTTTAAATTTACAGTCAGAATTTTCTTCCACCTTGATCATTCTTCCTCAGTACCCAGAAATTTCTTTTTCCATTCCCTTGGTCCCCATTTCGTTCTTTGATTCAGGAAAATTCTCTTAGCTTGCTCCTGTATGTTCTGGCCCACAGTTGAATAAAATAGTACCAAACTTACCTGGTGATTTTCTTTTATAATATATTTATATTTTTTACTCCTCATATTTTTGTTTCATTATTTTTATTGCTGGCCTTCCCTGCCAAATTGAGGCCTTCTTGGTGGATCTGTCTGACCTCTATCTCTGTTTATAGAGTCTCCATGGGCTGCTTCTAAAATTCATCTGAGTTCATTTGATTGTTTCAAGCTTCTCTGCACTTCCAGTCCTATTTCACACCTGCTTTTCTTACAGTGTCTTCAGTTTGGGGTAGCAAGAGAAATTTACTGAATACCTTGCAGCCTTTTCTGTCTCGCTGTCACAATCCCAGGCAATGAGATCAGCAGCTGCATTACCTACTGCATTCTAGAGACAAATCCAGCCTGAGAGAAGGAGCAGAGGGGCTGCCCGCGGTATATTGCCTTTCCCCACATCGCTGATTCCCATTTTGCTGTACCAGATGCTGCCCACACCCTTGTCTCTGAGGTGTTTCTGTAGTCCTGTGTCTCTCCTACCTTTCCTAGCTGATGTTGCGCCAGTGTTTAAACCCATATCCACCTGTGTTTTTATTACACACAGAGATGGAAACTCTGCCCAATCATTCTTTTTCATTCTTCAGCTTCCTTTTGTTTTGTCTTAAGTATGTTCAAGGGGGAAACAGGAGGAGGGATGGAAAAGGAAGGGTTCGGTCTAGACTTCCAAAGCAATTTCCTTTTCCCTACAGAGCACAGCTCATTTCCTTCCAGAGCGATGTGGCTGGGAAGTTGCACATTTCTTCTCAGCACTGACTTTCCTGAAATTTGTTGAGTCAAAGCACAGCTACTAGGCAGGATCCAGAGGACCATAAACAGGAGTGTGTGAGTGTATTTCTCGCTGCCAAACAGCAGAATAAACAGAGATTAATATAGAAAGGAGAGGGCAGTCTAGATAAGCAATCACAGTGTGGAAATGTTGAAAAAAAAAATAGACAAATATCTATAGACACACCTGCACTTGGGCGTTTCTGCACCATGGGGCCTCACAGGGCTTATTTTTGCCATAAATGTCTCAAGGACAGACAACTGAGCAATGTGGAAGTTGATGATTTTCCTTAAGGGTTATTTACAAGGTCTTGCCTTTGGGAAAAAAAAAAAAGGTAATGGTTTATTGTTGAAAATTTAACTCTTTATACATTGCATTTAGCTCAATACAGGAGAGTTCTTGTTCTTTAAAATGTACTTATATTTGCTGGTTTTTAATAGTATGCCATTTAGTACTTTGGCATCCACTCTTACCAGGTTTCTGTGTTTGCTTTAAATCAAACCAATGAATTGGTTTAAGTCAAATTAAAACCAGTCTGAAAGAGAAGCATAGTCATGACTGAGCAATTTGCCTCCTCCAGAAAGTTCAAGATACTCTGTGCTTAAATTTTTTCAAATTAATTAAATTCAGTTTGGAAAGGAAATGCTTTGGAAAAAAAGAAAAAAAAAAAAAAGATGAGATCATAATCTGTCAACTCCATGGAGTTTGTAATTTAGTTGGTGCCTTTATGTATTTGTTTACTTAAAAGGTGAGATTTCTGCTGTGTTGAGAGTGTTTGGAGACATGAACAGGAAGGTGAGCTGGAATCTGACTATGTGTTTGATGTAAGATAATTATTTCATCCATTCCATTTGGTTTTTGCTTAGCAATACAATTCACCTAGTGTTTATTGTCCTGCCACCAGTAATTACAGATTAGTGTCTGAATAGCTGATACTTATTTCTGAGTCTGAAAAAGCTTGTAACTGATTTATTGTGTTAATTGTCAGAAAATGCACAATGAAACTTTAGAGAAGTAATTCCAAAGGACTAGGTATTGCAGTTACGCAAGAACTTGAGTTGGTTGATTTCTTTTTTTTCAGTAGATGAATAGATGAGGAAACTGCCTTTGCATTTTATCTCAAAAACAAAAGTTCAGCAAATGATAGGCAGAGGAGCTTTAAAAGATCTCTTGCTTCTCAGACCCTTTGCTTTGAATTCCCAACTGCAGAAAACCCTTCTGCTATTAGCCACAAGGTGAAACACCACAGTGTTTGCTACTCTGCAGCTTAATGACATTTTTCCATGCAAAGGAAAACACCTGGCTTAGGACCAGGTTGTGTAGGGCTGGGCATCCTGGGGGCACTGGTTACTGCATCCACTCAATCATCCTTCACTCGGTAGTGCCAGCATATTGTGGCCTCATAATTCGGAATTGCTGTACGGCATGGGAGATTTTATAAGGGCAAGAAAAAGACAATGCAATGTAATGCAAAGACCTTTCTGTGGAGCTTGCACTGCAAATTATAGAACTCTTCTGTGAGGCTAAAGGATGCTTCTTTTTGCTTGCTTCAGTCGATCTGCAGGAGGCCAGGCTTGTACAACTTTTCCATTTACAGAGGTACCTCTGCAGTGTAAAGATGTGTAGCTGGTAGCCGAAGGTCCTTGAATTAGTTATAACTTGCTGTAATTCATCCAGCTGTGTTGGACTGGTTGGCTCAAGCTTTCAACAGCTGTAGTTAGCAGAGAAATTTCTGCTCTGTTAAAGGGAGTTCTGGCAGTCCCAGGTATTCAAGATGAAATGGAGGTGGGGAAAAAAGATGGTTATGACATTCTACTGATATTGTCTGCCATTGAGGAATCACAGTGGGCCTTTTTATTATTCCTGAAATGTGTAGCTCTTTGTGGCTTGGACTTTTTTTTAATATTTTGACATGTTTGCTGTCTTTTGTCAGTTCTAAGCCTGCATTTATTAGATCATCTGAGGGTGAGAGGCAAAGGTGCTACTGTCTTAGGGGGAGAATGGATACACGACAAATACAAATGATTTAGAAAATGCTACTTTTGTAGATATGATTGTGACATTATGCACTCTGATCAAGAGAAGAAACTGCAATAGTAGGTAATGTTTTTACCCTGCCAGAAAAAAGACAGGGCAGTATCTCAAACTTCTGAGTAATTTTTCATCTCATTTTTCCAAATATGCACTCTAGTGGTACTTGGGATAGCAGGGGGAGGATGACTTTTCAGGCAGAAATTGAGGTTGGATGTGTTTGCACATGTAGATGCTCAGTGTTGCACAAAGCAGGGCAGTTCCAGAGAAAAAAGCAGTTGTGTTCCTGGAAAGCCAGAATTTGAAGCAGTGCTGTGTTAAGTGCCAAATGAGGCAGATCAAAATGCACAGAGGCAGAGATGGAAATTAAAAGAAGGAAAAAAGCAGAGTATCCAGCTTTGTTGCCTACCACCTGGAAGGATTGCAGAGCTTGTGTTGTGTCCCAGGGTCAGTTAGTGGCATGTTGTATGACCTTAATAAAGAAACTGCATCTCAAAGTTCCCGAGGTCTTCCATTTGTAAAATGAGAACAATAAGCAAGATGCCCTGAGTTCTGTGAATAAAAAGGTGCTGTATAAAATTGTTTTAGTACTGCTAGTGATCATAATAATATATATGATAATAATTGATTTGTTCTCTACATAATTTTAATTCAGACAGAATTATGTCTATTTTTCTGTGAACAGTGCTATGATGCATAAAGTTGTAAAGATACAAAATTGCAATTTCTCTGAAGGTATTGCATAGGCACAACCTGTAAATATTCTGGAGTTCCTTGCTTTGTTCTAGTGTGTAACATAGCCCATAGCAGTAAAGTATTTTCAGATCAATGCTTTTCAGCAGAAATGTTTAGCACTTTCCCAGGAAATGATCAACAAATAAAACACTCTGAGAAAGGAAGCTGGCATTTACTTTCTGTTTTCGAAGGTGGCTTGTATTTTGCAAAACAAGATGGAAGGATCTCCCATAGCATTAGTGTCTAAAGAACAGTGTGTCTTGCACTGAACTAACAGTGGTGGAATATAATCGATAAGAAGAATTACATTTCTTATTTGTACCTTTGCATCTCAATTATTGGTGTTGTAGCTGACTCTGAGACATAAAGGGCATAAGAATGCATGGCCATCTCTTGGCATCAGAAGTGACAGTGCTTAGGTTTTATCTCTATACTAGTAATGTCTTTCCTGTCACTGTCTCCTTTTCAATTTCATTGGCCCAAATAAAATGAAGTGCATTCATTTTGAAATACTTAAGTGTGGTCTTAGAAGTCTCTAGATTTGGGAAAAAAACATAGCTGGCTTGTTTAATGAACAATCCTTTGTTGCAATTCCTAATTTCAAAACCTGTCTTCTTTCAGCACTGTCGGTGAGTTCAAAGGGGCCGAACTTGGGCAGAAAACTGTGATGCTCAGTGGAACTGGAAATGCACATGTAAATTATATTTCTGGCTAGCGCTATTTTTTCCCTATTTGGTACAAATGTGATGAATACCCACCATCACTGAGCTGGTTGGAAGCAAGCAAAATAAAAAGGTTACACCACAGACAGAGGTTTTCTATGTGAAGGAAGCCTTGGGGTTTCCTAAACCCTTGGAGGAGGAGTATTTTCTTCCTCAAAATCAGGATGTAAATGAAGACTTACTGGGCTCTGTATCCCTTGACTCTTGCTAACTTAACCTAAGCATTTAAGAGGTGCTACAGAAATAAGTGTGACCAGAGAACCACAATGCTTCTCAGAAAGTAGCTTTTTTGAGACGTGACACTGTCCACTTTGTGTCACCCTGGGAGCCCTGCTAAAGCAGGGAAGAGTGAATCCCTCCATCACAAATACATAAAATGGGCTGAGGGAGGATTATAAAGGTATGTCTTCTGCATCACTAAATTCTTTTCCTCTTTCCTACCCATTGACTTTGTATCAGAAACATTGCTGGAAATACATCTGGGAAATTAGCAGAATGTTTGTTTTACTTCTTTTCAAAGTGTTTTCATGGTTTTAGGTGAATGTTTGACTTATGTTCATTGGCCCTTGCACAAGAGACTGAAAGCTATTTCCTTTTTCCTTAATTAGAGCATGTGGAATATCGGATTTCTGAGCAGTGAATTTCCTTTCAGGAGATAGGTGAGCATATGTGGTAGAAGTGGTTGTTTTTGTAAACTTGAGAAGTTGGTCCTTCTGTACTTTATAGATACTTCCATAAGCCAAACTTCTACTTTTCATACAGAAAGAAGTGCATTTTTTTTTTCATCCCCACCTCCCCTTTTTTATTTTTGGCATTAAATAAAGAAGTGGGAAGCTAGAAATATCTGAGGGAATTTCTAGGAGGGTGGCCATAGGAGTGTGGTAGCAAATGTGGTGAAGGCAACAGCCCAACCCTGTTTGTGTGCGTAACTTGATTTTGAGTCTGCAGAGCTGGTGCTGGTGAGAAAGGGGGAAAATAAAATTAAAATGGAGAGATTGTGTGCTCTTTTTTAAGGTCATGTATTTTTATATCTGCTGGCTTGTCTGTGTGGGTGGGCAGGTATGAGTCTTGGTCTGTCTCCTTGTGCAATGCCAGAGGGAAGTTCAGGTCAGTGTGGTGCCAGGGCCAGCCCACATCCTCCACCCACACAGGCCCGTGAACAGTTGCACACATCAACCAGGGAAAACCCTCAGCCCCTGGCACCCTTGGAGCAGGTGTGTGAGCTCACAGTGACATCAGATGACTGTCACATTGCCATGGGGCAACCACTGATGCTTGGCCCATGTTCTGTGTACATCACATCTACCTCCTGAGATAAATCACAGTCTGTGGTGCAGCTCCAACACTCAGACCACCTATAACCATCCTTTGCTCTCACAGGTGCTTTGGGGTAGAACAGATGGAAAGAAGAATGAAGAGAATAATTTTGCAAAACATTGCAGATCTCCATGTAATACTGCCTGCAAAATGTCATGCTCTTTAAGGTGTCAACCAGTTATAAACAGGGGGAGATAGGGAAAACTGGGGCTGTGTCCAGCCAAAAGCAGAGTTGGCTGGATCAGTCATGACCCAAACTTTGGAGAGTTTTTGAAGCACAGACAGCTGCTATGCTGCGAAGGAAAGTTCTTGCAAAGCTACTGTTTTCATGTCCATTTAATGCTGGCTTTTTTTAAGCACCAATATTGCCACTTGTTTTCGTTCCTTAAAAGGTGAACCCTGAATAAATGCAGACTAACCGTACCCAGCCCTCTTTATTTTGGTGTCTCAATGTTTTGTGGTATACCAACACCTGCCTATAAATAAACTGACTGTATGTAGTGAAAATACTCTGCACTTTACTCTGCGTCCAGGTGAGTATGGAAGGGCATCACTGGCTTAATTTGCCCCTGGGAATTTGGTAGAGTGTCTCTGGGTTGTATGAGCACACATGAGAGAAGAATTCAGTGTCAGCTTCTGGTGATTTATATAGGATATCCGTGTACCTAGCCCTCACTTTGCTAAGTAGATGTAGTATATTGGATCGAATTATTGTAACATATGCCAGTGGGCAGAGGAGGAGATCCAAGGACTGTGGCGATGGTAGATGGGCGGTCCTGGGCATGCTCTTAAGGCTTTTGGCAGAGTGATGTCTCCATTATTTGTGGGTGGGATCTCAAAAGTTTAATATCTCCAGAAATTAAGTTTAAGATGTGTTTCAACCTGCCTGTAGCTGTCCACCCTCTCAGAGCCTGGAGGACAAGGATGCGTGTGTACCATCCCTCTAGCTGCAATCTAAACCTTGCTTATGAACAAGTGTATGAAGAAACTCAGAGAATCTAAATTAAAGGGCTTATTCAAATATTTTATCTTTACATGTAAACAAGAGATAGCGGGATTTTAAGAAGGAGTGGTGTTAATCTCTATAGCAATCCTTTCTAAGGAAAAAAAAAAAGCACTTTTTCATCCATTAAAATCCTGTAGCCTTCCTGATTAAGTGTATTCACAGACGTACAAAATTACAGGGTAAGGGCGTGCTTGGGAACAAATTCCCCCTGTATTGCCATGCCAACAGTGTTCATGCTGTTCCATTTCACCAACAGGCGTAGATGCCTAGACCCGTAGAAGGAGGTGGCTTCAGTTCTGCTGTGCAGAGTTGTTAGATGCAGTAGAGCAGTTCTGACTTCTACAACGTATTTCCAGCTTTGAAACACTGTTTTATTTAGCAATGAAATGTAATGATTTAGCAAGCATATGATTAAGTATTGCCGTGAGTGTAGCTTACATAGATAACGAGACCATCTTCAACTATGTTACATAAATTTTGGTTGGTGTGACATCTGTGAAAGGGGTCTAAGTCTTTCTGGCTTAGGATCTGAACTCACCTGAACTCATCTGAACAGTTCTCACTGAACTGTTGAGAAGAATCTCCCTGTAGAGAGAAGTCTCCTCTTCCCCCACTCTTTTATTTTTCTTTTCTGCCAATAACCTCTCTTGAAAACAAACTCCTAGACCAGCTGCTTCAGTGTCATGTTTTGTTTCCTTTCCTATAAAAGCTGTTCCGTGCTTGTTTCACCCTCAAGAGCCACATGGGTAGTGGTGGCTCTGCTTTAATGTACAGGAACTGCTTCCATGCAGTCGGGTAACATTGCATGGATGTTGACTGACAGGCTGAAGCACAGGAGAACGATCATGCAATGGTCAAAAAACAGATGCAGCATGCTTGGCTTTACCAGCTCCGGTTTGCTACTTTACCATAGAAATGAGCTCACTCTCCTAATCAAGTTTTCACAGGGTAAGGGTAGAACAGGCTGGTACAGATGGTGGAAGAAATCAAGGGGGACAGGGAGAGAGGGAGAAGAAAAGAAAAAAAGAAGGAAAATATTTGTCAAGCTTGATAGTGTTAATGAAAACATAAAGAAAGAAAGGAGGAAAGCAATGTTTGGAGAGCAAAGAATGACCTGACAAATGTGACCTCTGTTTTTCCCAAGGGCTTCTGACTTTGAAACCAAAGCTGCCTTTAATGTTCACCAGGTGCCATCAGGGTGTTTTGATTGCCTTTATGGAAGGGAATTAGCCTCATGGCTTCAGCATCTGCACTTCAGTGAACTTCAGGAACAGGGTGTATTCTTGTTCAGATCATAACCCTTAAAGTTCAAAGGCCATGAGCAGCTCAATAATTAATTCTATTACTTCCACAGGAGGCAATGAACACAGACCTATACTTCACAGTGGTTTTATCACAGGAGTCTTTCCAGTCCCTGCTCAAACATATTTTGCCTGAGCATCTCTGAACAGCCGACCGGAGGAACTGGAGAGCAGGGCAGACACAGCACAGAAGCAAAGCTGGCAGTAGGATTATTCCTCATGCTAAAATAATACTCTGAAGTTTGTATTTTGTCATATGAGATTATAGTTCAATTTCTTGGAAGAAGTAAGATGCTGTTTTGCTGAAGATATATGGCTCTCTGTCCTCTGTTGTTATATAAGCAAATTGTTGGTACTTATCATCCTCTTTCTGGCTGCTTTTTCTGTGTGGGTAATTGTGCCTCTGATATTAGCTAGATATCTCAGCCTTGCTTGTGACCTGAGAGTAGATTTTAGCTCTTCAGGTAATTGTCTTGTCCTGCAGATGACGGATTTATAGGAATATTGCATATTGTCAATAAGAAGAAACAACTGGCTGATCAGTGTTGTTTTTACTTCCCCTTTCCTCTGAGAGACCCAAGAGCCACCCATTTCTGTACAACTCCCCCTCCCCTTGCAAAGCTCAGGGAATTCAAGCAGCTCATCCAATCTCCTGGTGCAGAGGCTGTGTTGCAGCAGGGAGGAAGGTACGATAGGCAACATATCCCCAACAGAAGAGTTTTTCCAGGAGGAGGACCTAGGGCTATCCAAGGACCAACTCAGGATCGTTGAATTGTGGGTCACTGGAGTAGTGGAGTGAGTAAGATTGTCTTGAGAGGTCCTGTCCAGTGATGACTCTTCAATATCTTTGGATTTCTCAGTCTTAGTACTGTAGCAAACACATGCAGAGAATATGATAGTATCTCTAACACATCTAGTGGCACTGCAGGACCTTGTAGGTCCAGATGTGCAACAGGATGACCACTGCTTCAGCTCATCAGCCACCTTCTGCACCCAATATCTGTTCATTCTACCATCCCTTCCCATACCCAATTATCTGTTTTACAGTCCATTAATTTCAAAGTATAGGACCAGAATAACTTCAACAAGAGATAGGGAAGGGGTTTAAAAGAGCCTGAAAAGTTGGCAAATTTGCAAACCAAAGACTGCAAATTGTCATAATATTTGAAAAGTCATGGCAGTGCAGTGAAGGTGTCACTGTCTGGAAAAGGGGAAACATAGAAGGGAAAAAAGGAAGACCTGAGGAACTGCAGGACAGTCAGTCTCACCTCAATGCCTGGCAAGATCGTGAGAAAGATCATCCTGGAAACTGTGCTAAGTCATGTGGAAAATAAAGAGGTGATTGGTGGCAGCCAGTATGGCTTGACTAAGGGCAAATCGTGCCAGAAATTTTTTAATGGGGATGATGAGACAGTGGAACAAGTTGGCCAGAGAGCTGGTAGATGCTTCTTCTCTGTCAACATTCATGTTGAATGGGTCTTTGAATGACCTGATCTAGTGGAAGGTGTCTTTGCCTGTGGCAGGGGTGTTGGAACTGGATGATCTTTAGGGACCCTCACAACCACAACTGTTTTATGATTCTGTGATTTGGAATGCTGATGTGGACCAAAGATCCAAGAGTGCTAGCATTCGCTGAACTGTACATGATAATGTTGTTAGTAGTTGCATTTCATTGTTGCACAGATTGCATCTTGTCTTTACCTTTGTGTAAAAGTGCTGACTTTATACTGCAGTAGTGCTTCTTATTTAAAGTGCAAAATGACTGCATAAAGCTGTATTTGAATCCAGAGGGAGCATTTTATTAATTAGTAAATAATGATATGATGAAATTGAATCATACTGCCTTTTCCAATTTTTCTTTGAGGAGTGCCTTCTATGAAAGTGTGTGCACAAATAAATTGTTTCCTTATGTCTCTATAAACATGTTGTAAATGTTTAATTTAATTTTAATGACAATGACAGTTTAGAAAGGAAATGCTGTTCAAAGACAAGAAGTATAGCAGTAAGATTTTAATTTTTTAAGAGTTTTAAATAGAATATTAGAAACATTCTTGAGTCACAATATTAAAATACATACATATATATATATATATATATATTTTGTCTTGTTAACATCAAAATATGTTTGGAAATTTTCTTGAAAATTTCCAACCCAGGTGCAAAATCTAGTCTAGGCGCCTGTTCCTTTGACTTCATGTTAGGATAAAAAGCTTGCAATTGGTGAGTGGGATTTAGCAATGCTACGAGCATAGCTGTGTGCTTTGGGGCTGATTATAATCACTAGGGAGATTGAAGTGTATTGAAAACCAGAAAATCTCGACAAGCCTTTTAAATGAATTGTTGAAGTCCTCTAAGAGGATTTCAGAATAAAGGTATCTGAATGCATTCACATGTGTGGGGAAACCTGAGCGCATTCCTGGGCCCTGGAGTAATTTTATGTAAAACTAGCATGAACTAAGCCTCTGTTACTGTAAAGTGCATGTCGACTTGGATAGTGCCTTCCAAATCCATTCAGAGCCCTTATTAGTGTGAGGACACTTCTGATGGAGAACATGGACCTTCTTCAATTGCACCGAGTGATTTTCAAGGATGCTTCAAAATTGGGGACTGAATAATTGAGCCTGGAGGAGAGTGTTTCAAAGTAGATTTGAAAGAATAAGAGCAACTGGTGCATCTTGGAAATAATACTGGCATGTTTTTTTGTATTTAAGTTGTTTCTCACATAGTTAAAAATAGTATTTTAGTATTTATGAAGTCATCTCTAGTTTGCATTCAAGAGGAAGCTGCCTCAATATTTGCAGCTGAAAGGTTCTCCTGCTGCATCCCCAAATTTTACCTTCAGCTTCACTTCCCAGTAGCATAGTTCTGGTCGCCTTGTGAAATGAACAACTGATATAATCTTTACCACCTCTGTTTCTTTCTACACAAAGAATTTTGTTTCTGTGGTAGTAGAAAAACAGTATTTTGAAGTGTTTCCACCAAGGTACATCTAGAAAAAAAAATAGAAGTCAGAAAACAATTCTTATTATTTGCATTAAGAAAATATCATATAATTCAAATACACACATCGCAAAAAATTTTCTGAAATTTTGGCCATGCTTCTAAATGTCAATCTTACCAGTTATTGGTGATTAATCTCTATGTTTGTATTAGTGAACAGAGAAAAGCTTACACCCAGATGTCCTGAAGTTAGTGTTCTGGATGTATTTTGAAGGGTTGTTTTTTTACATTTTACTCCTCTTGCAAATTAGCCCACAAGGTTATGAAGACGTAGGTAAGCCAATGAGTTCATGAGTTTGGGATGCTACACCTACAGATATGTACACAGTTTTTTCACGTTGTAAAGTGGATATGAAATGGAATCATGGAATGGTTAGGGTTGGAGAGGATCTTAAAGATCATCTAGTCCCAACTCACCTGCCATGGGCAGGGACACCTTTCACTGAACCAGGTTGCTCAGGGCCCCATCCAACCTGGCCTTGAACACTTCCATGGATGGGGCATTCATAGCTTCTCTGGGCAACCTGTATCAGTGCCTCATCACCCTTGCAGCAAATAATTACTTCCTAATACCTAATTAAGCCTGCCCTCTTTCAGTGTGAAATCATTGTCCTTTGTCCTGTCACTATCTGCCTGTATAAAAAGTCCCTCTCCCTTATTTTTATAAGCCTCCTTAAGATATTGGAAGGCTGCATAAGGATCTCTTCTCTGGGCTGAACAGCCCCAACTCTCAGCCTTTCCTTGTAGGAGAGGTGTTCCAGCCCTCTGATTATCTGGCAGTTCATCAGTATGAATTGCCAATGAGTGTTAGAGTAGATCAAGTTTGCATCGTCAGTTATGTTGTGTCTTTGAGATATTGTGGATTTAACATATTTAATATATGTAAAACATTACTTTTGAAGAGATCTGTGGTGATTTTCTGTGCACATACCTGATACGAAAACTTTGTTTGCAAACAACAGCTCTTTTTTTCTTATTGTCCAGATATCCACCAATAAAAACAAAGTGAGAGAGGGTGTTGATAATTACTATTTATGTTATGTTATATTATATTATATGTTATGATGTTATGTTATGTTATGTTATGTTATGTTATGTCATATGTTATGTTATGTTATGTTATATTATGTTGCTCTGTGTACCTAATTTGTTCAGGTAGCCAATTTACTGCTAGTGACAGCCTGCTCCCTGACCAGTAATTCCACCTGCAGTCTTAAGTGTGGAAAAGAAGATACTGGGACAGATGTAATTTAACTTCTGGAGGAGTTGTTCATTTTAGTAGCTGCTTCCTTTGAAAATTCTGTTAAGATTAGTGGGACGTTAAGACCCATAGAAGTGAAAATGCATTTGATGACAAGAGAACAGAGGCATGGTACTGCAGTGCTTACAGCAAAGACGGCTGATGTGGGAGATGACAGAGCTCTTGGGGAGATATCTATGCCATAATTGCTGCATTCCAGGTGCAGCAGCTCAAGAAAATAAATCTCTGGATCATCCCTTTAAAAAAAAAATGTAGTGTTGAAGCACAGTGTGATTTTTTAAACTCAATTATTGATTTCGGAGTTCCTAAGAGAGGGAGAATAAAAAAAGTTGGATTGCAAAATACTGGCACACCTTTGGCTACAGTGTGCAGATGGGTGTAAATGTAATAATGTTGTAGCCATATGAAGAAGGGGCGGAGTAGATGGGTACATCTGCTGACAATCTTTCTTTTTAATTTGGAGCCACCTGAAGGCAATAAGTAGCTGGATAATAACTCGATCCCCATATGGCTTCCGGTCTTTCAGATTAATAGTGTGCAGCAGGGGAAGGGAAAAAGGAGTCTACTTTTACCTCTGGCTTCTGTTTGCCTTTTTGTGAGCCTGAGAACATTTCCTGTCTGCTTGGTGATGGGAAATGCAACCAAAAGAGGCATCGATGAGTGACATTTCTCATGGCTGGCTTTCGACACTGGGTTTTCTGTACCCCCTCAGAGATGCTGCAATCTGCATGAAGGGGAAAGGAGGCCAGATCTTTACCATGCTTTGCAGTTAACTCGCTTCAATATTTTACCTTGTTGGTTTTTGAGTATATATTGCTTCGTATCTAAAGTACATTTCCCACTTATACTTCCTTAGAGTCCAGTATTGCAAGGAGCAGGAATACTGTCCAATAAAATTCATATACTTCTGTGAGAGGCATATTTTGAAACAAGGAGTTTTACTTTGGCCTAGAATTTATATATAGACTCTCTACTTACAGTTTACACATTTTTGCTTTTGTAGCTTCCCATACTTCCCTTCCTGTCTGTGTTCTCATATTTCCTTTCTAAATTATAGATATGAGGGAACAACCATTTTCCTTGAAAAGGGCTTCACTTTTGGGGATAATCTATGGCCATTTTAAGAAAAGTCGGCAGTTCACAAGGGTGTTGTTGAACATGGGATTATATGGAATGGGGCTTTAGGAAGAACAAACCAAAATAAACAGCCCTCAGAACCCTGCAATCTTGAGACGGATAGTACTAGAAAAAAGTGCCAATCCTGCTTGTTTTTCTAGGAAAGTTGTCAGATTATAGATCTTTCCCTTTCTGTGTCAAAATAAGTTTTGCAATGCACATTCACCTGCCATGTGAAGGGCGAGGCGAGGAAAGGGGGATGACTGACTGAAGAAAGGAACAACAGTGAGAGAATTTGTACTTTGGTTGTGTTTAGTATTCATACTACACTGAATCACTGTAAACACAGGTTAGGAGTGTAGACTAGGATGTTATATCAATATTGGCAACTTTACTAGAATCTGTTGCCCTATTGAATTGTTTAATTGCTTTAATGAGAGAATGTGACGATATGCAACTCTTTAGGAAGAATTTGTGGAGGAGGAGGACTCTTTTTTTTGACCTGTACAGAAAGATATCCTTCTATTTGTTGGAGATGAGAATTTGAAGTTTCAGTTTTGAAGGGACACAGGCATGGACAAGTGGAAGCTGGGTTTCTGTGAGAAATTGTACTGGGTTTTTTTGACTTGGAAAACGGTGAAATACTGAGACATATTTTGCTTTCCATTTTCCTCTCCTTTTGCTTGCATCTAGAATATAAAGCCTAAGTGGCTCTATGTTGACTTTCTGTAATTTTTGTCTCTGGATTACGATGTCTTCTAGTTCAGCAGTGCACGGTAGATACTGTTGTGGAGTGAAACTCTGGCTTCTTCTCATGAATATTAGGGAGAATGTGCACCAGGGGTGAACAGGTTCCAGAAATCCCTGTTGAAGCAGCTGGGAATTCCATCCTCTGGACTCTGCTTTGGGACCTTAGCAATTATCTTCCTTTCCCTCAGTGGGGTTTTAGGCCCTGCAGAAAGTACTTTACCTGTCCCTACCTAGGCAGTGTGCTTGTAACGTACAACAGCTCAGAAGATTCTATGATGTTGTGAGTTCCATGTATGTGTATATGCTTGTCTATCCATAGTTATTTTTAAAAGAGATGGCTTGGTATTTTACCTTTGACATCTTTTGATTCCTTTAGATGTTATTTCCAGGGTCAGTTTTGCTGTTATTACTTCGTCTTTGGAGAATGCTCTTGGGTAAAGATTGCATTTGATGTGGCATTTCTTGCTGTTCTACGTATTGTCCCATTAAACATTTTTCACAGAGTTGTATAACAGAGCTCAGACATAGTTTGTTTCACCAGATAGCGAAAGTAATTAAATTCTAGTCTGAAATAACGATACTGTTATGTTGTTCCATGTTTGAGAGAGATTTGGTACCTGTATTAAACCAAGGCTCTGCTTTGACAGTGGACAGAAAGACTGTGTCTGAACTAAGAAGTTAAACTTGCCTGGGAGTATCCTCTGGCACTAAGGATATGGACAGCCCATGATGAAATCATACAGCTCTTACCCTCCAAAAGAAGGTGACCACATCCAATCTTACGGGATTTATCTCTGGGCTATGTTTTTCTCCTGTGGTGCTGGGGAGTCTGCCAAACCTGTGCCAAGAACTTGTCTGATGACTGAGCTGCAGAGAAAATTAAAGTCTACTGTCTGGGTTTGCTTCTTGGCACTGTTTAAGTTGCTGATGTAGAAGAGGCCAAAGAGGATTGTTTGACTGCTTATCTCTGGTTGTGTTTATTGAGGATCAGCACTCCAATTGATGCATCTCATGTGTTTGGAAACTCATTTTGTCTTATCACTGCTGAAGACTTTGTTACAGTTTTGCATTAAAATGACACACGTGCTACTTCTGCATATCTCTTGGAGGGAAAAAAAAATTAAAAATTGAAAAAGTGGCCTTATATCACTGGCTGTTATACATGAGGCTCTGGGGTGATAGAACTGAAAGAACTTGCCTTTTCCATGAGGTACTTTTTGCCCTTCCTGTAAGATTTCAGGGGATGTTAGTGATTTCTTTTCAGCATAAGATGTAGGAAGCTCTTCTCTGTGCTTTGAGTGCATGCCTGGTGTGTGTGTCTCTGCATACTCACAGACATACAGGCATTGCCCATTTACAGAGGAGGTCTGTGGTGTCTGTGTACGATTTTCAGTGGTCAGCACTAAGTGACAGTGACAGGTCACGTGTGTGCTGGGGCTTGGGCCCAGCAGGAGGTGGGGCATATGCACCTTCAGCATTAACACAATCGACATCCGCTCGAGAGAAGGGTGGCTGGGCCTTTCCTTAGGAAACATATGCCAAAACTATTATCAGAGGCTACGTCATGGCCTGCAGCAAACTGGGCAGGATGTTAATGAGGAGGGAATTGTGGAAGGAATCTGAATGCATCCCATATTATTGAAACAGAATGCTGAATAAACAGATTATTTCCATCACAGTGCCCTGTCAGCAATCTCCGTATTTTGATCTTTATCAGGTTTATGGTGATAAAGGTTTATTTTTTTCATTACTTAGTTGATACAGGTTTGGGGTGCTTTAGATTCAATAAATAAATAAATAAATAAATGCAAACATCTGGGAGGCTATAAAAGACTGTGGAGCCAGGACAGCTCATTATTTCTCCTTGACGAAGAAATCTCTGGTGCATCCTGTGATGTCTGTGACAGTGTGTAATGAGGCACTCGACTATGTCAAACCCAGAGTCGTAATTCTGTCGTATCTGCTGCAGTAATGAGACTTTTTGAACTACTAAACTCACCAGAAGTTATAGGTGTAAAGAAAATGGCGTGTGTTTTGCAACTATTTACAACAGGTGGGGGCCAAGGAATTAAAATAGATTGTTTTTTTCATTCAGGGACCTTGCTTCAGAACCTAGCTTGGAATTTAAGTTGTGTTGATCATTCAAACAGTGCCTGGCACTAATTTAATTTCATATTTGGCAATTTTCTGTACTAGTCCTTGTTCAATATTTTATTGCTTTCTTTGCTTCTATTTGTTCTTCCTTTATCTTTTTCTTCCTGTCCCTTTCCCCCCTCCCTGAAGGTTAGCCTGAGTAGCAAGAGTGAGATAGCTAAAATAAATACCATTGGTGATAACTGCTGTCCATTTAGAGCAATTTTTTAGATGTGGTTTAGAAGGCAAAATACCAAAGCAATATCAAAACATGTATTTTTTTTTCCAAGATGCCAGTTGTTAAGCATCTGCATTCTTATGGGTTGATTGTAGTTCAACATTAACTTTAGTTTGATGTCCCTTGAAATGTTAGGCTGTTAATTCATAAAATTAATTAAATATGGCCAATGTCATAGCAAGTTCATTTTATTGTTAATTTTCAGCTGCCTTGTCTTCCCTGGACAATGGCGTATTTTTTCCTACATCTTAGCTAACATGCAGTAACTAACATGAGGTAAGCTGTAGTGGTAATATGAGCTAGCAGGGTGATGTGGCTCTCGGCCTCTTGGCAAAGTATTCACATACTCCCTGGTCTTTGTGACAGTTTTACCAAATGTCAGCTCCTGTGTGCTAAGAATAGGTCTTGCTGCTCTCTGCCTCAACAGGAATGACCTCAGCCCTGACCTGGAGCTCTCCTGTCTTGGGTTGAGGTTGTTTATGTGCCAGAGCCATTCCAGCCACAGCTCCTTAGCCCTCTGAGGTGGAAATCTGTGCCCTGGTCTGCTAGAAATGAGAGCTTTGGTGATGCAAACCTATTGAACAGCCCTCGACTGGCAGTCACTGTCACTCATTGTCAACCTGAGCTTGTTTTGAGGAACCAGCTACGGGTAAAGGGCTATTGAAAAGTTTTTTTTTTTGTCTTAAATTTTCCTTTGCAGGGCAGATACCTGTAAATATCAGGTACTTAAGAAAGGGAGAAGTTGGATCTGATCTATTTGTTTATGTGCCACACCATCATTCCAGGTGACCTAGTTTAGGATTGTGATGAGATCTGAAGAGCAGAGTATTGAAAATGTTGTTTGTGAGAGCCCGTGTGCCAGAACAATATGGGGTAAAATCATCTTAATGAGATGCTAGATCATCTATAGAATGCATATCTCAGTAAATACATGTGGATTTATTTTCCTTTAGAGGAACACAATGAACCTCTCACAGGAATGCACTTTTCTAAGGCTAAAAAATATAAGTAGATGCTTTAGTTCTTTTAGGGGTTAAGCAGAAGTAATTTTCTGCAGTACCCCACAGTTGCAGCTGCCATGCAGTTGTTATTGTCAGCCTGCTCTAGATTCACATTTAATGATGAAAGTTGGGCAAACTTCTGTGTAAATTTATCCAGAAACAAAGTAACTTTTTTTAGTTTGTTTGAAAAAAATAATAAGGAAGACGTTGTTTTATTATTGTAAATCAAGATTCAGAACCTGAGAGTCCAAAATACTACTGTAGCTTCCATATGAAAATCAAGGCCTGTCAGGTGATATCACATCCACTCCCTTTCCAGTTTTATTTGACCCAAGAGGAAATTCATTGAAATGCTTGCTAACCTTTACTGAGCAAGAGGAGTGACTTAATAAACATGATTTTCCCCGGGGGAGTTTTACTGCCTGGCCTAGGTTTAGGTTTCCCTCTTGACATTTTTATACTCATGTTCTGATTCTTCCAAAGAACACAGCAAAGAGACTAGTTGCATTGATGTTCCCCTGGAAGAAACACAGTGTTTGTTGATCAGGGCCTTAGCCAAACAATTACACTACGCATAAGCCAGTAAGAAGGGCAGAATTTTACTCTTCTGAATTTGCAAGGGGAATGTCATAAACCATATGAGTTTTCATTATCTCATTCTTTATAGGGAAAGGGTGAAGTATGGGCAATGGTGAGGAAACAGAATGTTTTTTGCTTTTCCTTAATGCATCCTGCTAGTAAATTTTTACTGACTGCAGGTCGTGTTATAAAATGAATGAATAAAAGATGAATAAGAATTATTTACAGAGGGAAGTTGCCTTGCTTTTTGTTTCCCCATCCTGATTCTGGTTGATGACATCCTTTAGTTAATTAGTTAATTTCCGTGAGTAAAACTCATAATAATCTGTTACTGTTTTTCAAACTATTTTAAAAAAATTAAAATCAGTTTCCCAGTTTTCTGTCCTTGCTTAGAGTAGAATCCACATTTCTCAAATGGAATACATGCATGACCCTATTGATTTTTCTTCTCTTAGTCTACATCCATTAACCACAATAAATTCCATACTGAAATAATAAATTTGTCTTCCCACCAGGAGAATGGCATTGCTTTCCTTTTCACTTCCAGACCTGAGGAATTATTTGTGCTTGTTTGTTTGCGGTGTTAGCATTTCTTTGCAACTCATGTGTCACCAAAAAAACCTCCCTTGACAGAAGTCCTCCACTTTTTAATTGTCCCACTCCTGCCTGAGTCACTGTGAGTGTCTCAGTCCAAGGCTATACACTAGAAATAGAGCTGATAGCCTATTTAGTGGACTTGCAGGCTGAAGTAAATAACACAGCTCCATCAATAGGAGGTGAAAATTCAGCCACAATTTGATAGATGGATTGGTTTGGCTGCTGCTAATATTTTTCTTGTTTTTAAAGCCTGTGTTTTGAGACACATATTGATACATGTACATATGCAAATGCATGGATACGTGCGTTTAGAAAAACAGAATTTTTTTCTGACTGGTTGGATACCTAATTCTCTGCAGAAAACAGTGGTAATGAACATGAAGCCATCACTTGTCAAATCATTTTACTTCAGTTCTGCATTATACCCTGATATATCTTTGCTTTGCCTTCTGATATGTACACTACATTATGTTGCACATTACTTCTTAGCAATCATGCAAACAGTACCCATCCTTGTACCATTATTGGAGAGGAAATTTGTAGAGCATGGGTCATTGTTATCCAAGTAACCTCATTGTTGTGATTTTAGTAAAGAAAAGTGAAATGTGGTTAATATGGGATGTTTTGGTATTTTTAAATTATTCATCTGGCTTTCAGAGAGCATAGTTCAGTTATTTGGGCCAAAGGACTTACTTTATTTTTAATGCTTCGTACTTCATTTTTTAAAGTTTTATCAAGCTTTGGAAGAGTGTCTTTTTTGTTTTCTTGGCTTAATATGCCTTAACTTCATATATAGAATTTTTTCTCCTATTGTTCTTTCTTGGTAGGGTTACTTTACAGATAATTGGGAGCATTGTAGCTTAAGTTAGCACAACATGGGGTGATGCCTTATTGCTTTAACTTTGATGTAAGCAAGACTGGGGATTTTAGCTGATCATTTGCATAAATAGTACTTAACTGTCTCCTCCATAGCTTTTTCTAGTCAATCACTTGGAGGTGGACACAGATTAAAACGTCAGCTATCAAGTTCTGACTAATGCATTTTAGAATTCTGGTTTGCATCCCTGGTGTACATCTTCTTCCCTTGATTAAGACTCATTTCCCATCATGCTACATTTTGATCAGCTTAAGGTGCATCAAAGTATAGATATACAATAATAAAAGACTTTTAACATATGTTTTAGCTAAGGCATGTTAACAGCTCACTCTTAAATCTTCGTCTCGATAAAGCCTATGGCACCATTCCACATTGACTTGTGTATAAATAAGGGAAGACCTTTAACTCCATCCTTGGATGCTTGGACAGGCATCTGTCATATTTTATGATTCATAGTCTAATGAATAATTTTGTGCTCTATGTATTAACCAGAAGAACTGAGTCTTTTCTTTTAGAGCTGTATGAGTAAGTGGCAAGTCACAAAACTGAGACTTTTGCAGGTGAATTATTGCTGATAATAAACTAAGGTTTAAATCAAAATATGAATTTGCTTGCTTGCAAAAGATACAGTTACAAAATTTTTCTGGTAAATTGTCCAGTGCTTATTGTGTCTCAGTTCCTGTACTGTTCACAATGCACACTCTGTTTTCATTAATTATACATACCCAGTGTGCGCATGATTTTTACTGTGGAACAGCATAAATACTACACACAGATTTTGTATTTCCAAAATTGACATGGCAATGGTGTATTCCTCAGTATTTTGTGGCAATTTTATATCAGTACAAAATAATCCTACTGCAACCTGGAATTCATTTCTTGCAAAGGCTATATCTGTCCCCCTCCCTGTTCATTTGAATGATGTTTAAGGGCCTCTGTAATTATCTGAAGATACAAAACACACTAGAAGAGAAAATGAAGCAGGAGATGACACTGGCTCTAACCAAGGGCTGATTATGCTTCTGAGAGATAGATCTTGGCAGTAAAGTACCTTAAGCCTTGAGGAAAATTTCATAACTGCTGATGATTTATAATATTTGATACACTGGAAAGAAGGAATTCTGCCTTATATTGTGTAACTCATGCCAATAACCCTTTAAAAATCAAAATATAATTCATGTTAAGATGTGAGAATTGGGATATTTTGATCAAAACCAGTGCAAATGCATTGTTATTGAATAGCAATAATAATGAACAAAATAAGCTTAAGAACAGCTAAAGAAAAAACATCTCTTTTTTTTTTTCTCCCAAAGAGCAATATTTGAATACACTTGCTGCTCATAGAGCATTATTGATATGACTTTTATTAACAGTGATAATCACATCCTGCTCTGGTTCTGAAAGGCCATGCTTTTAAAAGCCATCTCTCCTTCCAGATTCCTGAAGTAGGAAGGGATTCATAGATGGGATGTGACACTAGAAATATTATTTATAGGGCTGAAGAAGATCTCTTTCACACTCAGATAACCTGTTACACTGGGTAAGAGGTTTTGGTCAGTTAAATTGCTTTTGGCTTTTCCATCATGCTGTTAGTTAGTCAACATTATGAGAGAAAAGAGAAGAGATGCAATGGTGACAAGCAGCAAGTTAAAGACTTACTTAGTCTGGTATAATTGGAGAATATAGAAAATGTGAAAGGGAAGCATGTAGGGATTTTCCATTGAACACTGTACTTAAAGTCTTAGAGGAGCAAACCCAAAGGATATATGAGTCAATGATAAACTGTATGGTTGCCCATATGTCTGAGATACTGCCCTGTCCCTTGAGGAGATCTAGTTATTTGACCTGAGCCCAAGTACCTAATAAAAATATATTTTTAAGTGACTCATCAGTGCTCTGAGAAAACAGAGGATATATGTGTCACAGCAAGAGAAAATTAAGCAGTAAATTTATATAACTTTCTTAAGCCTTGAGATAAGTTTTGAATCAAATACTCCACATTCTGTCACATTCTGTTCTCTGTTACCAGGCTTGGCTTATTTCTTCTTTTATTGTATTGACAGGATCAAGGAATAAATTTCTACTTGTTTTTGCACACATTTTGAAATAATTGTGGTTGTAACAAATCTTTAAGTAAAGTGCTGAGAAAACATTTTTTATGCGCTTAAGAAAAGACACAAAATGGGGTTTATGACTCCTCTGTCATGCAGCTGAACACATCTTGATATTATTTAGTCTTTCATTATTGAGACTTACCCTAAAAACCTTGAACAGTGCAACCCATGGAAATCCAACAATGCTGGAATTGAGGCTGGACCAACATATCTTACTGTGGGAAAAAAAAAGAAAAAGGCAAATCAGTGTTCTGATAGAGTTGGAGGTGAGTAGAGGTGGTTGGAGGAGCCCTTGCCTTCCTCAGTTTTGTAGCTTTCCAGCCTGTGATGTGTGCTACAACTTACAGCTGGAGCTGTTTGTGAGCGGGACTTGTGTAACAAAAACAAAAAGGGCAGGAAGAAGGACCTGGGAACTACTGACCAGTCAGCCTTACCTAAATCCCTGGGAAGGTGATGAAGCACCTCATTCTGGAGGACACATGGAGGACAAGAAGGTGATCAGGGATGGTTAGCATGGATACACTAAAAGTAAATGATGTTTGACCAACCTGACTGCCTTCTATGATGAAAGCTTCCTGAATGGATGAGGGGAGAAGAGTGGATATTGGATCAGGTGACCAACTGTGGTGCCTTCCAATCTGACCCATCCTGTGATTCTTTGAAAAAAAAAAAAAAATTATAAATCTAGCAACTATAGAGTGGAAAAATAATCTTAACTTTGGTTTTAAGATGAACGCAGTACTATTAGTGGGCGTCTAGGAACCGTAAGTTAAATACCTAACCAAAGTATTTCCTCTCAACTTTCAGTTAAAACTAAAGATTATGTCTCACTCTCAATTATTTTTACTGCAGATTAATGAGCTGAAATGGGGAGAAAGGGTTGTAGAGCAACTGAAAACCTCACTGTGATGTAAAGCAAAGAAAATCTCACTTCTTGATAACATGCACACCACATCTGTAGAGTTTTGTTTGATATTTTGAGAAATGTTTTTGTGCCCGTAAGTTCCTTTGCTTTGTGTTTTTTAACTCTAACATTATTTTGTGAGCTGGTGAAAGATATTACTGCCTGATTAGGTGTGCAGTTAATCTCAGCCACAACAGCACAGTATCAGTAATCTTTAGAAATTCTAGTGCTGGTAATCCAGACCCCTATTCACAATGCTATGTGCTATTATTCATTTATGCCATAAACTTTATCTTACAGAAGGAAAGTGGTATGTTTTACGTTTTGCCTTTTTTTTCCTCTCCATTTTGAATTGGATGTTGGTGTCCTTAGAAGTCAAGACCCTGTGACCCAGAGGGAAGACCTCACAATTAGAGTTCTAGCGCACATTTCTCTGTTGTGTCATGCCTCTGAAGGTCCCCAGCATGGGTTTTGCAGAACTTAGTCTCCTTTCCACTCTTTGCCCTACGTGTTATAATAAACCTCTCTGATATCTTCATTAGTGCCTTCCAGTGAATTTCCTCAGTGCTCTGGAAGATTGCTGGAAATAGCAGTGGCATGTGCACGTTGCTGGCAGTCCACTAGGCCCAGTAACACATAGTTTAAAATTGAGGGCATTGTGCTCTTTCTTGCATGGTATTTTCTTGTAGGCTTTTTTCAAGCCACAAATGAAGTGTTTGCTGTTTCTAAAAACAATTTACAACTGTTCATATTAGCAAATTAAAAAAAAAAAAAAGGAGAGATGAATGCTTACCGGATACATTTCTTGGTCACACTAATGAGTTGTTTACAGACACTCAGTTTTGGAACCTTATTGGACATCTAGCAGGCCAAAGATTAAATGTTCAAAAGCAAAGGCATTATGTTGGATGACGGGTATCAAAATCAAAGTTGATGGAATTTGAGTTGCTTTAGGAATGGGACTTCAGGTTCTTTTGACTGTTTCACCTTTGATGTTTCAATGTAGCTGAAAACTTGTGTATAGTTTAGTGTTGTTGAGACTTGGCTTTACGTACAGCTATTTAACCTTTGGCAATCGCAGAGCACTTTATAGTTCTTGGCTGCATGAAGGATGATGATCTGCTGGGGAATGCCTGTTTTATCAGTGAAAATGCAGAAGTGGCTGTAGCTCTGTTTGTCTGCCCAGTCTCCTTTAAATCTGCAGTCCTGTGGGTGATACATTATCAGGCCCATTCCAGTTTCCTGTTTATATAGGGTCTGGCTTTGATGCGAGTACAACAGATTAAGAGGCAGAAGCAGAGTTCCTGTTTTAGTACTTTCTCATCAAGATGTATATAAGTCCAGTGACACTGTGCTGACAATTATTAAAAACATCAGACTGGCAAGCACATACTTTCACATCAGCACCAAAGATTTAAAGGCAGGCAACCTCAGCAGCAGCCCCACTAGGTCATCTTTCATCAAAGCTACAGATTAGGAAGAAATTTTTGCATTTTGTTTTACATGTGTTTTAAACTAAGGAAAATCATTCTGAAAAGGCTGATTTGTCTATACAAGAGAATGAAAATAAATAATTCCTGCATTAAATTAAGTCTACAGTTTTTGTCTGAAATCCGTTCATCAATCAAAAGGATCTGGAAACTGTTCGTCTTTTCTGGCAATTTCTTAGTTGCACTTTGCGTTACAAAGTCATGATTTCCTTGCAATTTCAATGTCTTTAGCAAAGTTTCTTGCCATTATCTCTTACTGTGCCTTTTTTTCTTTTGGATACTTTATAGTTCTCCTCACTATAGAGCTCCTCCTGCCTGAGATTGGGATAGAGTAACCTGTTGCCCTGACTCTTGTCACTATGCTAATTTTTTTTTTGGTAGCCCAAAATTTTGGTTTCAGCGTGGAATCTGGTTATTCCTTGCATAATGTTCTGTCGATGTGTTGCCTGGTACAGCAGTACACCTCCCCCAGAGTGGTCTGCAAACCACGCACACTTCTTATTCAGAGACAGACAATAGAAAAACACTTATGGTGAAATAATAACAATAATCATCATCATCATCATCATCATCATTAAATAATTATTTGTGTTTGTAAATAAAACTAACTTAAGTGGTAGGTGCTAAGCCTAAGCAAAAGATGTGTAGTTATTTGGAGTAAGCTTGTGAAAAATTCTGCGAGAAAGTGAGCTCTAAAGAAAGTCCCAGCTACTTGGAAGCTCATGCAGGCAGGCCAGGACACTTTTTTCGCTTGGTCTGTGGCTTCTCTTGGGAAAACCTTTGTGGTGAGCCTGCTCCACATTATCTTTTCCTGAGTTAACTTTCCAAGTAGAGTATAAATACCAAAGTGTGTATTGCAATGCAAGTTGTCCATAGTATCTATCCCAGGGAACCCTGGAAAACTCACTGAATTCTTTCCCCCAGCAATAGTGGCTGTAAGATTCGGGTGCTTAGGATACTCTTTTCAAGCTACACGATGTGTTAGCAAGTTTGCTAGTCTTCTAGTTTAATTGGCGTGTGAACTTAGCACACCATTTTCTCTCTATGAGTTGACGATGTCTTACAAACTCCTGTTATATTCTACTTGCCTTGTGTGGGAGCTTCATCAACAAATATTAAATATGTCTATGCCTATGAATTCCATAACGCACAATACAATTAAGTAGCAGTACCTATGATAACTACAGCATGTTACCAATGAGAGAAAGCTTATATATTCAGCTCTTTGAATAATGATTTTGCTGTCTATTTACATTTTAAGTATAGAACTGGCTATATTTAATTTATGCTCTGATGTTTATGCTGTTGATAACTATGTGTTCCTTTCTGCTACTTATGGCTGTGTACTTTACATTTACTCAATGAACCAGAATGTTTAGAAAATAGAAAAAGCATAATCTGGTATAAAAATACTCTCATCAGGAACGGTTTAGTTGTCAAATGTTAAAACTGAATAAGAACTATTTGTGTGTAATAAAACTAGGACTTGCACTTACTAAGGTACATACATGCACATTGGAAATGCTGAACCGAGAGGTGGACTGGGTTATTCTTATATTAGTTTTGAAGTTATCAGCTGTTGAAAAGAAAATAAAAAACAAAAACAAAACCCAAAAACCAACTTAAAATGAAGAGAGTTTATTAAGCTGAGTTTGCTATCTGTACTGAGGCACCATGACACTTCTTTCATGGAACCTTCCTTCTCCCCACCCACCCCCAGTAAAATCAGTGGAATTCAGCTTTTTTTATAAAGGACTCCCAACTGATTTTTGTATAAAAATCAATCTTCCTGCATGTGCTTGTGGAACAATAGACTTTGAGTAGGGTTTTTTAGGTATCTGATGTGAAAGCAGATCTCATCATAGCAAATTCAGGTGATATTTCTATTTTATAATCTCCCTACCAGTGAGAAAGGTGTAAGGAATCTCTGTGAATCCATCATATTGTGGTGTTTATGTGTTATCAATCAATAGATCTGAGAAAACAGTGTATTGGTCAGTATAATTCCTAAATTTATTATTGCTGAAATACCAGGATTTTGATTTTACTTTGCATGTCGTATTTCTGACCTGACATGTAGGGAACTTACAAGGTGAGTGAAGAACCTAATGCTTCTCCAGACAAATCCGTGCGTTACACAAGTATATTCATGGGGATAAATGCCTTAGAGGGGCTTTAAACTGTATAAGGGAGTCTAATAGGATTTAAAAGCTGTAAAGTTGGTTAGCAGAGTTTATAGCCTACTTGGATGGCTATGGTCTGTGGGTTTTTTTTTGGGCCAAGGTCAGTGGTATAAATGGTGCTGGAGAAACTGCCTCTGAAAAACTGAAAAGCATACCACTGACTGAGACAAGGCACTTTCAATAAATATTTGTGTTTGCAAAGTAAACTTTTAGAGCAGGGGCAGAAAAGTGGAAGACAACTTTTGCCAGATCAAGACTATGGCTCTTGAGTTTGGGTTGACATTTTAATTTTTTAAAAATTTCTTTCTCATAATGTCACTCTTGAGAATTTTTTTTCACTTATCTAGGAACTATAGTTGGTGATGAAAAGAGGGCATTCACTTTCCTGACTTTTTTGAGCTAATGTCTCTGGGTGCAAAATGAGACTTCTTTTTCTGAAGTGGATTTTATAAAAATTTCTACTTGCTGCTACTTGCTGCTACTTACTGCCATAGTCACGAGGCCACTTAACACACGGCCTGTGACCAACTGCTTCCAAAAGGAATGGAAATGTCACAAGCCAATTATTGCAACATATAAATGACATAGTGAAACAAGACCATACCTGCATTCCAGGAGTGTAAAGAGGTGGGGGCTTCTCTTTTGAAACCCTGTGGTTACCTCGCTTACTTACTTTTTGTCTGTCTTCCACAAGAGGAGCCATGGGGCTTGGTCCTTGGGTGATGCCTGTGGGCAGGCACTGGCAGCAGGCATTGCCAGCACATTGCAGCCAGTGTTTAGAAATTCTAGTACCACTGCTTGGGACTCGGTAAACTGAGCCTTCAGTTGTGCATCTGAACACTGCAGCCATCTAACCCTGCTCCTTAGGTCCTCTTCATCCTCTTGATACAAGTGCATGTTGAATTTCAGTCAGACAAGAAGTGTAGACCCGTGAAGCTGGGCCTGTGCCAAGGCTTGTTTGGCATGCTCAGGGTTAGGCTGTTACAGGGGTGCCCTCAGCCAGCGGGGAGTGGCTGGAATGACAAATAAATACAGTCAACATACAGGTGATGTTTATACCGAGTTTGATTTATTCCAATATTTATTCCCACCAGGGCAGTGTTTTACTACACTTTAAACTCAACCCAGTCTCCACGAGAGTCTTTAATATTATCTCTCTCTCTCTAATATCTGTGAGAGACTTCATAAAGAGAAGGTGGTGGTTCCCAGGCTATCATAGTCCTTACAAGAGGTGATTAATACAGTGGCTTTTCCCTAACCAGAGATGAACTTCTGCTCCTAACTCATGACCACTTACCACATTTGCTGTTCTCCCTCTCTTCATGCAAAATGTAAATGTCATGGCAGTGTGCATGTAATAAAACTTACAGAGCTTTTAATAGATCATATGGCGCTATATACACAGAAACGGAGCAGCCAGCAGATAAGAAACATAGCTATATCATAGCATAACTATGCCACCACTACCAGAAAGCTGTTGCTTGAATGAATTTAGCAGCATGTAACATAAGTTCTTTCTGCAATAATCAGGCATTGTATCTTGAACAAAACAATTAAAAAAAAAAAAGAATTTAGAAAGCCCAACCACAACAGCATACCACCTCTGTTCTTAACAGTGAGATAGAAAAAGCTTTTCCTGCTGGCTGTTCTAGTTACTCAAGAAGAATTTCAAGAAATTACAGTTTTATTGTTTTAGGCAGGAGATAGAAACCAACAAGTTGAACAGTCCCAACGAACTGCCCATAGAAGAAGAAAAAGAAATTAAAGTTTAAAATAGCATTTTAAAAAAGAAAAACAAATCCCAAAGCTTATCAATCCCTTGCAACATATCTCTAGGCAGAGCTACAGCCCTTTTCTCCCCATATAAGCCTTTTTCCAAGTAGGGAGGGGCAGAGTGGCCAGCAGTTTGGCAAACTCTCCCATTGCTTTGGAGCACATTTAACCCTCAGTTTCATAAGCATCATGAGCAGCTTCAGTTTTAAGCTTCAGGCTTTTGTAAATGCAATTGGTATTTTATAAATAAATATGACAAATGGGATATATTTTATTAGCACTAAGTTACTGAAGTTTGTTATTGTGCAAAGGTACAGATTTAGAGATACAGTTTTGCTTACTATTAAATATTGAAAGCCTGAGTTACATGGGATAGTTGGGATTTAAAGCATGGGACTTTTTTCCTCTGTGCTGGCTTTTACTCTAGGCCAGTGAAAGGACTTGGCAGTGTTTGTTTATCGTTTCTGGAATATGTCTAAATTTCCTAACGCACATGTTTTCCAGATGCTAAAATAAAGACACCTAGGGTTTGGGGTTTTTTATTTTTATCCAGCACTGATGGTGCTGGAACAAGTGACATTCAATCAATAAGCTACATTTTCTTTTTTTCCAAGGTAGCTGTAAGGGTATTATATAGGGAAGAGAACTGCAAATATGTGAACTGTAGTTTGTATGAGAAACAATTGTCACAGCTCCTAATGCCAAGTGCAACAGACTAGAATAAGCAGAGCTGGAACGAAACAGGAATTAAGAAGAAGAAAAAAAGAGTGGACTCTGCCTTTAAATCAGTAAGCAATGACCCTTGTAAGTATGAAATAACCCATAAAAGAGCTCGTGTTGCAACAACTATTTGGACAACCACATGGAATTAAGGTATTTGCATATCTCAAGAGGCTGTTAATTTTTAAGATGTACCTTTTGCTCTGCTTGGAGGCATATATGCTGTCCTCAGCTGAGTGTTATTGTGCTGCACAATATTTGTCATGTTTGTTGGAAAAGTTTAATTGAGCAAGTTTTAGCTGTGGATAAATATCAAATGTATTATGTGATTGAGTTTTGGGTTTGTATTAGATACCAGCATTTTAAGTTCTAGACGTAAAACTATGTAAAGCTCTCTAATGGCTCTTAAAGGAAACCACAGACTGTTTCTCAAGTTGGTTATACAAGGAGTCGCTCCAAGGGACTTGGTGCTGCAGCCCTTGAAGTCAATAGCTGAGCTCCCATAGATTCTTGCGGTGCAGGCACGGCGCGCTCTGCCTTGCACAGGAGCCAGCTGAAGTCAGCCCTCGTGCTCCGTCAGACAGTTCAAAGGGAGCAAAGCTGTCATCATCGCTGGCAAGCCCGAGGGGTAACGCGAGGACAGGGCGAGGCTGCCAGAGCAGTTCCCAGCGCTGAACTCTCCCGGGTCACTCCTCCAGCACTCGCTCCAGTGAGGCACAGGCAGCGGCTGGGATGAGCACCCGGCAGCCTCCCGGGGCTCTGGCTGGTGGGCTCAGAACAGCACTGGCCTTCGGGGCTTGTGTGCTGGGAGCTGTGGGTTGTGTTTCCAAAGGCCGGCTTTTCCTATGTGCTTATTCCATCCGAACTTCAGAAGTTTCAAGCAAGTGCTTGTGTGCTGGGGTGTGTAGACGCTGTGGAACTGTTGTTGGCCAAAGAGTGCTGGTGGTGCAGATGCAGGGATGGCGATACCATTTCTGCAAGGTTTTGTATCTGCATTTGAAAGCTCATCACATGCTCTGCACATACACACCACCTCAAAAGAAGCCCTGCTGAAAATTTACCTTTGCTGCTGTCACACAAAGTGACTAAAAACCCAGCCCATGCATTTTCATTTAAATACAGTCTTTCTAGCCTATGTATTATTCAAAAGAACATTATCTTATGGAGAGTCCTATTATTCAACTGATTGCATTAAATGTTGGCATAAACCTTTAAGTTACAGAAGTAGTTATACTCCTCTACCATGCCTATGCTATCTAATCATTTATGCAAAAATGTGTGTGTGTGTGTGTGCACTGTTGCCTGTGTGGGGAATTTGTGATCTCACGGCCCATGATAAATCTTGAAGCATTCATTAGTGGTTCTGTGATAGGCAGACTCACTCAGGATATGCTTTTTCTTTGACAGTGCCATGTAGCAGTGCCTTGATTAATGTTATTACTCTAAGGAATATAATAAAAAAATCCAGCGGAGCAAGAAAATTATTGTTACAATAAAAGCCATTCAAATGAACATGCTTATTAACATACCTCTCAATTGCACAGAGACTAAAAGACACAGAGTGTGTTCTCCTCTTCCACGTTGCTCTGCATATTTTGTCATTATGCTGCAGAGCTGTCGCAACTGCTGTCTCCTGGTTATGATTTTCAAATCCCAGCTGATGATTAATACCTTTGGCTCAGACAGTTGTAAAAGGCCGGTGTTGTACCTGCATACATTTTCATGCTGCTCTGACAGCAGTGATGTGCATTGCAATGTGGAGGGGCATGGAGGGTGGTAGGGAACTGTGAAAGAGGAAGAAAGAGGGTGTCATGCAAGAAATAACTTTTTCTGTACGTTTTCTTGGTTTGTCAGGTCAACACTCAAAACACACTAGAAAGCACACAGGCTAGAAAACACATCACATGAATGCCTTGCATTTCTGCAAGGCCTCTTACGCTGCCATCTTGTACTTACAAGCATCCTAAAACCTCCTGTAAGGAGATAAAAAATGTAGGATTCATGGATACAGGGCATTTAGTGACCTCAGGAAAAAAGGAAGAGTGGATAAGAGGCAGAATTTCATCCAGATTCTGCTGGAAACTGTACCTTTGCCAGGGAAAGATTGTTCCTGGGCTGGCTGTGTAGGGTAACACAAAAGATGAAGAGTCTACCATGTATGCCTTGTGGCAATGGCAAACCTAAATCTGCAAAACTACTGATGTATGCTCAAGGAACATAAATGTAAACACAAGTAGAAAATGAATATGCAATTAATGAAAGGATCCCTGATATTCCTCATTCTGTTTTCCAACACTGCTCTGGCTATCTGTTCTTTCTCCCATCTTCACCTGCTCTCCACATAGTCACCTTTCCTTTTGGTATTTTCTCTTCCACTGTAACATCCACCCATACCTTCCCAAGTTCCATTTTCCCTGAGTCCCAGTGCCTCTCACCTGGCTGTTTGAGCCCAACTCTCAAAGCAGAAGCATTTTCAAAGTTTTTGTTCATAGATGATTGTCCAAAACAAGCCTTATGCACACAAAAATCAGTTTGGAGGACCCGGATAGGCAGCGGTGTGCAGTGTTGTGTATGCCGGTGAACACGCAATACCTGGTGCTCGTGTTATTTATTATGTGAATGTATCTGTGGAAAATACAATGTCAGCCCCTTTTGGCCTGGGGTGCTGAGCGAGCTGGACGTTTGCGAACAATGCCGCTGCGGGCCGTACCCTTCCCCTCTGTCTGTGAGGATGTTTGCTCAGGTTGAAGCATTGTTTTGGCTTGGGCAGGGGCCGGGAGCGGGGCGCAGGAAGCGGCTGCACCCTGACGGCTGTCATTTCCCTGCGCACGGCTGTGTTCGCTGCCAGCTGCTCGCTCACGGACACGCCGCACGGGCCGTGCTACGGCCGCCCTGCCGCTGGCCCGCAGCCGCTCAGCCTTCTGCGGCTGCCTGCTCCTTCGCGCTGCCCTCCACAAACGATACGGTCGTAATAATCGAAACAAAGAATCGGAGGCTCTTTCGCAATCCTCTGCTCGGATCAGGGGATGCGTGTTCCCACTGAGTCGGTAAACGACGGCAGCCGGGAATGCCTCAAGTGGACGGTGGGGAGCTGGGCAGACCTCTGATGCAGAAGCTGCTTTTCCAGCAGGATGCAAAGGAGATCCTGGTAGACAGATGGCTGGCTGCCCGGTTTGCAATGTGTCCTTTCAGACCTCAGTCGCAGTTCCTCCCCCTGTAAAAGCATTCATTATGTTTTGTCACTCGATACATTAGTTTGTTTTAATGCACTGCAACCCCACATACATTTAGCAGTCTCTTTCTGCTTGTTTTATGGGGCTCCACTGTGTTTGGAAATGAATTAAAGTATCTGAAAGGCTTGGCAGTTTCATTAGAGAAGGACGGTCCAATCCAAATTAGTGTAACTCATTTAAAATTGAAGTAAAATGTTTTAAGGAGAGTGATCTGATAAATATTGGCTTAAACTAATTGGATTTTCAATAGAGAAATTACTGCATTTTTCTCATTACTTAGTGCTCTGTAAGGCTTTCACATACTATGTGAGAGTTCAGTTCCCTGCTATGGAGCTGAGAAGGATGAGTGGAATCACTGACTGGAGATGGTTTCCAGGTCTTTGGAGGCTGGATGGCTCAGGGAGGCTGTGTGGCTCAGCCCTCCAGGCAGCTCAGCCTATTAGGGAAGAGGTACTGCCATTTTCCAATGATTTTCATGCTGGTTTGCTGATCCTCATGCTCATTGCATGTGTGAGATGATCTGCAGGCTGTCACTGACCTCTCCAAAAAAGATGCTCACCAGGATAAGGACGGCATAAAGCCTCTCATGTTACTTGTAGAGTAGTCTGAAGTTTGTTTGGGCGTTTTGGGGGGTTTGGTTTGTGGTTTTGCTTTTGTTTTGTTGTGTTTTTTTGTTTTTTTTTTGTTGTTGTTGTTGTTTTTTGTTTGTTTGTTTGTTTGTTTGTTTTAAATAAGCAAAAGCAATGCTTATTGCTACTTAATTTCCTGAGGACAGAAAACCATGCATGTCTTTACAAAGTGAACTTCCATATTACAATAAGTTATTACTTACAACCGAATATGATTGAAATAAATATGCAATTGTTGATCTTTTTTGCCTTTAAAAAGTATTATTATCCCCACTTGAATAACAGAAAATAGAAAAATAGATATAGAAAAAACCCAGGGATTCTTAAATCTTTATCTGATATTGGGACCACCATCATTTGATTTCCAAAAAATATTTTCTGAAAAGACCTGGCATGCATTTATTTGATTCCTGGTACTTGTTCAATTCTCCTTTCTTGAATGTCAAAGCCAATGTCCTATGGAGAAAGGAGCTGCTCCTCAAAAAGGATTCAGTAAGGTACAAGAACATGGGGACTGAGAAGTGAAACACCTTCTTGTTCCTTAGTACTGACATGTTTGTATGAGCAGCAACAGTAACAATGTATTTTAGTGTCTGTGTGGTAGGAAATTGCATGTGGATGCAATTAGATAATATTGACAGTCACAATGGTGGGTATGCAAATAATGCCATGATATTCTTCTCTCTAACTTCCTGCCTGAGAAAAAAGTATAGATGAAAAGTGGAGTGGTGCTGTGAGGACCAGTGCTCCATTTATTTGTCTAATGTGAAACACCCTACAGCAGGGCATGTCTATGGGATATGTGTTCTCTCAGTCTAGGAGAGTCAGTGGCTGTCTGCATGGCTAAGGCATACAGCTATGCATTTTTACAGGGCAGATTTGATGTATCTCATATGCAAGCTTGACCATCCCAGGTCCAGGGTCCCAGCTGAAAATGGTTTCAGTCAGTGCACTGCATTTCCATGTGATTATGCTGGCGTGCCTATTTTTTGTTACCTTTTGAATAGATTATTTAAAATTGCTCTCTGTAGGGATGTTCTCTCTGCCTGTCTGCCTATCAATCTTTCTATCTGAATGCAGAAGTATTTGATTAGTGTATTTAAAGTAATAAAGATGTCAACAGTAGTGTCATATTGATTGATGTTAATTATAAGTCTTTAATGGCTCTTCTGGTTTGGCCACTCTCCTTGCAGATTGTGATTTTATGGTTAAAATAATGCCCTGCTGTCCACACACTCGGTCATAAATTGTGGTCTATCTTTCTTTAATGACTTCGCATGCAGTGGTGTAATCCCAATAACATACATTATCTTTGGTAAAAGAGAGGCAGTGACTTTCATAGAGGTGATGGATGGATTTATAAGGACTAGCTAACGGACTGGCTGGGATTGCACCAGAGGCAAAGCTGATTGTTCTCCTCGTGCATTGCCATAAGCAGCAACAGTAGGCAAGCAGTCTTGGATAAGTGATGGTTTTCATTCAGTTCCTCTCTTTCCACTCCATACCATCAGTAAAAGTTAAAGAAAAGGCTGAGATGTGAATCAGTCTCATATCAAAAAGCTAACTCCTCAGTAATTGTGTAAAAAATCCGTAGGCATCTGTTAGCTATACTGAACAAAAAAGTAATGCAGATTCTTGCTTTGTGGGCATTATCTTTAAAGTAAAGAATGAATGCATGTTTCGCCTTACAGAGGTGCATTGCTTCAGTGAGGAAAATGCTACAGCTCTGAGAGAGGTCTCACCATTTCTGGGGGAGTTTAATCATTTTACATGCATGTGAAAAGTGAGATATCAGGGGGCCATGCAGGGCTGTGTTCAGGGATATACACATACATATGGATGTGTGCCATGCTGCACGTGTTCATTTTCAAGTAGATTCACTGTAGCGATTCTGAAACCCCACCTTATTGCCTCTATATCCATAATCGGCTCCGTGGAGCTCCAGCACAGCATGGAGAATCCCATCATGCTGTGTTCATACAGATAGGTGCACACAGAAGCCTTCAGTGCGATCTGTGCCCTACGGGGCCTGGGATATAACTAGTGAACCGGGCTAAAAAGCTGGATGTTTCCTTGCAGCTGAAAAGTTGGGAATAGACGTTAATTTGGAAAAGATATGGTTACAGAAAGTAATTTCCCTGAACCCTAATCCTGGCCTTTACTGTTTGGTGGCTCACTGTAGTTATACTGTGGTACATGATCAACAGCACAGAAGTCCAAGGAAATTAATAGTAGGAAATGGGGATTGTTTTGTTTGGTTTTGTTATTTTTGTTGGATTAAGATAGGACTCACAAAATTAGTGCTGAGCGGAACTGTAGCACAAACAACGGTGAAATGTATGACAAAATTTTGAAGCTTTTGGACTCCATTGTAGACTGCAGTTCCAGTACTGCCTTCTGTGATTAGGTGCCTTATACAGCTGCTTCTTGAGGAGTTGCTTTCCGAATAAACCTGATTACTATTTGTTTATTAAGCTAGAAAGCTGTATCACTTTTCCACAGAACAGCAATATGGATGTGCTTAAATGTAGCAAGAAAGCCAACAGATAAAAAAATATTCCCCCAAGCTCAGGCCAGAGCAGGATAACAGCATTTGCATAAAAGGCTTTTAGTCACTTGCCACCAAATTTTACTAGTATTAATTTTTCTGATTCTGACAAAGCAGTGGTGTTCCTTTGCCATGTTATGAAGTGTATGCTTCCAGAAGTCACATCAGCTGGACAGCCTGTGGGTGGCTGATGAGCTGGGCAGGCAGCTGTACTTGCAGCTTTGGAATTACTTTTAGTTCTATCAGCAGAGACCTTTTTGATGGATGTCTGCAGCACACTGGCCATGTGAATCTTTTGGGTTGGTTTTGTTTTGGGATGGTTGTGCGTTTAAGTTGGGATGGGGTTGTTTTGTTTTGTTTTTGTTTTTTTTCTGGTTTTTTGTTGTTGTTGTTTTGGGGGTTTTTGTTTGTTTGTTTGTTTGGGTTTTTTTTGTTTTTTGGGGGCTTTTTTTGGTTGTTTTTTTTTATGGTTTTGTTTGTTTCGGGGTGTTTTTTTTAATTTATACTGTAATTGATCAGAATTTTTACCTCTGCAGTGTGTGCTGGGGTTGGGCTGTGTGAAGCTTTTCCCCAGGTCCTCGAAGGGCAGCATTCCCTTGTCCCAGCCCCTGCTCTTTTTTGTTTACAATAAATTAGCAGTGGTTCCTGTGTTGGAGATGAAATTAGAAATGAAAAAAACAACAAAACACCACAAAAAACCCCAGCCCCAAGGCTTCAGTTTAAAAATGCAGGTTAATCCTCCACAGCTTTCAGAAGCATTTCTGTAGCATGCTACTAATTAAGATAAGGTTATCATTTTAAGTTATACCAGGAATGCAATTAGAGCTCTTACTAAGAACTGTAGCAATCAATTTTATACAAATTATTCAGACCTGGTAAGGTAGAATGCAGTTTTAATAGGACAAGAGAACACACTGTGGTTTTATTAAATATAATATAGATTTAAATTACTGCTGAATGATGTACTGCTGTGCATTCAGCAGGAATCCATGTATCCCTTTATAAAATCTTTTCTTAGGTAGGATTAGCTCAAGCATTTTTTTCCTCTCCTTTTCCATGTACAGTTTCTACTGATTTTTGATTTTGAAAAAGAGATGTTTAAATGGATGTACTGTAGAAATTGGTGTAAATGAGTATTTGGTATGCTTACCAAATGATAAAAAGTTGACATGCACAAATGGGTACAAGTCAATGTCAGATGGCAATTTATGACCTGTGTAGCCCGTAGATGTATGTATTTTCTGTAGATACTGTGCGTCGGGGATCAAATTAATCCCCTGTTCAGGTAAGCTGAGTAAACAGTGGGCAGGTGAGTGGGCTCTATTCTCTGTGCACTAAACAGTCTGGGATGTTTCCATATCCTTGAACTTTGGCCAAACTTAAAAAAACCAAAAAAACAACCACAGTGTGTTATTGAAAGAAATAAACAAACTTACCTATTTTCACCTTTTTTTGTTTATCATTAAGATACACCTGTTTCTGAGAAATAGTGTGCACCATAGACATGCAAACTGTAAAAGTATGCTGTTGTGGAAGGATTTCACAGTGTTGTGCAAACAATGTGGTGTTTTTATCTCTGCACAGTGTCCTTCTGGCTCTGTTTTCCAAGCAGAGAATGCTTGTCCTTTACATTTTCCTGAAAAGTTTTAATCTTTAACATAATCAATTCTTGTCTTGCTCTGGTTGCCTCTTTCTTTTGTAGCTGTGCAAACTTGTATTCCTTGAGTTATACTCATATTTTACAGATGCCCTTTCCTACATTCGTAAAAATGGACAGCATTAAACTGCAGTTAATCTTGAGTGTCTGTGAGGACTTAATCAATAATTTAAAAGTTCAAACATTAAAACAATGACTGTTTCTCGAGTGTGCTTAAAAACTCAGCAAATTCAGAAGAAAGCTTTATCTAAAAGGAAACAGAACACGTGAAATGTGGGTGAATTCACACCCCACCAACCTTAATTCTCTGATGTAACAACTTAGTGGTCTGTGAATAGAATTGTCTGTAAATAAAGATTAGAGGGAAAGTATTTATACAAATGCATTAGATTATTTCTTGTTTCACCCTTTTTCAAAGAGATGTTAAGATGGTTATTTTTCTATTTTAGTTGTCTTTTATAACAGAAATGTTTCCTTAGGATTTTTTTTCATTTTTTTTTCTCTTTAATGCACCCTAGATTTTTTCCAGTGAGAATTGTAGTCTTCTACAGGGTGAGAAATGAAAACTTCTGACTTCTGCCTCCAGCAGTTTTGCATGAAGCTGTCCATTGCAAAAGAGCAATGTCTAATTAATTATTTGCTAAAATCTTCAGCATGTGGACCAAGAAGAAACATATTCAGATGTCTGTGTTTATTTGAGTCACAGTACTGTGCTTCCCAGAGCCTCTGTTACCTACAATTTTTTATTATCTGAACTGTGCTTACCAGGTCATTCCTCCACTGACCTGGAGGTAAGGCATTACTTCACTTCATGTTAGCATGGATGATGCAGATAGTACTCCTTAGTTTTGGGGATGGCTTTCCTTTCAAATGCAACTGTAATCCAGGGGGAAAAAAATTGCTTTTTAGTCAGAAATCTTGTTAGGTTTGAAGGAGTAATGCAAGAAAACCGTAGTTGTTGTGGTTTTGCATTTAATTTTTTTACTGGCACGTATCATGGTTTAACCTGAGTGGGGACTAAGCATCACATCCTTCTCCTCCTCTGGAAAGGGGGGTGTGTGGTATTGCTGCTCTTTTTATGGGGAAAACCTTTGTTTTCATTTTGCTAGCACAGGAAGCTGGGACAGGAAAGTAGAGCTCTTTGGGGCTCAAAAGGTGTCACTGGTCAGGCAAAGGCCACTGAAACAGCACAGGTAAAAGTCTGTGGTACCTGCATCCATATGCATCTATATGTGTACATATAATATAATTCTGGCAGTTAGTGATTACAACTTATGGCCAGACTCTGTAACAGAAGTACTCATTTTAAGTTAGTTCTCCTAACAGAAGGAATTGGTGTTAGGGGACCGTGGTCTGCAGGATGGCCTGTTGCAGGCGCAGTAAATGCAAACCTGTCTCTCATTCTCCACATTTGTTTAAAAACAGCAGGGGTTTGGTTTTGTTTTCTTTTCAGGATTTTTTTTGGGTTTTGTTTTTTTTTGTTTGTTTGTTTTTTGTTTGGTTGGGGTTTTTTGTGTGTTTTTTTTGTTGTTGTTGTTTGGGTTTGGGTTGATTTTGGGTTTTAAGTTCTTTAAAAATGTAATTCTAGAAAAGAAAAGAATGTATCATTGTTACTCATTTTGAGACTAGTCTGTCTCCTGTCTGACTGGTAACTCTGTCAAGAATTTAATGTTTGGAAAATATTTTCATGTTGCAGACAAATGCTCCTTCATTTCCAAGAAGTTGGAAAAAGGTAATATTTTTCTCTCAAAAGAAATTGGGTTTGCACACAGTGCATCAGCAGCTTTGCAGTTGCTCTCTGTGTGAATGAAAAGGCTGTAGCATTACACATATCAAGATGTTTTGATACCATAAGTAAAATTCAAATTCATTCAAGTCTGAAGAAGATTTTTGTTGATTTAAGGAAGGCAAAGGCAGCAGGTTAATTGAGTGTGCTTTGTTGGAGAAGCACATCCAGAAATCAGTGTCTTTTTAGTTTAGGTGATGGGGTGAAGATAGCTGGATTAAGAAGGCATAGTTTAGGGGAAAGAAACCCACCCCAGCTTTCACGAAGATGATCCTCTGTAGGTTGAGGGTAGAAAGATGTAATTTAGGATTTGTGGCAATTAGACAATCATTGACATTAGAAATGAATAAAGCAAAGGACACACTAAGGTGCTTTGTGTTGTTTTTATTTCATTCTTAGTCTTGTTCAGGCTTATCCAGAGAAGGTTCATTAGCAGTGGTCATAGGCCTTGTTAGTGCAATTGTAAGCTTACAGGTCAAGGTTATTTTGGCATGCACAGAGGTAAAAGAATTTGTGTTTACAGAAGGAATTCCTCTCTGCTAAATTGGAGGAGGGTTGGCCTTTATTAGCCATAAAACCTATATTAGCTGATAGCATGAGTGGGTGTCAACTTCATTTATTGTCAAACTTAACAGTAAACTGTTAGGTTGGTTAAATGTCTTTAACACAATATCTCTAAATATTTAACATTGTAAGTACTTAAAAATATCAGTGGAGCACACTTTGTTTGTTGGGTCCAAATCTGATGAATAGCAAGATTTTCTAGTTTGGAGTCATGATTTCACAGATCATGTTTCACTGTCGACAGGTTTTGTTTTGAGATATTTTGAAATGCTTGAAACCACAGGATGGGATGCTAATGATGAGCAAAACCAAATATTCCAAAGCTGAATCTAGTAATGGTTGTCAGGGTCAGAGGGACTGAATCAACTTTTAGCTGGCAATTGAGTGCAGAGACATTTTCAAATGACTTCTTGGGGTTGGAGATAAGACCAGGAAACATTTAACCTGTTGGCCATATTTATTTTTAGGGCTCCTCAAAGTTTTTCACAATTTGTATACAGTTAAACATGTCTGCAGTTCACAAATCAATAACATACATATGAGGCTTTTATGTTGCTCAGTCAGAATAACATCTGTAGTCCTGACTCAGGAAAGGGTCTTTCCCAGCAAAGACCAGGGAAGCATGTGCTTCTGTCACACTGAAGACAGTAGAATGTAAGCAAGGACTTAGTACATCAGCTTAAATAGGTCTAATTTTAGGGCTTTTGAATAAATTTACTTCTCTTCGGTTTGTTCTTTGGATTTCGTCTTCATTTCTGATAATAATCAAGCTTCTCACCTTCTTTCCTAAGCTCTGCTGTTTCTTTGCTTTTGTATTTTTTTCCATGCCCCTGCCAGGAGGCTGTAGTTCTGTCATGAATACTGCTTGGTTAGTACAGTAGCAGATGAGATGGGCTGCAAACATTTGTTAAGGTAATTGAAAGATTAAGGTTTATAGGTCAACAGAAATATGCACTCAGTTACTTCTGTGTCCCAAATAATGACCTAAATTACACCATTTATGATATTGCAAACACGGTTAAGTTAGCAGAACCTTTATAAGGTTTTGGGCACAAATACTTAAATGTGACAAACACCAGCAGTGAAATTGTTCCTCAGTAATGTGGGCATTTGTTCAGAGTCTCCACCTGCTTACAGTATTTAGTTTGGGATGCGCTATGTTGTATTAACAAGACAATTTCTACAGGCTTTAATTGTGATTGTAAATACTCATCTGCAGAACCTCAGCTCAGGGGCCTGAAGATGAAAATAAACATACAGAACTTGTGTATAATTAGGTAAATTATTCTGCCCTCACACAAGGGCAGAAGGGGTTGAATTATGCTCACTTAAATAATATTTAGAAGATCAGATGCAAAAAAAAGGAAATTACAACATTAGCAAATTTGAGTTCAAACCTGAGGAGAAACGAAAAGCCACAACCTGATGAACTAAGTATACCGTTATAAAGTTACAAATTCTGGCAACAATTCTTGGAAGTGGTAATGTTTTACAATGAAAATATCAATAGAAATGTTATGGTTTGAGGAGAAGGACTCTTCTTAGAAATGCCTAATGTTATTTTACTCTACGTTTATAAAATGAGGTAAAATAAAATCAAGTAGAGGTGGGAATGAGGCTTGACGGAGTCAAAAGTAACAGTTAAAAAATGAGTGGGAGGCAATGTTAATATTAAGTGATGCTACTGGCTCTTCTCCCTAATCTTTACTCACCATTTCAGCCAGATACACACATTTCACTTGTATATATTTATAGGTGTGTATTGTGTGTATAAGTATATATAAAAACACACATATATATACAAAATTTATATATTTATATAGATATAGGTATTGAAAAATGTATGTGAGGTTATATTTGCATGTGTTCATTGTACTGCCCAAACATCTGAGTGACAAGAGCATCAACCAGGGTTTGAATGTGTGGTTATTCTCACTAGTTGTTATGCTTTTGGTTTCTGGAAGCAGTCTGTTGCACTTGCAGTTTGGTCCTTGACCTTCTATCACTTTTGGAGGTGTGCCATACAATCTTTGTTTACAGTAACAAGCATGGAAAAACTGACTTCCTGACAGTAATGCTGAAGTCTAAATTGAAACCACTCACAGGTGAAAAAACATAGCTCCTCCACTTTGAACTTGTAACGTGTTTGATGTAAAATACCCATCTAAAAGTGGGCAGCCAAGGAAAGGAAACCAGTCTTTTGCTCAAGACCAAATATTAACTGCCTTGTCAGCAGTTTCACTAAGGAGTTGGTTGTAATGTTTTCTGTGTGTTTTTCCTTGAGGAGCACAAAATTTAAAATTATCCCCCACCCTTCCCTTTCCTCTAAAATTGGTTATTAAATTTTTATATAGGTGTGATATCAATTGACTGAGCAGGTCATGGACTTGTAGGTATTTTTTGTGCAACTCTGTGCTCCGTGTAACCTCTTCATCACACAGCTTTCTCACAGGCAGGTAAAACACATAAAGGTTTGTAGGCTGGTTTGTATGAATCACAGACTCATTGACTGGTTTGGGTTGGAAGGGATCTTAAAGATCATCTAGTTCTGTCCCCCTGTGCTGTGGGCAGGGACACCTTCTGCTAGACTGGGCCACTCAGAGCCCCATCCAACCTGGCCTTGAGCACCTTCAGGGATGGGGCATCCACAGCTTCTCTGGGCAGCCTGTGCCAGTGCACCACCACCGTCACAGTGAAGAACTGATAGATTGCACAACTTCCTCCTTTCCTGAAATTTTCAACATTTTTCCTAGTGTTCTATGTTCATTAACCCAATAGTAATGACAATGGGACTTTTTAAGGAAATTAGGGTATTTACATGAGGGACTTTTGTGTTCAGACTAGATTCTCTTCTTGAAGTGCTGGTTTACTTAACAAAGCAACATTTGAGTTTCAGACTCAAAATCAAGTCTTGTTGCAGCACGAATGCAAATCTAATGGAAGATTTATGACGCAGTTCAGTGGTCATGTTTTTGGTAATGTAGCTTAAGTGATGTGTTTTGTAGCAATTAAATGTTGCAGACTTATGTCATAGTAGTGTTATTTTACACTTTAAGGAAAATTAAAGGGAATTATAAGATCACTGGAGATTCAATGACAAGTGAGGTAGTGAAGCATTCCTATTTTACTACAAGTTTTACATTTTAACACATGCTTCCAAATACTTTTTTTCAAATGTTATTCTATTTTTACATCATTACAATAATTACAGTCCTCTACATTAACTTATGTCCCAACCTGTTTTACACTGGCGTATACATTATGCCAGTTGCTTTTGAACTGTGAGAACGGTTTGGCCCCAGGACTAATTTATCTGTTGGAAACAGTTTTAAGTAGGCTAAAGAATAATGGAAATATTAACCTTAGGAAACGTTCACAAATGCAGAGAAAATTGTGTATTTTTCAGTCCTTTGGTTGCATTTACATCAATGTATCACATTCTGCTCAGTTATTTGCCCTGTTTCTGTTCCTGTCCAGGACTGCTGCTGAAGTCTTCTTTCTCACATAAACAGTTTGCAGAGTTCCAACAGGACAAGGCTTAAGTTACATAGACTCAGTCCTCTAAAGTATGTAGGCATTTTCTAGTGTACAACAATCAAACATGGGTGAATATAGAGAAAACATCACTCAAATATTAAAGGTAGCATTTGTACTCACACTGAAAATAGGTTCCCAAATATTATTAAAGAGCTGGCAAATACAAGCATGTGTGGCCAGTGCTGAAATAGCTGAAACTTGGAGAGGGCTATTGCAATAAACTGTCCATCACGCATCGTAGCATATCGAATTAACTTGGCAAATTTTTCCTACAGGAGTATTAAATAATCAGTGAATTCAAATAAATTGTTCTGGTTTCAGATGACTGCAAGAGAAAAGTGCAGAACTGTGGTGCTTTACCAGTTTCTTGTCATGAACATCTCTGTGCTGAAAATACAGAAACACCATTTCCCTATTTTTTTTTTACATGCATTCACTTAGATGGTCTAGGCAGATTCTGGTGTATTTTACTGAAAAATCTACTAAAAAGATGGAATTATGGTTATTTTTTAACTGTTTGGAAAACTAAAGCATGTCCTTTTTTATGAGGAGATAGTTAGATCTCCATTCCAGGCACCCTACAGCTTAACAAGGAGATGGCAGGAGATGGCTTTGAAGAAGCCCATCAAGAAGCAAAGGAGTTTAGCTGTGGTCACACAAAACTCCTCAGAGGATATTTTACCTTACTGAAGAAGCACAATATAGAGGAACTGCTTCTGGGGCTTGAGCTCTCAGATGACATTGCCCTAAGTGTCTCTAAACTATGGCAGTGTGTGTCTAGCCATATCCTGTGGTCACTAAACTTCTGCTGGTATTTTGTGTGATGCGTAGGGCTCCTCACGCCCTGGCCAGTAGCCAGTATGGCTCAGTACTTAAACCCATGTGCAGCTCTGTGGTTTTTGCTCACTGATGTGTGTTTGTTTTGATTTGAGTCCATAAGGTTTGCATGCTTGAGATTCGCTTTGAGGTTTCAAGTTCAGTGAAACGTCAAGTTTTGCCTGGCTTTTGGGTTGAAACCTCAAGCCTAATGATAATTCTTTCTCCATCTGCAGATTACAGAGGGAAAGGCCATTGAAAATTGAACCCCAAAGCCTGATTCTTGCTGAGAACCATCAAGTATTCAACTGGACCATTTCTTGCAATTATATTTTCCAATCAAATTAGCAACTCCACATTTTACTGATATACACAAGTGTACTAGTGGCATTTGGCTTTAATTGAAACCATAACATTTCTCCAAGTTTCTGCTATTTTTCAGTTCCTACTTCCTAGGTGGCACTGTTTAGTGCTACACAAAGGTGGCAGATTTTGGCTATAATAAGGAAAATGTTAAATTTATGGTTTGCTCTGTTTTTTCTGCCCAGTCTCTGCAGTGTCTGTGCTATGCTTAATCAAGGTGAAGTTCTGCTTCCTTTGACTTCAGGGACTAAGATCCAAAGTGGAATTCTTCCCAAAAGGAAAAGCTGACACCCTAAAGGTTTCATTTTCCAAACACAAAGTTTTGCTTTCAGTGATGTTCAACACATCACACTTGCGGGGATCCATGTTGCGTTGGAGTACTGTACCAAGCAGAAAATTAGCCATACAAAGAAGTATTTGGTTCAAAAGCATCTAAAAATTACTCCACAAAACTCAATAGCCTTTAAGCCCTCATGAATTAAGGTTATTTTGGGCTTTCTGTATATTGCTCTGATTCTTCATGTTCATCTAGAGTCTACTCAGCCGCTGAATCTTTGCTCTGAAGCCTGTCCTCTTTGGACAGTTACACCAAATCTGAGATAGCTAGTGTATGCCTAAGGCAGCACAAAGCTGCACTGATATGGAGCAGGATTTGTGATCAAATGCTTGAGAACAGGCCTTCAAATCCTGGCACCAAATTGGTCTTGGGAAAATTTTTATTGATAACTTGTCAAGGCCACATCCAAAACAGTTCTTTCCATGTGTTTCAGCCTAAAAGCTTTCATGTGAACACAAGCAGTAATGATGTGAACCCAAAATTCTTACCTGTACCCTCAGCTGTTCTGTTTGGACAACTTCCAAGTTCTCCATTCTCTGGAGGGGGAGAAAATATGCTCTGGAGCTAAACTTAGAAAGTCATATTAGACAGGTTAATTTAGAGTCTGCCAGTGAATTACTTTGGGAGCTAACAACATCTAACAGAGTAAAGCACCTATGTTAAAGATTTGAAGAGGGAAGAAAGGTTGTTACCCATGCTGTTGACCAAGAACTTAGTGGTGAGTTTATCTGAAGTATAAGATTTGCAAGCGCTGTGTACATAAGGCTGTCTCTCACATAAAGCCTTTCTTCATCTAAAACTTTTTACATTTCTGAGGGAATTATGACTGGTCTTTCTCTTTGCAATTCTTGCCTTTCCCCCTTCCTCCCTCTTCATTGACACCTAGCATGCTTGTGTATCCCTGGATCTTCCTTAAAGGTATATACATTGAGTACTTGCATAGGAGGTTTTTCACAAGATTGTGGATATATATTTATAGATACTTTAGGGCCCATTTTCCAGGTGTGATTGAAAAATATGTCTTGTTTATTCTGAATAAACCAACATCCTCCAGGTATCATGTTGGTTCAGCCCTAATTCTGACTTCTGAGTGTAGTTCAGGTTTCATATGCGAGTGACCTTTGGGTTTTCTCCTGTTTCTCATGGGTAACACGTGGTAGAACACTGGAATTGTTGTCAAGGTGTTCACTAGCATTCTAGTGCTTTGGTTAATAGTTGAAATGGAAGCATCTGGAGATTAAATGATAATCAGGTGGTAACAATTTGGAGGTGCTGCTGATTTGAGCTGAACTTGGTTAAATTCATATGAAAAGTCCCTTCATTCCTTAGTGCCCTCTCTGTGCTTTCAGTGGCAGATCTAGGAAAATGTACACAATTCAGCAGTGCAGTGAAGGCTGCCTATGTAAGAAATACAGAAGGAACATTTATTTCCTGCACATTTATTTTCCCAGGGAGGGAGGTCAGCACTGGAAGAGGTTATGAAATCTCCATCTCTGAGAGTTTTCAGGATAAAGTTGCATCTGACCTGATGTAGTGTTGATGATATCCAGGGGTTTCTTTAAGTTACCTCCAGATGACCCTTCCAACATATCTCTGATTCTAAGTCAGAACAGATAAAGGAGCTACTGGTATCAAGTGGGAAAAATCATCAACTCACAGAGTCACGAAATGCTGCAGCTGTCTTAAAAACTAATGAGAACAGACTAGAAGCCATTCAGAGCCATGCTGTTGTAATTGTTATAGGTTAAAAACAATTGGACTGGTCACCAGGACAGCTCCCCCCATCTTGTAATCCAAAGCCCTGAAGATATGTATTTTTCTGTACTCAGTTCCTGCCTCAGAAATGTTTATATTTTGGATTGAGAAAGCCATCCATAACCTGGATTCTCCATATTAGCTGACATTGCATCTAAAAGTACAGTATTATATTGGTTAGCTACAGTCAGAGTTTGGGTATACCTCTACCGTTTTCCATCAAAGACTTGCCAGTGCTGAAATTATCAACCCCACAGGTGAAAATGCCCTCGGGTGACTGTGGTAATCTTGTGATTTCTGTACATGCAGTCCTGTGCCTCTCCTGAACACTAGCAGAATGCTAAGGCTGAATGCTACTACTGGATTTTACGTGGAATTTAGGCAACTCCTAGGTGCAGCCCATTGCAAAACCTCTTTCTGAGAGGAGCCAATGAGAACAAGCTACAATTGCCTTGTACAAATTTTTGCAATCTGCTATTGCGTGAACAGTTGGGAAGGTTGAAATCAGCACAAAAGAGCACTTGGGTTTTGCTCCGATTGCGCTTCCCTTTGTAAGGGCTAAGCATGTCTCTTCTGGAGGAATTCTGTGCTTGATCTCCATTATGTAACTTCAGAGATTGCAATGGGATCCTGTGCAAAGCAGCTGTGTGGATTCACGGCAGCTCTCCTCCTACATTTTCCCGACACTGTGTACAGTTTCAGTGTAAAGAGCCAGAGAGCGCAGCGTTGTGAGGTGGTGCCCAGCTTTTGCAAACAAAGGGGACGGAAGACTCTGTGCCACCTGCTCTATCACTTGAACAAATGTTAGGCATAAAACAAGCTACAAATCGCTAACTGTTTGTTGGATGATAACTTTGTGAGCAGCAATTCCATCGATCATCAAGGTCAGCTTTTTTGCTTTTGTTTCTCGAGCAAACCAGTCCCTCGGTTCCATGCTCCTATAGGCAAGATGGTAAAGCAGCCAAGGATGTTAACTGCTTGGTGCCCTGACAGTAAACAGCACTGCGGAGCTGCACGCTCTCACTCGAGGGCTGCCAGAGGTGTCCAGATGTTTCTGCATTAAACAGGGTGGCACATCACCTCTGCAGGAATTGGCAGGCAAGAATGTTTGCTTCTTGGCTTGGACTGAAAGCTTTTGAGTCGGCAATATGAGGAAAAGATTGCCACCGTCTGCAAACCAGAGAGAGCCCTGTTGTGTCCATACATGAGGAAAAAACTCTTCTGCTCATTTTTTCCTGATTATTTTGTGGACAGTGCATTTACTGAAATTACCAGTTAAGGAAACGGTGAATGCCTCTGTGTTTCTTGCTGTAGTCTCTCATTGAGTGTGGGGCTGAGTGGGAAAAGGACTAGTCTTGGCAAACAGCTTATTAGTCTCAAATAAATTATTCAGAATGCAGGTTAGGATACAGATTGCAGGGAACGATAATGGAGATGGTTTTCTGAGTCTGTTCATGTTAGGGAGACATGGAGTATGCTTTTCAGGAATTCACTTAAGTGCAATCAGTTTAGAATAACGTAGCCTGGAAGTAATATTGCTGCCATCCAGCTAGTGTCTGTGGAACAGCATTCTCCTGCCTCCTGAAGCATTGGCATTGAAGATGGATAGATATGGAGATATTTATATTTTGGGCTGCTGCCTTTTTTTTTTTTTCTTCTTTTTTTTAAAAAAAGGGAAATTCATTCTAACCACTAGAGAGGGGCACGTTTCGGTCGAGATATTTCCCCCCCTGAGTGAAATAGTGGACCACATCAGCATCCGATTTGGGTGCGTCATGTGGTTTCTCATGTGATGCTGGTCTCACTGCGCTTTGGAGAGTGAGCCTTTGTGACTCCGCACTCTTGGACAGTAGCATCCAGCAACATAGGATACTTTGGGGAGGGAAAGGAAAAGAGACAGTCTGCCAGAAACCCCGAAAGCCCAGAAAAATAAAGTTACGACAATTTGTTATAGTTATTGTTTCTTCTTAATTGTTTTGGCTTTTATTTTTAATTCTGGGTCTTCCCTTTTCTCCGTTCCTGCAGGCATAAAGCTGCACCGTTCGGAAGAAGCAAGACTGTCTTTCTTCACAGCTACGATGCTGCACCGCTTTCGACAGAGCCTGCTTTTCCCTCCATTTACCTGGGCGGCTGCTGCTCTTTCTGCTGCTGCTGGGGCTGCTGCAGTCTTGCTGCCTGCGCTTCACCCTGGCTTGGCTGACTCGAAACTCTCTCGTCTGCACATTGCTAAGGAAGAAGAGCGATGGAGCCGCGTATTTTCTTTATTGGTTCTGGAAGCCAAGGGTTGCAATATGTGATGATTTTGGGGTTTTCTGTGGCGGGGGGGGGAGGAGGAAGGAAGGGTGTTAATCTAGGATAGGGTGGGTAAAAGCTTAAAGAAATATTATGTAAAGTAATCCAGTGCTCGACAAGGGCATCAGCAACAAGAATCCAGCCTCTGCTGCTCCAGAGGATTAACGTGGGGAAGTCACAGTGCTGCAGTCGGGTTTCACCTCAGTGTTGTGCTGGAGATGGATAAATAAGGTATCGGTTGCATCTGCCTGTTAAGGCAAAGCCAAGGGAGAAAGAGAGAGCGAGCGAATGCAAATGCAAAGGAAGAAGAAACGCTACGTGCCGTTTGTCTGATTCTGTGGATTCTCACTGCAGAGAGGATGGCTTGATTAACAAAGCAATGTATGGACGGAGGGACTGTAAATCGTAGCTTGAGCACTCCTGGTGCTGTCAGGGAGTGAACTGATGTGTTAGGTGGCTGCAGGAATATCCCCAGGGAGAAGAGCAGCCTCGCACTCTGTGTGTATATCTGTGTATGTACGTGCTTTTGTGTGTGTGTGGACATATATAGAAATGAAAGAAAGACATTTCTGACCAATTTACAGAGGATGTTTGTCAGTTTGCTGGGTCAGACTTGATTGCAGCTTGTATTTTCAGCTCTAGCTCTACACCCATTTCCTGACTGAGGTGGCACTTTGTGAAAACAGATGGTAGGCAGTATTCTTTTAAGAAATGTGAAAGCAGATCCTTGCCGCTTAACACCTTGAAGCACTGAGTCTTCTGCACTGTGCTGAGAGGAACTGTGGGGTTTCGTTTTCTCCATCTTAAAATCTCTATAAACACAGCTGTATTCAGTATGGTGAAAAATTCTATACTGTAAATAGAAATGTGATCAATCTAATCAAAATAAATGCATCCCAGATGACTTCTAGACCAGCTAGCTACCACAGTCATCAGATGACTAAATCCTCAACTGAGCATTTGTATTCAGTGTTAGACTTGCATCTTTTCCTTTTTCCCTTTTTTTTTTAAAGATTTTTAAAATCAGTCTCTAATTGAAAAGGATTCTTCATATATTGAGAAAAGGCAATACTTGCATTTGGCAATTGATTTCTGTGAAATGTACCTGGGTGTATTTTTTATTGCAGAACCTGTTTGGGGTGGTTTTAGAGCAGGTAACTTGTCACAGTACAGGCATATTTCATTTGGTAGGTAGCTCAGCTTGGCCATATCTGAACAGTGCAGAAACAGGGGAAACAAGCGCTGCGCTCAGCTAGCAGGGCTTGGCATGGATTCTAGCAGCTGCCTACTGAGAAAGAAGGGTTTTTTTCCTTTCCTTTTTCTCCCTTTTATATGAAGCCATAGACCATAATGTCATCCTGAAATGTGTACGAGGGGATTTCCCAATACTCGTGGTGAGCTACACTGCAAGACGCCCGTCTGGTCCTTCCACTATTTGTTCCCCAGCCTACAAAGGCAGCCCTGTGTGTTGAATTGTATTTAGCCAGCTGTTGGATAACCTTCTTGTGCTGGGGGCTAAGGAGTCCTATTACTCCCAAACTGTAGTTTTCTGTTTGCTTAAAGAAAAATAACTTTGGCAATGCAGCAGGCACTGCAAAGGAGTTTGTGCCGCTCCTATACCTTTCTGAATCTGCTGTATGCTTCTAACTCAGGCAGTTTAAAGCAAGCAAGGAGGGAGGAGGAGAGACTCTGAACTCACAGCTTCAAAGCTGCAGAGACGAGCAAAATGTCAGCAGCTTGTAATTAGGAGCCCGTGGTTACGTCAATGACTGTATCTCTCCAAGAATTGCTATGTGATGTGTGCCACAAAGCAAAGGAAGACTCTCATAACCTGGTTAACAAGCCTGGCTCAAACAAGAAAGAGCAAAATGGATTAACAAATCTGCTATGTTCCTAAGTCAGATGTGGATGGATTACATGCACACGGTTTGCTGAATTCTGCAGCAGTGAAGACTGAATTATGGCACGCATTCACCAAAAGTGCAAATCCTTCAGGAAAAAATGCAGATGAACAGTCTATCCTTGAAAATGTCTTTCCTAGCTCCGTCCTGTACAGGCAGCTGCATGACATGGAGGCACGCTCTGCAGGAAGAGACCGGCAAGCTGCACAAAGGTGTTTAAAAGGAAGGGTGCAATTAAACACAAAGCAAGCCTGCTGAAATTCTGTTCTGGCATTGCAGATTTGATACTGAAATACCACCCCAGAGGAGACCGGCTGGGCTCTGGTGTGGTTTATATTAAGGCTTCTCTGTTTAAGAGCGAGGGGGGAGGGACAAGGCTTCCTGCAGCATCTTGCAGCCATGCAGAAGTCCCCAGGGCTGTGGGAAGCAGGAGGGATGGATGTGCTCTTAAAGACACATGCCCAGATCCTGGCAAGGGCCTTTCTGACCTCTGCAATTATTTTTAGGTTTGTGAAGGCAACTCGGCAGAGCTTAAGCAGTGAGATTGCAGGGGGTGTTTAATCCGCTGCAACTAGCCTTTCTCTGTGTCATGGCTGCGAGATGTTTATAGGGCTTTATCAATACCCCTCCACCACATCCAGCATGCATGTCTGTCACTGTTCCCAAAGACCAGTTACCGGAGGTCTGGTGTGATTCCCTGCTCCCAGCAGAAGTCACTTGCAGTTCAGCTCTGTTTTAGTCACTCTTTAATTTACCAGGATAGGTGGATTGTATTATGCAAACAGTGGGGGTGGGTGGTTTTTGGTTTGGTTTTGGTTTTTTGGTTTGTTGGTTTTTTTTTTGTTTTGTTTTTTTTTTGGACTGTGAACACAAATTTGTAGGAGGAGGTGACTCTGTATTTTAAACCAATAGCTCTTTGAATTGTGTGTAATATAATTTAAATATACTTACTTTAATTAATAGAAGGTTACAAAAGCTGGCATTGTCTGGGGCTGTTTAATTTACATCTTAGGTTTAGTCAATGAGCATAACCTGCCTGATTAGAATAGTGGATTCTGCACAGCCAACAGGGTGGAAGGCATTATTTTGTTTGTGTTAGTTCAAACAGCTGGTCATTAATGCAGGCCCCATCTCCAGAGTGAAGTGCTAGTGGACATGAATGGCTGCCTGATTAATGCTGCCCCTCGACGAGTCCTTCATCCAGCAGCGATGCTCGCAGCAGAATAATGCAGCGGGATTTGATTGCGCTCTAACAGGGTAGTATGTCATTGTGTCACCAAGCGATCGAGGTTATTATGGGGTAGGGCAGACAGACGGGACAGTGGGGTTACTAGACCGTGGCATTTTTAGAAATGCAGGGCTGACCTACTTAGAGTTATTCTTGCTGGCTGGCAGCTGCCTGGTGCGGGGCTCCCCCGGATAGGCTGCGGCTGTTGCTAGGGGGAATTAGCATGAATTTTTCCACATACAGACTCAGTGATTGAATGATAAAAGCTGACTGGAATTAAAGAGATTCGGTTCAGTATTATGCAGATTTATCTCCCTCATTTTTTTTTCTCTCTGTCAAATGCATAAAAAGGAGCAGAAAACAGTTTGTTTCCATTTATTTTTGACCTATATTTTTTTTTCAGGGGAGGGCAGAAGTGTTGTGAATTTTTGGTCATAATTTATTATTTAGGCCATTGAAATGATATGATAGTGGGCATGCATCTTTAATGTATGGAAGATTAAAATGCTGACTTTCTGGAAGGGAATGAAATGAATATATTTTGTGTTCTGGTCAGGCTGCCACCTCTTTTTATTTGAAGCCATGTGAGATTCTTTCATCTAGAAAGGGGAAACATATACCAGGTTTTATTGCATAACATTACTCTTAGCTATTTTTAGCTATCTGTACTCCAAAAAATTAGTCCTGTTTATACTAGTGGATGAAATTAATCCCCAGGCTGTGCCTCATGTATGTGGAGACAGATGCCCAGGGTAGCTGCAGTGTTGAGTGTCGTGTTCATCTGAAAAGGTGTTTACGTTCTGCAGGCTTATCAGCACTGCATACCTAGCAGAGTGCTGATGCCTGACATGTAATCAGATCAATTAGAGAACTCTTCTGGATTTCAGAGTATTTTTCAGGCTCTGGTTTGAAGTTGGATTCTCTAGATGGCCTTCTTTTATTTATCTACATCTGCCTAAAACAGTGTTATCTTTTCAGAGAACTCTGTGCTCCCTTAGGAAGAAAATAAAAACAATACTCAGTGAAGAATCCTTTGATGTAATTACGAATATTTCCTTTGTTATTATCACTAATTATAGAAGATCTTTGTTTAAACTGCTATTTCCCTCTGTGCGATCTTTTACCATGCAAAGAAGTTCCAGTTTAGTGCTTATAATTTTAAGTTAAATTTTCATGGCAATGCATCATGACATCACACTCAAAGAAGTGGGAATTTTCAAAATATAATACAGTGGGGGATGGGAGAGAAGGACCCACATGTCTTTGGAATTGCAAAATAAAAAATGTGACTCGGTGCTGAAAAGTAGTGAACTCATTTTTGTCTGAAACAGTTTAATTTGAAGTATTTGGATGAATGAGATACCTTTTTAAGGAGTGTGAACACCTTGCACATCTGAGGTACCTTTTAGAGGAGTGTGAGCTGCCTGTGCATCTCTCTGGAGAGCCAGCAGCTTCCCTGGAACCAGAGCTGTCCTGCCTTGGCCCTTGGAATTTATTGGGAAGGTGTAAAGAAAAAGAAACAAGAAATGGAGACATGAATTTGAATGCATTTTTTGTCTGAGGCAAAGAATTCAGTTCCTACAGAGTTGAATTTCCTATGTCTTTTTCCTGGCATTGATTCATTACTGAAACTCACACCACTTCCTTCTCTGCTCCTTCCTGACAGTCTCATGGAGTGACAGACTTTTAGTGAAGTGAAAGTGAGGAGGGGCACAATTTGATGGCTGATGATTGTGTTTGCCTTGTCTGTCCTTGGAGGTGACTCCAGAAAGTTTTGGTCCCGCTTCCCTCAGCGATATTCTCCTGACCAAAATCTGATGTCCTGCTCCACTTTCCTGCAGGATGCTGCAGGATGCTAGGCAACAGACAGCCTTTGTCTACAATTGTCTCTTGAGGTTCTTGCCCTTCTTGGTTGTAGCCAGTTGTAGTTTCATCCAGTTCACCTGGGATATTAGCTGACTTGGGCTTCAGCAAATCAAAGTGAGCGTGCAATACTATATTCATGCAGAACCCCATTTTCTAGAAAAAAAAATTGTATATTATCTTATTTTGGTATGTTCATGCTAAAAACAAAGGAGTTCAAAGAAAAGCAACAAACAAGATAAAGCATATACTCTTTGGAATAGAGTTTTGCTGTTTATCTGGGATTTCAACACAGTGACTGTTTAAAACGAACATCAAATCAGACAGTTTAACAAACCATCAAGTGGCATATTAAATATAAAAAATGTAGTGCACCAGAAATTGTATTCAAAGTAAAGTTACCCTGCTGAAAGTCTCTTCAATGAAAATTATTCCAAGCAATTGAATGTGAGAATGATGTGATCATAATACTTTGGGTAATTATGAGTAGCAGAAATATGGAGTTAATGAAACAAACTAAAAATCTGAGCTCTACATGTGTGTATAATGCATAAAAAACAGGATGCCAGAGGAGTTCAAAATACAAGTTCACATTGAAAATATTGTCAGTTGTGCGCATTCTTTTGAAAAAAACCATTCTGATCACTTTCTGATCTCCTCTGAGGTTTCTATTCTTGCTACAACTTACACCTCCTACACTGAAGTTTGTTACCTACAAAAGATTGTGTTGTATTGTTCAACATTCTTGTACCATGACCTCTCCTGCGAGCTATGAAAGATCTATTATGCTGAGTTTCATGCTCTAGGGTGGCTAAGTGAATGCTGATTTACTGGGAGCATATGCAGGCAATAATTTTTTTTTTCCCCATCAAAATACCCAGAATCCTGCCTCCATTTGCAGCTGTGAGGTGGCTGTACTGCTTGGTATATTCCTGACATCAAAGTCTGAACCAGTCATGGATTTGCTGAGCATTTTCTGATTTTTTGGCGACTTTCTGTTTTTCTGAAAATGATCAGAGGATACAGGATATAGAGCAGCCCATCTAGATTCCCATGCCACAAGGAGTGAGTTGATTCCCAGCCTGCACCTCCTGCAGGGCCATACAGATCAGTTCTTCTGTAGCAAATGTGTTTCAGTTCTGATTTCAAACCAAAAGTACGAGGAATTGCCTCGTATTTCTAAAAAGACTGGCAGTTAGCACATTCCTTTTATTGAAATGCAGTAGGGAATACAAATGTTTAACAAATTCAAATAACCCTTACAAGATTTTTTTTCTGTGATCCATTAACATGGAAACAAATACTGTAACAAATGCTCCTCTAACAGCCAGGAGCAGCATTATTGTGACTCCCACAGTCCTGCTTTTCTTGCATCCATGCATGCGTGTGCCTGTGCACTCAGAATTGCTGCATGCATGTAGCGTGTGGGTGTGTGTACAAGACACAAGCATAACTTACACAAACGCAGCACTGAAGCACATAGCATGTAATCACGGTTGTCTCAGTGTAGCACCAAAGCCTGTGCCTCTAGATATATGATGCTGGTTTTCCTAGGATGAAAAGTGGCTTGACATGAAAGGTAGGCAGTTCTGGTGTGTAGCACCAGCCATTGTGTTAATGCTGTCATCCCATTCAACACTAGCAATGACAAAAAAAAAGTCACGTTAATGTGTAATAGAATGGTAACAAAAAGGATAGTGTGGTGAGAAATGGGGTGTACCTAGATAGCTGTGTTTCATAACCACTTGTGCCTTTTGTAGCCATGTAAAATGAAATGTGTAATGGGCTGTTTAAGACAGAGAGAGATATTTTATATTATTGCAAATTCTTCCCTCCTGCTCTTTGGCCACACCTACTTCAAAAGTGAATCCAGACTCAGATCTTGACAGAGATCATGACCCTGTTGAAACCAATGGCTGTTTTATCCTGGAATTCAGTTGGGCCAGGCTTTCATCTCTGGTATTTTCCCCTGAACATGTCTTTTTTTCTGTGCTCGTCCTCCAAAGTGTGGTGTTTCTATTTCTACTTTTTTCCCCCTCTGTTCCTCTGAAAATTCTTTGAAAGCTTACTTTTTTTGTTGAGCAATATACTATAAATTTGCTCTTCAGTAGGAGAAAATGTGGGGAAATATCACTTCACTCCCGAGCTAGTAAAGTGGGGTTGCAGTGAGTCTCAAAAATTATGTTTTTCTGAATTCTTCTGCTTTCATCATAAAATGTCTTTAGTTTTTAATGAAAGGGAACAGGCAGTGAACAAAAGAAATATGCCAAGGAGAGCCCGGTCTCTTAACGGGCTGCAGAAACTCGGGTAATGAGGTGGCCGGTGTCTTGACCTACAAAGCTAGGGCTCTTAGAAATGTTGAGGGAGGCAGAACGCAACAATTTCAAACAAGAAGTGCTTTCTAGCTCTCTAGCCACTTGTGCCCTTATCATCATTAAGGTTAACAGTGAATTCATTTATCCTTTTTTTTTTTGATGCTTTAGTGTTGCATAAACAGTATTCACACCAATATTCAAAGAAGTTATTCATTTGGAGGTAGGTATACCACAGTTATGTCTGGATTTGCCATGTTTTTCTTTGTTATATACAGACACAGTAATTAGGCTCTTTCAAGGTCAAAATGTTTTTGATATTTCAAAGTTGGAAACATTTGAAATAATGCCAGTTAGTAGAGGACATCGGAGACAGATTTTGCGCAGTATTTTATCTGCAGAAAACATGCAGAATGGAAGAGGTGGTGCATGGTGCTGCAGACTTGGTTTGGTTATGACTGAAACAAATGGCTGGTGAATCTTGATGTAAATCTCCTGCTCACGACCTCTACAGAGGGCAGTGTGTTATAGATCTCAGCTGCAATTCCTGTGTGTACGCGCTAACACACCTGTACACTGTTTTAGCTGAACTAAATTTGCTGGTGTGTCATCTCCAGCATCTCTTCATGTTACTCCTTTAAAACTAAAACCTACAATTGTTTACAACTGCAGATGAGATCGCAAGTTCAAGTCTTTCTTTCTTCACCTTGCAATGGCAGGTAAGATTATGCACCTTTGTGAGTTTTATGACTATATCCCTTCTATAAAGAAGCAGAAGTTCTAGTTCACTTTGGTGCCCTATTTGCTGTGTCACAGCCAATGGATCTTCTTTTCATCAAGTGTTTTGTGTTAAAAGCCAGGCAATCACACACTTGCCTTCAAATTCAACTTTGGTTCCTTGGCATGGTACTCACCAAGATTTTTGTGAGTTTTGTGATTGTGAAGAGATACTTTCAAATGTTAGAAATAACCTCCTCTGGTGCCTATATTTGTATTATGTGTTCATGTTTGATATGAGTTTAGCTGAACATGAGACACGAAGATTAAGCACTGCCCTCTGAAATGCTTTCTTTCTCCTCTTTTATGAGAGTAATCCCTTTTCTTTAAAAGCAAGTGGATGCCAGGCCAAGGAACCCAAACAAACAGACGATGTTTGATTTCACAAACCAGGTATTCATGTTATGATGCGTTCCTAAGAAGCAGGACAGAGTGCCAATGCTGTGCAGATCAGCTTGGTTGTGTGTTTTCAAACAGTAGATCATCTGAAATCAGAGCTATAAGGCCGAGTGACATCCTGGCCGTGGTGGAACAATTGGAGAGATGGGTTGACTAGGGCACTCCCACTTCAAAGGGAGTCTCCAAAGTTTCAAGTACGGCCAGCATTTGGTTCCTTTCTTTGCTCAGCCCAACTGATGCTGTTTTTAGCTACTTGGCAATTTTAAAGAGAGGTAATACCCTTTATTTAAATCAGCTCTCCCCATAAACCTTGGCTTCTTGTTAACCTTAGGAATCCTGGGTTTCTCATACTAGTGTGGACTATAATAGTTTGAAACATGTGAAAAAGTTCAGAAGGCAGCCAGGATTTTGGGACAGCACTGCTGTGTAGTTGAAGATTTCTGGATAAATTGGACATTTCTGTTGCAGAGAACATTAGAAGAAATGCAAGGCAGCCAGAAGTTTTCGCTGTATTCCTGTGCTGCATAATGATGGAGACTAATAAATTCAGTTAAAGTTCTGAAATTTTCTTACTCTGTAGGTCTACAACCAGGAAAAAACACCCCTCTGTTCGTCCACAGATTCAGTTCTGCACAGGCCCCGCAGAGCTTACATCTTAGGTTGTCACACCTATTGCGTGCAAATATTTTTGAACATTTGGTTCTTCTTTTCATTGAGCCATAAGGACTTAACATCCGTGCTGATCTTTATGAGGTCTGTGATTATTGCTGGATTCTAGATGGCACCCATGCCTTCCTGATAGCCACTAGTTTATAATTTAATGTAAGCCTTCACATATGCATTTTCTTAGAAAGGATGAAATGGTTTTTTGTCACTCCTTAATCCTACGTCAAAGGGTAGAAAATGCAAGTTTTTTTTCTCTGTGAGCTGGATGGACATCAGAGACTCTTCTCTCTCTTTGGGTCTCACAATCCTACTTTGAAATGTCTTTTAAAGAGATGAAAAGGGTGTAGTTGCAGCTTTAAAACCATGAACTTTGCACATTACTGAAAAAAATGGTTCTCCCTTTTACTTTGGGGTCCATGTTGAGATAATATACAGAAGCAAAAAAAACCATGGAGGACTTCTATTTTATTGTTTCCTTACGTCCCACTACCCCCCTCCTTAATTTATTTTTGGGGTCTGGAAAGAAAAGCATGCTGAAAAGCCCCGGTGTATTGATGTGTGAAATTGAAGGAGTTGCTCACTCCTACAATCAAGCCACTGTGCCCTTTGACAGGGTTAGCATTAAAAGAAATATACTGGAAAACATGCACCTAAGTATGAAAAATTCCTTAAATTCAGGGTGTGTTCATACAAAGTGAAGTTTCTACAGTGTGGAAATCATTAAACCTGATCCAGAAAAAATGCAAGGTGCCCCAGCCATTGAGATGTGAATCTCTTTAATCTGCACAAGCATTAGAAAAATCTGAAACATGTGAAAGTTCAAAAGCTGCAAAGCCATTACATGACTTCTTATTCATTTCTCAAATATTGTAACTTTCTATTGAACTGTGAAAAGACTTTTTCTTGTATTTTTTTTTTCTTTTCATAAGCAATAGATCAGTCACTCACTAATATGTTACTGCACATTGTGAATCTGAAAGTTTTACTTGGTTATATCTACTTGGATATAAATTTTTGATTCATTTTAGGGCATTTTATGTAGCATTTCAATGGTTGGTAACTTGCAGCTTTTCAGCAGCTGCTGTTAGGGAGATAGAAAAGGGCAAGACTGAGTTCAATTTTCAATTTTTTTTTAAGATCCCAAATAATTTCACAGTACATTTAGAGGTGGCTTTAATGACTAGCTCTAACTTTGCATTATATGTATGTGTGTTAATTAAAAACCAAACCAACCCAAAATCTTAACAAAATCAAAGCAACACAAAATGCTTTTTTTCTTCTTAACTTTGCATCTCTGAAGTACATCTAGAGAACCTTCAAATCCAATGAAAACTTACTTCAGGGAAAACGTTAAATTACTGTTTGTAGAAGGACAGACTTGGTTGGTAACAGAAATGCTTAGCCTAAGGATTTCCCACCACTAACAACCTTCTAAAGTGCACATATGTCTAACTCCAAGGGCCAGAATATTCGTGCCAGGCCCCAGGCTGTCTCCCTGCTGCTGCAGTAGCCAAACCTCCTGCAGAGGCTTGGGCAGTCTGACAGATCTGGCTTTTCCTCTATGGGAGTATTAATTTGTTTTGCATCTGCAATTGTGACATTAGGCTTGTTTTTGATCCTTTTGCCCTTTCTGTGGTCAGTTATACAGCCTTAAAGTTTTCAAATAGTTGTCTCTCACTGGGGTATGAGTTATGCTTTAGTCTGTTTGCTTAAATGCAGTACTTTTTCAGATAAAGCTGCTGGGAAATGGAGGGAGCCCCATATGTCTGATGGTTTTGTTCTAGGAGCTGCCAGGGATGAACTGTTACACTAGAGTGTCTGAAACAATAATAAATCTTCACGTATAGGATAGCAGGCTTTCTTTAGGGTAAAAAAAATTATAAAGTGCTGTGTTGATTTTCCATTTGATAATCAGCCACAAACTTTTGTCAGTGAAACTCTTGCAAGAAGACAGTGTAATTACTAAAACCAGTTGGAGTTGGATTTTAAAATGGCAGGCAACTGTAGAATCTGACAAAGAGACTTTTTGAGTCCTCTTACCACAAAAAACTTTAAAAAGACAGGGAGAGGCCTATTTTCCACATAAAAATAGTTGGCAACCTGACTTTCATTGACTTGCCAAAAGATGTATCAGAGGGGCTGAGGTAATCCACCAATTTCTGAGCTGGTGAAGCAGAAAGGTGCAAGTGGGCTAGAGATAGGGGCAACTGCAGGGGCAGAGGGAAAGGTCAGCTGAGAACTCCGGGATCTCTAGAGGACACCACATTCTCAAGCAATATTCATCATTTAGAGTTATAAAACCTAAGTAAAACAATTGTCTCAAACCTGTGCCAAGACCCAAAGAGTTTGAAGGTAAACATTAGATAAGAATTAGCTGTATTCATTCTGTCTTTTGCTGCCAAGGCCTCACAGCACAACAAAGGGCTATTGATCAAAAAGGTCATGTAGAAGAGGGCAGGGTTTGAAGAAACTGAATTAAGAAAAAAAAATCCCAAATGAGACAAATGCAAAAATAGTAACTCAGAGATGAATGGAGTTCTGTACATCAGGCATTTCTCACATTCATTTGTCTGCACAGATATAGTGAATATCTATCATTTTCTTGGTTTGCACAGTGACATCCTCCTGTAGTCTCCAGAGACTGAATTGGTAATTACATGTATCCCCCCAAATAAAGTGGAAAAAGTAGCAAAAGAAAACATGGTGTGGCACTTGGATTCTCCACTTGGTGCTGTTCTACTCTACACATCTTGCACAAATACTTAGGCTGCTCACACGTAAAGTGGTAGCCAGTGGTGACTGACCTATTATTGAAGTATTTAGGATTCCCATGGCAGCAGCAGCAGCTGCTAAAGGATATTATATGAACAAGCTGCTGTTATCTTGATCTTCTTGACCAGAAAGGTTTTTTCCCTTCCTGGAGGTTACGTGGTAAAGGGGAATAGTTCTTTATAGCTGGGATCTGCAACTTGTCAGCCTTCCATATGCTGAAAAATATTAATAAAGGGCTATTTACTTATGTGAGTGCTGCTGGAAAAAAGGCTTTAAAGTACAAGAGATTCTAGTGTCATCTGCAGACAGCAATCTGCTAAGTGTGTTTGTGTTTTGGGGGGCAAGCGGAAAAAGAGCATTCCCTGTGAATGACAAGTGCCAATCTCATAATGTCATGTTACCATTGTGGATGAATAAAGAAAAAGGCTTATTATATTATATCTAACTAGAAAGCAACTCAACAAAGAAATACACTGTTGTTAGTGAGAGGAAGGATAGATTTGTGGTTAGGGCACAGGAGCTGGTGAATCAAATTTCTGGATCTGCAAGAGACTTCCTTCATGGCCCTGGGTGACTCACATACTGCTGTGCTTCAAAATGGGAGTAGCACCCAAACTGGAAAGAGAGATTTCCTGGAGAGATACCTTCCCATTTCAGCACTCAAATGTGTACCCAAGTGGACAGATCTTCAAGATGCTGCAAAAAAGAACTTTTGAAAATGTGCAATAAAAGTATATTATTGCACGCTATAGGGTTTGGACACTTTTTTCTTCTTTTTTTTCTATTTTCCCCTTCTCGTCCCCATCCCCCCCCCTTTTTTTTTTCTTCTCTTTTTCCTATGAAAGTCTAGCTCTGATGCTGGTTATTGAGCATTTGAGAATCTGATGCTTGACCTCCCTTGGGATTCTGACTCTTAGTCATTTTAAGGCCTGGTTTCCCAGTTGAAAATGGAGATAACAATGCTTTCTTTATCTTACTGCCTGCCAGTTTTGTCTCTTTAGAGACGCTGAAGCATTGGGGAGAGGATTGCCTTCTATAGTATGCAGGTATTTCACCCAAATCTTTGAGGGGGATTGAAAGAAATGAGAACTTTAGGCATTAGTGTGATGAAAAGAAGTGCCCAAATGGTGGTAGAAGCAGCCATTTTGATTTTTAATAAGTAGTGATCTCAATTTAGTAGTATTAAAGACTGTTATAGAAAGAGAAGACAATTTGGGTCTGAGTCAGGATTTCTTCAAGACTTGGGAATGTTGAGTTTGAAACTTGTGGGTTGAGCACATCTCTAACCAGAATTAGATTAGAGTCTGTGTTGAAGTATGTTTTCAATTATATTCTGTTAGAAAAGTAATGCTGAAATTTATCTTAAGTTGTCACAGTGCTTCAAAGCATGGGCTTTTCCTCTCTCTGAGTCCTTGAACAGACGCAGGATGTGTTGCGGCAAAACTGTTTCCAATTATGTTGATGCATTCTGCTCTTTAATGTTTCGGGACTTTAAGTTAAAGAAAAATCCCGTAGCCAGAGTTCAGAAGGATGATTCAGATAAAATTGCCTGGAAAGCAGTCACTTGCCTGAGTTTCTGTGGCTGTACCATGTTAAGTCATCAGGGTGACACATAGCCATGAACTTCACTGACATTCTGCTGACTAACATCAACTGGGGATCCAGCTCTACTCTGGGGCAAGTCACTCAATGTGAAAGAGGGACTTGAAGCATCTAGGCTAAGGGAAATAAGTTATTCCAGCAAATTTCTCTGTTGCTTTTATCTGCTGTAAATTTTTGCTGCATTAAGTGTAACTTGTCCAGCTGAACAAGTTTTTGGTGTTCCAGGGGTTGTCCCCCGACTGTCTGAAGCATTGCTCTTCATTACCCATCATTTTGTGGAGTGCTATGCTGAAAACTTCTGTCATGCTGAAGATTAAAAAGGGATTAAGAGGGTGTCATGGGTTTTTCAGATAAACGTATGTACACACGCAGCACATTAATTGTTCAGGCCCAGTTCTCCAACTCAAGACAAATACTTGCACGTGTACATTTGACACTTATTTGTCAATTCTTGGGAGCTGCCTCTGCAGGTACAACCCTCCCCCGAGCAACCTACTCTAGCAGCCTTCTGTATGTTCTCTCTCTTGCATGCTGCCTCCATTCCTGCAACCTGGTGGGCAAACACTTCCCTGCTGAACCTGAGCTGGCCAGGTTTTGCCAGAACTTCATTTGACTCACTGATGTCCACTGCTTTGCAATGACTGGCCTGCTCTATTCTGTTTTCCCTCCAGGACAAATTTAGGACCACTCAGAATACACACTCAAGCAGGCTTTGGCAAAGGAAAAAATATATGTGGAAATGATGATGAAAATGAATCCCTGCATTTTCATGTACTAAATGAAGAATGAAACTCTTGTGACATACGAAAAAATGGTCAGTTTCTTACTCTGGTCATTATCCTGTTGCAAGAGTATATGTGACTGGCAGTCAGTGCTGAGTGAGTTTTGGATTTTTTACAATTTTATGAAAACATTTTGTTTTGTTCTTTTTTTTTTTTTTTTTTAATCATTAAGAATGAGGTGTATTGTGGATAAAGATGTTTCTGAAGAAATTCTCCTTATATTGTCCACTTAGCTGGAAGAAGTTTGTGCAGGTATTCGGCAATGCATTAACCATCCATGGGGAGATATAAGGAAAAGTCTTCATAAATTATTGAGTAGTTTTGTTGAAGATCAAAAACTTTCTTCAGCTTCTCTTGACTAATATAATCATATCTGCGTGACCATGCAAAGTCTTTTCACCATTACTGCAATCTGTCAGTGTGTGCAGTGACAGGGATTGTAAAGAGATAAAAGCTTGGATTTCAGTTTCCTACTTGTTTTTGTTGTGTTTAATACATGTATTAAAAAAATAGGTAACTTAGAAGTTTAAGTATCAAGTTGGTCGTAACTGTGAAGCTGCTTACTCTTGGTTCTCCTAAAACTAGATCTGACTTACTTTGGTATTCTTAAAAGATCAGTTTGAAATCCAGCACCTGAAAATATAAGAAAATATCTGACATAACATTAAGCCACACTGTAATTCAGAATGATGTCCTTCTCTAGGCTTGAAAAGGCAGGCCAAACCTCTCCTCCACCTAAAATTTTAGTTGCAAGCTGTTTTAAATAAACTGCCTGGACACAGAAGATACTGGAACTTTGATGTATTTTGATGTATACACCATGGGATAATTGTGCTATTTCTGAATGATATCTGGTTGTATTATCCATGACAAGTATGCTGTTTCCCTTGTCTGTGTTTATAATCTTAGCAGTGTGTTTTTATCACAGAAAGAGGATATGCTTTTCTCTTAGCATAAACAAGAAAACCCAAGAAAAATAACCCCAATTTGACATGAGTCCCCTTAGAACTTGGGGAAATATTATGCATGCCCTCTTAATGAGGGGTAAAAAAAAGACATTTATTTTGCTTAGGGAAAAATGTGGAATATTAGATCTCATTCTGGAAATCTGGCCCCTGGGCTGTGATGCCTAGGAGGGTGTGAATTTTATGTTCTGTGTAGAACTGTATACTGGTCACCACTCTGAATTAATTCTTGACCAGCTGAGTGTGTTCTTTCTATTTTCTAAACCATAGCAAAAATCTATTTCAGTGTGGTGTCAAGCTGGGGCTATTTGAATGAGCAGATTTTAAAAAAGAGAGAAAAAAAATTAAAGGTATTAAATGAAAGAGTAGCAAAATCATTTGCTATAAATGAATGAGTGTCCATCTTAAAAAGAATGAAAGAAACTTCCAAACCAATGAAACTAAGATATTTTATTTAAAGTCTAGCATACATTTAAGAGTTTAATTGACATGCCTTATTATTTACTCTGAGAATCTCTTCTGAAATTATTGTGTTGCTCCTGTCAATGTAGTTTTCTCCAGACAAAGGGCCGTATGACTTTCACAACAAACACTGTGCATTGCCCAATAGATGTTTCATGGAGAAGTGTTGCGGTGGTCAAAAGACTACCTGCTCTGCCAGGGCAGGCCCAGGTAGGGTTCCCAAAGAGCAGGTGGGTCCTGCTGGGCGGACCTGGAAACATCTCCCTAGCCTTCTGCATAGGGTCAGAAATTGTGTTACCCCCAATGATGCCTTGCCACGGTTATGTTAATTATGTAAATCCCCATGTCCCCATTGGTTAAATGTTTTTCTCCCCAGTACTCCCCAATATGGTTATGTTCTAGCAAGTTCATCACTACTTGGTTGCCAGTTGGCTCCCTGTTGTACCTCTCCGCCCTCCACGATTATTATTGGTTGTTTCTATGTTACCCCACCTGTGTACCTGTGGATGCTGAAAGCTTGGTGGCAGAGAGACTTTTCAGTGTCTGCCTGTGTCCGTGAGCATTCTTACTTTCTCACGGAACTAGCTGCAAAACAGCTAGCGGGCTTTTGTAAATAACTTGCCTATCTTGCACCTGCGAGATGTTTTTGAACATTGTTATTGCAACCATGGTCTCTTTAGCAAACGTGTGTGTTCTGGATCTAGCCAATAGCCCTGGTGGGTGGTCAGCTAAGATCCAATGGCTCTCCTGTAACTTCGAGTATAAAACTCTACTGTATGTAAATAAAGAGGGGCATTTCTATCTAGTCACTCCTGAGTTCGGTTCTCTCCTTCCTCCCCGGGCCGTGTCCGTTATTGCGACATGTACCACCTCCTTTGGTTACATTGATTGGTTGTTTTGAATGTATCCCCTCCCCTCTCTCTGGGTATAAAATACCATGTAGCACCCAGCTCTGGGCTCTTCGCCCTTCGTTCTCCCTGTGCTCCTGAACCTCTGCTCCCCAGGATAAACCTTCTCTTCTCCCCGAAGAGCCCCTCTCACCCCTTTTGCCTTCCTCCTGTGCTCTTGCCATCGGTGGGTGTTGCAAGCCCTTTGTGAGCCCTCGCGCACCCTCCCGCAACCCGAAGCAGTGACCAGCCACCCGTGACCACAGCCGGGGAAGGGCGTATGCCTCTGGCTATTGAGCTGGCCATCTGGGCGGTCAGAGGGCTGCGTCAGAGAAGTGCTACGTGTTTATATCATCCTTTCTGCCTACAGGCCTTAAAACTTATTTAGAGGGGAAACTACAGCTGCTTTTTTCCCAAAGAGCATCAGTGTTTTTATTACTGGCAACGTGACTCAGCTCTAATACCAGTGACCTAGATCCTTGCCATAATGAGCATTATCTCAATAGTCATATCTCAGTCATTTGGGTTCTTCAGTTCTGCACAAGTGAGACCAAATACAGAGAGATTATACAGTAGCAAGCAGATCCCTAATAGCCAGAACTGCTGTGCTGTATTGACATACGGCTTGTGAGAGACAGTTTAAATATTATCAGTGGCTTTTCAAGTTTTGAGTAAATAGGGCATAATGTAAGTGGTAGGGATGAGATAATGAAGTTATGGATTTTGCAATTGCTTAGCTTAAATGAGATTATTTTCAGCAACAATTGACATTTATTTGAAATAAGAAAAAAGACAGCTAGAACATGACAGACACACTGCCTGATCTGTCTTTTGGCAGAAGGATGGCATTTTGATCCATTCCTTGTTGACTGGCATCATACACTTACTCACCTGCTGATTGCTGCTTACAGTACTAACTTGATCTCAAGCTTATTTTGACAGAAGAGTGTGTCTGTTGTGACAAAAGCACACCTGCACATGGCATTTGTGGCCAACACAATACTAGTCGGAGTGTGAAGGTTGCCTGATGACTTCAGGTGTAGCCAGCAAACACTCACTGGCATGTTGTCCCTCAGCGAGCTATTCAGGTTCCTAAAGTTACATATGCATCAGAAAAACCTTGATGGCTCAGGGATTAAATTACTTTCTTTTCTTTCCTTCATCCTTTCTTTCATCCTTCTCCCTCTCCACCCTCCATCTGGCCTTCCAAGGAATGTATATCGACTTTTTGCCCTAGATTGTCACTGAGACAATGATAAACAGTTTCTGTGTGGCATTGTTTTGTAAAGGTCATGATTTTTATATCCTTTTTCTAACTGCTGCTCTCAGGTTTTGATCATTTAGGCTAAATACTTTCAGAGATAGCATCTCAACATTTTAAGGTGCTTGAATAGTTGCGTTAATTTAAGATTTTATAAATAATTACTATATTGCATAAAAAATGCCTACCTTTTGACTGAGTTAGGACTGCATCTAAAGGACTAAAAATAGATCCATCAGTGCCTAAGGGCTTTTAAGTCGAGTCTTTACATGAATTCATGGATGAGTTTACTTGGAAAACGTTGACCGGCACTGGAAAACAGAAGCTGGACAAAATTAACAGCAAATCCTCTCTGCAAAGTAGATCTTTTGACTGTCAGCTACCCTAGATTTTAGAGTGCAAATGGTTTTAGAGTGCAGACGGTTGCTGAGCATCAGTAGCTCAGAGAGGTGGGGAAATTAGCCTCTGGTTGTGAGCATAATTGGATTCCATTTGGAGAACTTTCAAAGTTTTAATGTTTTAAATATTTGCGTGAATGAGAAGTGGTTTGTTTTCATTGTGGTATCTGAAGGGCTGGAGGGTATTTTCATCTTCTGGTTTTAATGCCTAACTCTCCTCAGAGGATCTTAGCATACAAGCTGCTTTATAAAGGCCACCTTTTGTTGTCCTTACTGAAGCACCTACCTCCATCCATCCCTTTCCTTGTTGGAGCACCCTGTGAGTTGGGCAATAAAAACTGGTAGAGTGAGAGCAGTGACTTCAAATGCAGAAGGAGATAGCACCTCCAAACATGCCAAAAGCACATGTCCTTCTTCAACAGCCTTTCTTTTTATCATAGTAAAGTTTTGGTAAGGCTTGAAAGTGTCAGAAAAGTAAAACCAGGATTATTAAAAAAAAAAAAGCCATAAAAACTCCCACTACTTCCTCTTGAGGTTCTATAATGTTTCCTACATTTCTGTAGAGGGCTCATATTTGCATCACTAAGTCTATTTTCATCTCAGATATAGGGCAAGAAGTTTTATTTTTTGTTTTTAACCTTCTGAAGTGAGTTAATGGGAGATTTCACTTTCTTATACACCCCAAACCAATAGAGATGATAATTCGCATCCTCTTTGACTGCTATTTCCAGTACTTTGTGAATAGCTGTTAATGATCCTTCAGTCCTATATTTGCATGGACCTCTCCTCATTCCCCATACACTCCAAAAGATGTCCATCAGGGCATACATATTAATTAGGCAGAATTGTGTAAGCTATTCTTCCCAGAGCCACCAGGGCCAGTTTGTCATAAGATATAACATAACAAAATTTTATAATTTAAAAAGAATATTCTCCATCATTTATGCTCAGAAAAAGAGAGGGTTAAAATACAAAGGGAAATTAGATTTCCTGAGATCCAGAACCAAAACATTCCACTTAGAAGTAACACAGAGTCCTACAATTAATAATCTAACTGAAAAGGCTTGTATACATGTGGATGTGCATGTATGTGTAGGCATGTTTATCTATCTCTTCATTTCCTAGAAGTTGCAGTTTAGACTGGAACGAATCTGGCTGTTAGAGAGACCTCCTCTGTGTTTAGTGAGGCATTGCACGGCCAAAAATGCTAATCAACACAGGTAAGAAAAATCAACACTTCATTGATCACAAAAGAATTCAGATTTGATGTGACATGTAGGGGTTAGAAGAGCTGCATCCATTTGGGTGTCAGTAAGGCTATAAAATCCAGAGCACAATGTACTGCAAGGGAGAAGGAACAAAAATCTGCTTGTGTGCATGAGGATCACAAGGACGAGTGAGGGATCCAGAAAGAATTATGAAGGAGAAAACTATGGAAAATGTTTACGGCCTTGAAAAAAGATTCAAATGAACTCTCAGAATAATACATTTTCCTAGTTACACAATATAAACAGCAGAGGGAATTTTAAGAATTGGTTCCTAGGTATGTGGAAACTATTCCTGATTACTTTGATATAACTCATGCTATGTGGCTTAAATGAGGCTGTGATAGATATGCAGCCTGTGTCAGAAAGAGAGCATTTAATTATGTAAATCTGATTAAAAGCTACTGCATTGGAACAATGAAAATACCTAAAATATCAGTTAAAAAATATAATGAATAATTATTAAGTGTTGAAGTTGTCAGGGTTAATTATTTGATTTTAAGGTCGAATTCCAAGTGCACTCCATCATTCCTCTTCCTTTTTTATGGAGAGTTTGTTGAAAAAAATCAGAGAGGGGAGAAAATATAAGGGGGAAAAATTGGTGTTTCTAGCAGATCCCATAAAATTGTGCTCTTTTTTTTTCTACTTGAAATTAATCTGCCTTTACATAAAAGTGGTATTAAATTTTATTTCTGGACTTATCACTCTATACCTTCAGTATAAAATTTTACATTCAGTGTTCACTCCAGACGTACATAAATGCATTTCTCTTTACCCATCTCCATACACAGAACAATTAACAATTGTTCTACTGACAGAGCATCAATGTTTGCTCAGCAACAACACCCACCCACCCCAAACCCTTTCTTTACTTTGTATCATCTTCCCTCTTGCACATGGTAATATCCTTTTCTAAAAGCAAGTCAGTTTTATGAACAGTTTTGAGTAGAGTTTTGCCTCAATTTAGTATTTTGATTTGCAATTAAAGGACATTTCTTCAGTCAAATTTCTTTTTCTTTGGGAGAATAGGTGAAGATTCCACTGATCAAAGTTTGTGAGGCAGACTGACTTCATGAGGGAGCTGCTGATGTCATAGCAAAAGTGCCTGTTGGCAGAAATGCACATAAGCAATTCTTTCAAAAGTCTACAGGCACCTTAACTCCTGTAGATAAAACCAAGCTTTTCCAGTGTTACTGGGTTTAAGAGAAATGAGGTGATCTTATTTCTTTTCAGTCAAATGAATGAAATATTCTCTTACACATATCTCAGTGAAGGTAAATTGCTGTTTTAGCAAAGATTTCACTCATGCTAGTAGAAACCTAAAGAGGAATTTGTGCTATTTGTGATATTGAGCCAAATTCCTTTCTGACTGTCCTCTGGAATAATTTTTGCTGCTTTTACACCTCATTCCCCATTCCTGATTGCTCTCATGTAGACAGTTCCTCCTTTTTTTTTTTTTTGTTCTTCAGACTCTTTAATTTTTACCAACACAAATTAAAGCCCTTTTTAAGAGACATTTTTCTGATTTTTCCAGCCAAGGAAGGATCTAAAGCAAAGAGGAAGAAATCATTGACACAGAACAAGTTGGGGAATTCGCTGAAGCTGGCAAATTTGGAAGACCAGTGTTTAAGATTTTAAAGTAAGAGTGTCCAGGTTTGTACAGAACAAGCCCACAGTAATGTTCAATGTGACAGTTGCATTCACTATGCACTCCAGAATATTCAACACCTCTTACCTACAGAGGACCTGAGAATAATAGAGCTGCCTGTCTCTAATGGCCTTTTCCTGATCATCTCCCACTTGCCATTAATAGAAACATGACACTGGACCAGAGAGTTATTTAGAGCAGACCAATGCTTCAGCTCCTGTGTAAAGCTTTCCTTCTCCCCCTAAGGCCCAAAATTGCCTGCACTGCTTTGCCGGTGTCCAGTTTAGGCTGGAAGTTTTTTATAGCTGACGTAATATCTTCTTTTTAAAGTCTAGCTTGTATGTAGAGGGCATAGGTAAACATAACACTAGATACAATGAAAAGAACAGTTCTGGGCTCGTGTAAATGCAAAGCAGGATGCATTCTCTGACATTTGTTTGTGATTTACATCAGTGGTTGTCTATGATAAATATTTTTGTAGTGATTTCTCTCAAGGTAGACTGAGATGGAGGATCTTTTTGTGATAGTCTGAGATGCTTTTCTTACGTAGATGACTTTTTCAAGTCTAGCGGTTAATTCTGGAATGGTTTCTGCAGCTTAGATAATACCAGGTGGAACTTGGGTGATTTTTTTGCCTTTAACATATGCTTAGATGGATATGTGCAAGTCAGTGTCTCAAAAATAGAGAGGAAATAAAGGATCTATCATGAACAAACTCTAGGACTGCAGCCCAGAAAATTCTTATTTTTAATATGTTCTGTTCATAATGGAATATCTTACCAGTAGAGAACAAAAGCAAAATGATGAGCGCCTGTTCTACTAGAATACTTTAAAATAAACAAATCTCGTATTAATTTGTCTAAACATTAATTATTATATGTTTGCACAGATATTAAAGTATGTATGCATTTCAGGATGACCACTCATGGACACCATCTGAAGGGCTGACAGGTTAATATTGCAGGGTGACTGAACTGAGAATGGTTTTATTGTAGTTGTTGAAGCTCAGTGTACAGGACTGCCTTTGGGTCCAGGTAGAGGACAGGTGGAAGACGACTTGGTAAACTGCACGATAGACAACTGATATGTAAAGAATATGCAGGAGGGCAACCATGCAGGAAAACTGCTGGAATTAGTCTTCAGACAGGGACCCCTTAAATGTCAGGGGAAGTTTTGAACATGGATGTTAGTGGTGTTAGTGTACTATGTTTGTCTGTCTCGAGCTTATGATGGCAGTGTCTTACCTGTGGGACGTGGAAAACGACTCCACCACCCATGTGCTTGTAGCACAGCAACTAGCAACATGCCGAGCTGCCACTCTTTTGTAAGTGAGAAGTATCATTAAATGTGGTGAGCCAATTTTCCTTCTAGAGATTCTTGGAGTAGCAGCTACAGATTCTGTTCTTGTGTAGCGTGGGCGTGCAAAGGGGAGTGGCACTCTTTAGCACCAAATGAATCTATGCTCCAAAGGCTATATAAAGATTTGGGCTTTTTGACTTAGAAGTCATTTGCAGAACTTCAACCTGGATTACTTGAAATAATAGAGCTGTCACTAATGAAATATTTTGTAAAAGCAAGTGCAAATTGCACCCTTTTCAAGAGCCTGCTGGGTAATAGCAGAAACAGAACAATAGAAATGAGGCAGACCAGTGAGAGGAAGCAAACATAAATCTGAGATGCTGAATTCTAGTGAGACAAGAGTGGCTTGCAGTATGAACGCTTCTCTTAATTTATTTCCTGTCTCCTTCCCCCAGTTTTTCCATTTTTCTATAGGGAATCCCATTACTGCTTTAGATCAATAGCAGACTTCCCAAGATATCTGTGCTCCTGCGTAACATCTTTGTCGGCAACATGGATGGTGGGATTGTGTGTACCCTCTGCAAGTGTGCTGGTGACACCAAGCTGTTGACTTTCTGTGGAGAAGGGATGCCATCCAGAGGGACCTTGGCAGGCTTTTAAGAGGTGGGTCTTTGCAAACCTCATGAAGTCCAACAAGGCCAAGGAATAGCTCTCAAAGTGTTTGCAAGGTCCTTGGGTCAGGGCAATCCCATGTACAAGTACAGGCTGGGTGGAGAAGGGGCTGAGAGCATCACTGAGGAGAAGGACTTAGGGGTGTTGGTTGATGAGAAGCTCAGATGACCTGAGCTTCCACCTCAGAAAGCCAGACCTGTCCTGGGCTGCACTGAAAGCAGTGTGGCCAGCAGATCAAGGGAGGTGATCCTCCCACAATAGCCTGCTCTTGTGGGCCCTACCCAGAATGCTGGGCTCATCTCTTTGGTCCCCAAAGAACCTGTTGGAGTGAGTCCAGAGGAGAGCCACAAGGATAGTCAGAGGTCTGGAGGACCTCTCTTAGAAGACAGGCTCAGAAAGCTGGGGATTTTCAGCCTGGAGAAGAGAATGCTCCAGGGAGTCCTTATAGCAGCTTCCTGGTACCTGAACTGGGCCTACAGGAATGCTGGAGAGGGGCTTTTTACAAGAGCATGTAGTGACAGGACAAGTAAATGATGGAATAGCTCTCTAAGTGTTCACAAGCTTTAGAAAAACTGTATATGATTTTGCATATGGCTCGAGGAATTATTGATTGGTTTTCATACAATGTTATGATTCATAATTCCACTGTTGGAATGTCTAAATTTGATTTTTGCTGCTTAGAATTATTTTGAAACAAGGGTGCTGTTAGGAATACCTCTTGTACTAAAGTCCTGAAGAAAGATGAATTTCATCCATTCTAAATGTCATGGAAAATCAGTTTCTGTCTTTTTTCTGCCCTCAAAAATTTCTGATTTCCTGGTAACTCTTTGGTTTATTCTTTTAATCACTTCACAGCATGCAGAGCTGATGGGTAGGGGTCTAGAATATTTCCCCATCCCCACAGGCATTTTCACAGTGCAGCTGTTGATCATGTGAACATATTCATGTTTCCTTCACAGCTGACACCCTGCAAATGTCTGGCGTGCCTGGAGATGGCAAACGTGTTCAGAGCAAAAGGAGCTTTCTTCTTATAGGAGTGGCATGTCAATTTTCTGGAGGGTTAGGGAATTTGAAGTGAAAATAAGGATTTCTTCAATTGCATTAAGACAATACAGTCTACCAATGAATAAAAAGTAAGTGTTTTGTGCTGAGTTATGGATCTAGGAATTCAGACATCAGAAAACCAAGTAACTTTCTTTATTTTTATTCCCTTAGAAGGATAGGATTTCAGAGCAATAAAGTTAAACATTTCACAGATTTAAGATTTTTAGCTTCTCTCACCTCACTTTTTTTTTTTTTTTGTTAGAGATGCCTCTTTAAAACTCTCTTTTGCTGTGAAGTTTAATAAATTTTTGACAGCTGTCAAACTAGGGATGTGCTGAGAATGCTGCCTATCACACTGACCAACTGTGTCACTGCTTCTTTGTTCTTCCATCTGTCTCTTTTTCTGTTCGTAATTTTTTGTCCCACTCTATTACTACAAGTACCTTTCAGTCAAGTAGCATTTTTGCAAGGTGTTTTGTACAACACCTACACAATTGCTCCTGATGCATGTCATCCACTTGTGGTTTTTTCTATTTATTCAATTCTCTTTTCTAGCTGAAAAATACCCTACGAGGTAAAATGAGATCAACGCCCTACAAAACCAAATATATGAAATCTCATATGAATGCAATTATAATTTTGACAAGAGTCTAAAATGTTTAAAGCAGAATCTCTGAGGCATTAACTTCTGTCATTGCTTGCTTCTTCACTAAAGCAGAGCTCATGCCTTTATGCAAGTAATGAACAATCCAGTCAACTAATTAACTATGCCTTCTGTCATTTTTTTGAACCCTTTCATTTGAGGGCGCGTGAATGTTTCCTTCTGTAACCTAGTGAACCTTATGTAAGACAGTGCATTGTCATTTGAGCTAATCTAACCATATTATTTTCTCTGTTTAAGGAAATAAGGCTACAAGGACACATTTATTGCATATCAAATTATTCGGGTCTTTTGTCTTCAGCAAAGCTCATTTTAACAAAAATCTGATAAAGGAATAAATGTGTAATGATGAGTAAAATAATGCGTACTGGATAGAGATGACATATCTAATTCTAATGTTAATGGACTTAGTACCAGCAGACAGACAGTTATGCTTCTGTATTCTGCATTGCATAAATCACCTGACAGAATTTGTTAGGCTTATATGCCGGCAAAGTGGACATCTGTGTTCAAAGTTAAACCGTAGAACACATATCTGTTCCCACAATCTTCTTTTCATTTGGTGATACACGATCCACAACCACTACTGAACTAGTGATCTTTCTCCATTTTTTTCAACAGGATGGATCCAGTCTGCTGCTGGCTTTCTGCTTGCCCACTGCCTTGCTGAAGCCCATCCTTTTTGGTACTTCTCACAGCAGTCCTCTCCGGCTGCCCCAGGCAGTGAGATAACTGGCTGCTTTGTAATTGCACCCTCTACCTCCTTGAATCGTGAAAGTGTGCCATCCTTCCTACTACTGCTCTGCAGATGTATTCTTGTCCTGTTCTAATGAGGCTGTTGAAGATAAAATGAACCTTAATATCTGGGAATAGTATTTGCTAGAGTCATATATGGCACATAGGTACATGGCCAAATGGATTGCCTCTACAGAGGATGTCTTGTCCTCAGAGCTATTGTCTTGGAAATAGTCCTTGATATTTCAAGCAATATTTCCCCATTTCCTAGATAAATTCTATTTGTGAGAACCAACCCAGCTTCAGAATGACTGGTTTCTAATAACTGTGCTATGCTGTAGGACCCTAAAGATGTAGAGAAATGGATTTTCACCATTTGCGAAAGTTTGTAGTTTGATAAAATATTTTTTAAAAACCCAAACCAAGCCCACAAGCAAAGAACCCAAACCCTACCACCCCCAGCTCCCACCAACTTTCAGCATTAGAAACAAAGCACAGTTCTCTTAAACACTGGAAGAAATTACATTTGCTTCTTGCAGGTTGCAGTTTTAGAAAGAGAGGGAAAGAAATGGTAGAGAGGTGTCAGTCTCTGAATAAAAAAGTCTTCTTTCATAAAAATTTGTTGAGAATGAAACGGATAAATTTTACCAAATCACTAGGAAGCAGAAAGAATAACTGTGAAGTAGATCTGTAGAATATTAATAGTGATTGTTTTGTTTCATTTTGATTAAAAATTTTTAAACAACAGCATGATGGAAGTATAAAAAAATATATATATTTTACTGTAAATGCTAACATGTTAGGACTGATCTATCTGTTGTTTGGCAGAGTGCAGAAACCCGAAAGTATAATTTGGTATTTCACTGTGAAATACATACATACATACATTCTTATATATTTTTATAACGAAATATATTAATAATTTACCAAAATATATATTTATACCTTCTTATATATATATNTGTTTGTATGTCCAATCTCATCTTTCTTAAATCGTGTCACAGCTTTGAGGGAAAAACTGTATACAACCGAGAGTTTGGAGGTTTGAACAAGTCAGCAATAATAAGACAGTTTAATGTTGGCATTAATGAACTAGAATGAAAAGAAATGTCAGCTGAATAATGTAACATAAATACAAATAAAAATCATAATAAAAAAATAAACATTAGCAAGTCCCACCCACACACCAGTGCATGAAAGTGAATGAAGCAGAGAGGACAGCAGTGCCTACAATGACATCCAGCAAAAAATTACTGCTTCACACTACATTCTATTTCTGAGAAGTCATTTGATAACATTGTGATTCAGGATCACAGTCATTCCTTTCTGTACATTACCATAGCACCATCTGCTAAGCTTTAAAAGCAGTTCTTTTGTGTTTCTTTTTGTCCATGTCTTACTATAAGTTCTATTTCTTATCAATGAGGGTAGAACATTTTATAGAGATTCATCGGGGAAAGGGCTGTTTTTCTTTAAGGGGATGGTCAGGTTGTCCAGGGTTGTTTGTTTTCACAGTAACAGGACTTCTCAGCTTGTTTCTGCATGAGATGAACTATGCTGTGCATTACTGTCTTCACCTTCACGTGGGGTTGTTACCTTCACCTCCCTCTGTCACTAGCCTCCAGGGACATGTTGTCTCATATCCACATGCATTCTATCACGTTTCATTCTTTGAATAAAACCCATGCTTGGAAGATGGGGAGTGAAGGCCAGGACTGAATTCTGTAGATACGCCTGGAGGAGGCACTCCTTATGCAGATTTCTACCTTCCTGCATTTGAACGGTGGTTGTAGGAAGCAGCTGCCTTGATTTCTTCCATTGTGCAAGTCTGTGTTTATAGATAACATCTTGCAGGCTGTACCACATTCAGCTCCAACTTCATGGGAGCAGATTCTCTCTACTGCAGCAGGTGTAGCATGGATTCAGCAACAGGACCATGAAGCAGCTTGGATGGACTGCAGTTGGGTGCTCCAAAATTAGTAACACTGTAAGAGATGGAACTTCGCCTCTAAAATTTCTCACTTTTCCCTCTGGGTCTACTGTGGTGAGAATTGCTCCTCTCTGGAAGAATTTGAATTAATCTCAGGGCATGATGCTTTTCTTTATGCTCTCTGTTTGGAAAAGGCCATTAAACCCTTCTAATGAAATGAGTGCATATCAGTATTTTCACACAAATACATTTCCAGAAGAGGTGTGTTTGCCATTTGAACTACTGCTTAAGAAACCTCTTCAGTATCTATTAGCAACTGTACAGGCAGATTTAGGGTCAAGAACTGAATTTTCGCAATTCAAACCTGGAGTTTCTTGATTAAAATGTATTTCAACATAAAAGAAATCTGCAGTGACCGACCCACGATGACTGTGTTTTTGAAGACTTGATTTGCATATCATCTAAATTTGCTTTTGTCTTTGCTTCCTTTTGTGTGAGAGAATGGTTATCTTTGCATAATGGTTCTATAATTCCTTTATAGACTGCTCTTCTGTGACAAGTTAATGTCATTGCCACCAGCCCAATGGAGTGGCACAAGTTGAATGCCATGCTAATGTCTGGTGAGCATCAAGACAGAGAACAATCTCAGTGCAGAACCTCATGTAGGGAATGGGAATAGCAACCATATACATCAAATTTCTTTGTAACTCTGCTTTGAACCTTCAGGGGAGCTGCACAATATTTGGGTTACCTGTAGAGTACATTGAGAGACAGAATGTCAACTATTCAGAGGGAAGAATTCTGATCCCAACTTTATTCTGTTCTGCACTGGCAAAGTGCTTTCTTCCCATGAGACATCTACTCTTATTTTACACCAATTTTTACTTAGCAGACTGTGGCCTGGTCTCTGCTGCTGAAACCTGTGACACAGTTAGCTAGTACAGGGCAATTTGGGATGCCAAGAACAAAACTTTCCTGCTTTCTGTTTTCAAGTAACTCAGTGTCACTGCCAATAATGTCCTCTTCTGTATTTTTATACCCATGAATATCATGCACTTGTATTGGCATTCTTTGGGAATTAAAATATGATGTTGATTGTTTATGCCATATTATGTTAGCCCTCCCACTGAGGTCAACAGAGGTATTCACACAAGGAAGGAATCCAGGTCTGAGCCTTTGATTCCTGTAGCATACTTCTTTTAACCAAACCAAAATATTACTCTGTGCTTAGATTATGTTCAGTTGCAGCTGAGAGATGATTGTTTGTCTTTCAGATTCCATTCACATGACTATTTTTTCATAACTGATATTGGTTAATTTATACTACATGCTCTCAGGACTATATCATGTGAAAAGTAATATTTAGATAGCCAAATATCTGACACAAAAAGCATACAACTATCACACACACACATGCTTAAAAGTCCAAGAAATCACTTGTCCCTAGTTGCTTATATCTTTCCTTTTCACTGTTTGTGTTGGTTTACTTTCAGTAAATACAACTGCAGATCTTTGGCCCGTGTCACATGTCAAATAAGGATAAGAACCCTCAATACAGGAACTCAGTTTTCAAATGTAAATGAGGCAAATACCTAAATCTCAACAGTTTCCTTATATATCTTTGAACTACCAGAATATGCAGGTGTATGTTCAAGAGGTAACTTGTATATACAAGAACCCATTTATGACAATTAAACAATCTGTGTGTGGAAACTAAAATAAGTTTAGGGCATGCACTTTGGCAGATACACACTTTGCCAGAGTAATTGATGGGAGTGAATATTGAATACCTCATCTAAAGACATTAATATACAGAACTGCCCAAAGTCACTAAAGCAAAGGATTTTAAAATATTTTAAACTTACAATATTTTGCTAGACTCTAACTATTTTATTCTGTGTCCTGTCTTGCTTAAACCAAATACAATAGGAAAAACTAGATTTTTAATTTTTTTTTATTACATTGCAAATGCTGAGAAAATTGTAATGAGCTAGAGTTTAGATTTGGAAGCATTTAACTACTCCATTTCCATCTGAATTAACATATAATACCATCTTTAATTCTGTATTTATCACAGGAAATTTTTTGCTTGAAAGATATACTTCTGGGAATATATTAATTGTCCTGTGCCATAATATCACTTCTGAAAGGATTAAGTGTTTAAATATTAGAGTTCAGTAGGACTGTTCTTAATCTTTGCTGTAATAATAAATACTGAATGTCAGACCTTTTCAAAGATCCAAATTGGAAACGTCGTTTATCTCACTAGAACGAGGGAAAGCTCCGCATGTGTACATATGGAAGTAGGGAATTGTTATCCCAAATATAGCTTGCAAAGATAATTGGAAAGGATTAATTTACTTCATGTGGCTTTCAGGGGCATGAATAGTCCGCCATGTTCCCAGAAAACAAAGAATTTGGAAGTCTTTTGCTGGTGCTGAATTGTCTTCAAAGTTTGCATTCTCAAGTATTTTTAGGTGTACTTGTCTTGAAGAAGTGATTCAACCCAAAATCTGCTTTTCCTTGTCGGAAGCTTCTTCATATTGCTCCAGACTTCTAACATTAAATTTTGAATATTAAAATTTTTTGTCACTTGGTTTCTAATATTCATGGAATAGAATTTCTTTCAATAATTTATGCAGGTGTATACCTGTATGCATATAAATATAGATACAAAAGTTTCGGAAGACTCTGTCAATAGAATTAGGCCATGTTATGGTTGGTTCAGATGTGTTCTTGCAGGTACAATTTGAGTCAGAGAGGCTCAGACAGAGAGGCTCTTTTCAGTCCTGGATGGGAAGCTATTTCATCAAGCTTCTGTACTCTTCATCTGCACCCACAGTTTTACCTGAGTTGCATTTCCCTTGCTTAGATTCCTCCCACATATTTAAAGCCTCTGGCTCAGCAGTCTAACAAACACTGACCTATTTGTCCATGGCCATTTTCTTTCCACTGCATGGCAGTTCCATAAAGGTACTGCGCAAGCAATTTCCTCTCCAGCACATTGCCAGCTGGAGAAAGCTGACATGAACCTTCTAGGAAAGCTGTGATATGGTGTAATATCCACATTCACCTGCAGCCATCAATTTTAAGGTGTTATCTCTGAAAAGCAGAGGGGATTGAATGGATGTGCTGTAAAGGAATCAATGCAATATCCACTTTAATGCTCTCCTGAGAATGAAGGCATGGTCTGCAGAAATCCAGTCTGGCAAGTGTGCTAACGCCATGGTGTTTGTTGCAGCTGGACCTCCTGTGAGGTGAGACTCTGCAGAGTCCATGTGGTCTGCTGTGCATGACTCTGGTCAGTCCCCTCTCAACAAAGAAATTCTCTAGAAACAAAATGCCCAGGACCTGTATTTAGACATGTAGCTTCCAGCAGCAAATGGAGTCCCAGAATTCCACTAGGAAACTCTTAATCTCTGGAGTTGCAAGAGTATCCAGTGGTGTGAGAATATCTACTGGTCTGGTTGATACTGAGGTACCAGCACTCAATTTTTACAGATGCAGATCAGATCTGCATTTCTCCCTTCATTATCACTGCATGGGAATCTGCTTGAACGTAGAGAGTAGGTTGCTTATCAGCTGATATGGTGGGACATGGAGCCAGCCTCAGCTGCAGACTCAAGAAACCATGAAATAGATGAGTTTCATATATGATTTTGTGAAGCAGTGTAAAAAAAAAAGTGACAGCTACACAAGAGTGGCTATAGGACTGTGAAAGCAAGTCTTTCCACCTACGAACAAAAAACATCAGCAGGTGATTTTAAGTGTGCTTTGGAAGGAAAAAAAAAGGATAGTATAATAATTTATTTAATTACTTAAATATTATTTATTAAATACAGTCATGTATGATATTTACTCAGTTTTAGTTGTGCAGATTTCTTAATCAATGGATTTGTGTATTGTAGAGCCCCATCTTGAGCTGGAAGCTCAAGAATTTAAAAAATGTATCTTTTTACCCATTGAACACTGGAGGTTGTTAGGCAGCCAATTTTGAGGAAATACAGGTAACTTTGGAAAACCTTAGGTGATGCAAGGCTTACACTCGTTCAGGAAAATGGCTTCACAAAGGATGAGAAATGCCTCAGATCCTCAGAAATCCAAATCATCAAGTGCTAGTCATATGCCAGACCAGTGTTTTACTGTGCTATCAGCAAGTCACACTGTCTGTTCTGTGGAAAACTGGCGGCTGCCTCTTGTTCTTGTAGGGGCAGCACCTGTTCTTTTGCTCCTGTGGCCACTCCTGGTCTTGTCCCGAATGCCACTCTACGAGGCTGGACACTACACTTCCATGTTTGTTGTCAATGCGCATGACTAAAGTGGCATTTTCATATTTGAGCACAGTTGAGGCCCCTTAAAGCAGAGGGTTGCAAGTGTGAGAGAGAGATATGTTATTCCCTAATGGCTTATTACCATCCAATTTGCAATTCAGATCAGCTCTAAATTGACTGAAATTTTTAAACACATAGCAGGCAGTTTAAACTAATGATTGTCTGGAGGTTCACATCTGACACGAGCTAAGCTTCTGCTCAAAACAAATTGCAAATAATTCCTTCCTTAGAGTCAAAATGTCACTTTTTTACACGGTGCATTGTCGCCAGATTTTGTCAGTTTCCTGAAAAGAAAAGCCACACCAAACGCCACAAAAAATCCTGCTGAACATTCTGAATTAGCTGGGTGGCACTGGTGTTGGTCCCTGCCCCCCTTTATTTACAATAACATGTATGTGTGCATGGATCCCTGCAGCCTGATGGAAAACCCTTCCCCCTGCTCCAACTCCCAACACCCCTCAGCCTGCACCACATGCCCTGGGGGCAGCAGGAAGCCTGAGCTCCCAAACAACCCCTGCAGGGAGTGGGACGCCTTGGCCACCACCATCTCTGTCCCCACAGCTGCCAGGGTGAATGACGGACTCCCCGTCACCCCAGGCATTCTGCCTTGCTCCTCTTCCCCATTGTCAGCTTGCCTAGGCCCACACGGCCACAGTCCCGAAATTAGGGGTGCCACGGGTGGCTGTGGTGTATCATTGGGATGATGAACACTGCGCAAACTGGGCAATGAGTGCTCTGATGGACAGTGCTGAGCCTTGTGCTCTTCAGTGAAAAATGCCTGGTGCTGGCACAGAGCTGCAGAGATGCCTTTTCTTCAGGCCCTGGAGATGTAGTAAAATGGGCTTAATCCTTCATTGTTTCTATTTTTCAGTACCTTGCAATGGCTGCTGAAAGCAGTATTTCAGAGTTTGAGTTTAATTCCATCAGGATTTTGAAGTCCTTAGGTTTGATGATGATAAAAAGGGAAGCTCTTTAAAAATATCCAGTGGGGTGGAAATGGTGTGTTCAGTTTGCGATTGAAATTGAGTTTCCCTTGAAAGAAATAGCCCATGTGAAGGGACTTGCTGGAGAAATCTTAATAACTTGCAACCCCACTCAACTAAATGTGAATAGGGAAGTATCTGCTAATTTCTGAAGAGAAAGAGCTTATCTAGAGAGAAAAAATAAACCCACTTTTCTTTGATGGAATCCTTGTGTATTTCTGCTTTGTAAATGCTAGTCAAAGGGATAAGGTTTGAGACAGTCTCTCTTTTTTACCCACAGTGTTACTAGATCAGTTATGTTTGTTGGACATTACTTGAATGCCTGTATTACTTAGCTGAATTGGGGCTATTTTTGGACTCCAGAAAAAGGTTTGTTTTTCAAAAAATATGACAACGAACCCTCTTATGTTCATCACACTTCTTGTTTAGTTGCTATTTATGTTTTCACTTTGAACTGTGTATTGATATACTTTCTACAACGTATTTCTCAAAAGCTTTTGCATAGCACATGGTCATATTTAATGTATTCTCAGTCTCTTTTCCCACTGAGAAATATTTCTTGAACTGTTGTTAAAATGATGGTTTGATGGAAATGGTCTCATGACAGAAGGTATAGTGAAATGACGTGCTTCTTATCTACTAAAATTGTAATTTCACCAAAAATTTTCATTTTCTTGCTCAAAAATGTGAATCCAGAATGGATTTCAACCTATACATGGGAAGAAATCCTGAAACATCATTTGATTGGCTTGATTAAGAATGTCTCTATATTTGTGAGGAAGTAAAACCTGAAACCAAATGAAAGGACTTTTCTTAGCTAAACGCCAACTTTCCTACTTCATGTTCATTGCATGTAAAAAGTTGCGTTTCATGTGGTTTTTTGTTTGTTTGTTTGTTTGTTTATTTTTAAAGGAGATGATAAATATAAAGAAAACCCATTTCTTAAGATTTTCTTAACTTTGTGATCTTTTTGGGAATATCTACCTGCTTGAAACTAGCTCTAGGAAAGAGGTGCATATGTGTTACATTTTCCTTATGCCTTCAATATGTATAGTTGAAATGTGATATACTTCGCATTTAACAAAAAACAGCAACAACAAAGAAAAGGATCAGCTTACGGATTATGTATATGGATTAGTATAAAATAAGTTTCTGCTTTCAAAATAACCTAATAAGCGCCACCTCCTTCCACTATATAAATCTATTTTGTTGGAGAGTAAATTTAAATGCAGCTTGCCCAGCTGCAATTAGGTATGTATAATAGAAGTATTGCGATTGATTTTAAGGTTATAACTCAAACAAAACTATCTTTCATCTCTGAGGCATGAAAAACCATTTTTCATCTTTTTATTTGCTGGAGAGAAGGAATGCCATCCAGAGGGACCTTGATAGGCTTTAGAAATGAGCCTATGCAAACTTCTAGAGGTTCAACAAGACCAAGTGCAAAGTCCTGCCCCTGGGTCACTGCAATCCCCAGCACCAATCCAGCCTGGGGGAAGAATGGATTTAGGGCAGCCGTGTATAGAAGGACTTGGGGATACTGGTGGTTTAAAAATTGAATATGAGCTGGCAATGTGCACTTTTAACGCAGAAAGTCAATCACACTCTGCATCAAAAAAGTTTGGCCATCAGGTTGAGAGAGGTGATTGTGTCCTCTCTACTCTGCTCTTGCGAGTTGCCATCTGGAGGACTGTGTCCAGTTTCGGGGTGCCCAGTACAAGTACTGTTAGAGCAGATCCAAAAGAGGGTCGCAAAAATGATCTGACGGCTGGAACACCTCTCCTATGAAGAAAGGCTGTGAAGGTTGGGGCTGTTTAGCCTGAAGAACAGAAGGTCCCAGGGAGAACTTATTGTTACCTTTCAGTATATAAAGGAGTTGTCTTGTACCGTAGTGACAAGGGACAACAGTTTTAGGCTGAAAGAGGGTAGATTTAGATTGGATAAAAGGAGGAAATTTTTTAAAAACAGGGTGATGAGATGCTGAAACATTGCTCAGAGGAGTTGTAGTTGCTCCGTTATCACAAGTGTTCGAGGTCAGGTTGAAAGAAGCATTGAGCAACCTGATCTAGAAAATGTCCCAGTCCATTGTGGGGGGTTTGACAAGATGATCTTTAAAGTCCATTCCAACCCAGACCATTTAGTGATTCTATGATTCAGTGCATGCTTTGGAGGTGTTTCTTGATCATTTCTCTCAAACTTGTAGTACATGTTCAAGACTGTAGCACTACCATTCTAAGCTTTGCTCTGCTCTTTGCCCCCAGTCAGATTTATGCCATGACAATAACATATATATTACCCTTAATTTAGGCCAACACAAGATTTGTAATCTCTTTGATAAAAAGGCTATACCAGCTATGGCATGGCTTGATATTAAAGTGATGTGCACAGTATAAATAATTACACAGGTACCGTTTCTCCCTCACAGCAGTAGTGTAGCTTTTTTTTTTTCTGAGTTATGACATGCACAAGGAGGATTTTCTAGTGGACCAAAAACATCTTGTGAAGCAGTGCTATTATCTAACACTCTATTAAAAGCTTCAACACTTGTTTTGGTTTTAGCCTCTTTGTCTTATATTCACCTAAACCTTACTTTCAGTTAGATGGAATCTCAAGTGAAAATAAAAATAAATGGGTATCCTAACCTTCTTGAAAACCATTTCTGATGCTTTTGCTTTACATTTTTCAGGGTGCCATTCATCAAAAGCTAATCTCTCAATAAACTCAGCCTGTGCATTGCGCTTTCTTCCATCACATGGCCCTCGAGAGAGCATGAGAGTATTTTCTAATACCATGAAGTATTTTCTAGTACAAGATGATAAAGAACATAATCCCTTTTATTTTTTTGCTTTGATGCGACAGGGGCACAGAAGAACAAATTCCTTGCAAATAACACAAAAAACACTGTGAAGAAATGCTGAGCTGCTTATTGCGTTAGCATTGACATGAGGACCCGTGGTCGCTATTGCATGGGCCTCATGAAGATACCATGCAAATCCAATAAATTCAAGTACCTTTTGTCATATTAAGTTATAGTACATGTGCTGTAGATCCAGGATGTTGGAACATCCAAAAGATTCTGAGGCTTTAGTTAGGCTTGGATAGTCATCAAAAGCTTGGAAAGTTTTTTGTGCTATATGAACTATTTTTATCCGTGAAATCAGGCTGGAAGTCTCCCAAGGCTGGGTCCTGGGGAAGATTATTGTTATTTCAATCATCTGGCTAAAGAAAGAGCCTATTGTCATGTGTGATTATTGGCCTAATCCTGCAAACCATGCACAATGCTTTTAAACATGAAGTCAGTAAAGGTAAGCACAATGATATCTATATATATTTCAGGAGCTATTTCTACCTTAGCAAAAGAGTGAAAACAACGGCAGAGAGACAAGCTAATGTTACATACCACACTTTCCTACTTGTTCGAATTATAAATAAACAGAGCAGGACCTTGTTAGAAAGGGCTCCTTTTTTCTTCTGTCTTAGTATACAGTAACAATGACTTAGTTGATGAGTGTGGGCCTAGTAATTCTGATAATACTGTTAAATATATAGTATTCTTATTTGACACTGAAAGCTGGAGGGAGGTAGTTGTCTTGATAGAGAAAAATACTCCATTAGTGAATGGGAATATTTCTAGAGTTAGTCATTTAGTGCATGAATCAATTCCTATTCACTGAGCGCACATGCATGTTATCTACTCAGTATTTGCAAACTCCTTTGCAACATGTAGTGTATGGCACAAATAGTATGAGTTTTACAGCTTCTTTGATATGCTCGAGTGAGTGCTCTTAGCGTTTTTGATGACTCACACTGTCACTTGTGAATTAATAAGTGATCTGAACTCTTCAGTGTAATGAACCCTATCATTTATTAGAAAGGAAAAACTGTTCCCATAATTAGTGTGGTGATGTTTGATAAGAAAAATCTGGTTTTGAGAGACTACTATTATTAAATATTGTCAGTAAATACTGTTCATTTTTATGCTTGGCAAAGCACTTTCTGGTAGCCAACCTGATGAAATTTAGCAAAGCATTTGTTTTAAAAGTGTTCTTTAACAAATTTTATCTATTGTCTATGTTATCCTTTTTTTAAAAATAAAAATATTGAAAATATAGGAATTTGTGGTGAAGGGTTCTGCCCAAGTCATGTCTTCCCAAATGCCAGAATGTTAGAATGGGATTTGTGGGTGATTACAAGGCCATAAAAAAGAATTAGTCACAATGTAAGCAACATGGTTTGTTACTTCCCTCAATACACATTAAAATTGTAGATTGGAAGGTGGGCTCTGTATCCTTCAAAATGCATTTTTTGTATGTTCCACGGATCAAATGGGAGAAGTCTCTGAATTCTTAGTTTTTGCACCAAAAAAGGGCAGTTTGTACTGATTCCACTGTATGGAAAAAAAGATATAATTCAGAGGACATTAGGCACCATTGCTTGTCTGTTTTCATTTACTCCCCATAGTTGAATAGAGGAAAGGAAATGAAAAATCACTATGGAAAAAATGTAATTAAAAAAAAAATAGTTATGGGGGAATATATCTAAATACAGCCTTAAAATCCCAATAATAATAGATGTTGTTAAAATGTTATCTGGTAGTCATTGAGTTGTTTGGGGGAAAAAGTTGGAGAACCATGGCTGACGCTCTTACTGTTTTCCAAGACAGATGTGGAATTTAGATTCATTCCTCAAGATGGATATGAACATGAAGAACTTCAAAAAGGTATCATTGTGTTTTAAAACTGTTGCTTTAAAAACTTTTTTAGTGCTTAATATACACCTGTGTGTAGTCAATCTTAAATTTCAATTGAATTGAACACTATGGCTCAACATCAGTCTTCAAGATCTAGCAAAGTAATTTGCAGGCGCAAGTCATTAAGAGCTTGAGACAGAAATAGTCATACACGTTAATAGCTTTACAGATCAGCAAACCCAGTAGTTTCAGTGGGAATGTGTATGCCTGTGATGCTATTCCCATGCATGATTGTACCACTAGATTTCTTTGGTGTATGGATATATACATAAGTATGATTACTGAGTTTACATTTCTGACATAATTTGTTGCCTGTATACATTTCATTTCTAATAAGCAGACTCTGTTTAAAATGTAGCCCTCAGAGAATTTCTGTTGTTCAGAAATTAAATTTAGAAGATATGTGTGGTTTCTACACTGTGTATCCCTTTTTATTAGAATTGTGGATTGTCTTTGAAATAACATTGTAAAGGTCAACTCTATTGTACAGATGAATTGCCAAGGTATAGTTAAAACACTGGAGGCTTTTTGTAGGATCTCAAATGAAGAAGAGGGAAAAAAAGGATGATAGGAAGATTATCATGTTATTAGTTAAGCAGCTGATTCCAAATGACATATATTGTCAATAAAATCTTCCCTTATTGGCTTTAAAATCATCCTAAAAATTATTTCTGTTTGCTCCAGTGCTCTATCATCCTAGACTCTAGAAACAAGTCTTGAATAGCAAGTCAGATTTCTATTTTGTGTATCTCTGCTGCTCTGTTGTGTTCAGTGGTAAATGCTCTCAGTGATGAATTGTTTTAAACATCATACCATTTAGATTTCATGCCACAAAGTGTTATCTTAAATTTAGTGCCATCCATAGAAGCTTGAATATCATTTTAAAAGGGAAGAGAATGGAGCCTAAATTTCAGCTAAGTGGACCTTTCCTTTCCATTCCTGTAACTATGCAAACAGAAGTAAAGATATGAGCAGTTTTTTAAATATGGCCAATTTGGACATTGAATAAATAATTAGATAACCAGCCATTTTGTGAAGTAGCCATAAGTTAATATACTGTGAAAAAAAATGTTTATTGATATCAGCTTCTTTTACTTAGAAAGAACATGCTTGTTTTAAGTTCAGTTTTATATAAAATAAGAGTTCGGCTATGTAATTTCTTGTTGGACAAAAGACAATAGTTGTTCAGGACTTACAAACATGCACTAATTAACAAAATGTTAGAGTCATGGAGTCATAGAATTAGCCTGATTTGTAAGGGGCCTTAAAGATTATCTACAGGTAAAGAGCTGATTCTCCTGCTGCGGACAGGGTCACATTTTGCTAGACCAGGCTCCTTGGAGCCCAGCCTAGCCTTGAACACTGCCAGGGATGGGATATCAACAACATCACTGGACAACCTGTTCCAGTGCCTCACCACCCCCACAGTAAAGACATTCTTCCTATCTATTAGTAAGATAAGTATCTATTGTTCCTACTAGCAACTCTAAGAAATAGATTTTCCAATTGACCTGTATTGTGGCTTGAAGATTCAGAGTCCGAAGGGTTTGTCCGTGGCAGGGCACTTCACAGGGAAGGTGTAGCTCTGAATGTGTTCATGGGCTTCTATGTCTCTCTGTCTCTGTGACAGCTGTGATGATTCAGAATATTAACCAGATCACTTTTTAATACTACTTTAGCTAAGCAGCTGCAAAACAGATAGCTTTTCAGTTGTTTAGATTATTTTTTTGTCATTCTCTTGTATCTTTCCTTATGAAATTAAAAAACTCATAATTGTGCTAAAATAGGCTGTAATAAAGCCAGTGCATGCAAGTTTTAAACAATTGTTTTAGCACTGTAATTTTTAAGCAGTTAATGAAAGTCATTGTTTTAGATCTAGTCATGTAAGTGTAAAATTATGAATGTCTGCCCTATTAATCAAGTTGCTTTTGAATTCTAAAAAGATTCTGAGGTAGGAGTTTGCTCAGTGAGACATAATCGTTTTTCCAGCTCAATACAGACTAGTCCCATTATTCATGTTTTCTTTTCAATAAGAACTCACACTGTAATTCTAAGCACTTATGATAATTACAAAGGACATTTTTTCTTTTTCTTTTTTTTCCTTTCCTTTAAAATTTTTTTTTTTTTCCTCCATTGGCATTATAACAAAAAGTAGAATATTATAACCATTTTAAATTCTAGTCGGGACACTTGCATTTTGCCTGGCAAATTTTACCCATTTTCTTCCTTGACTGTGCTGTACAGCTGTGTGTTGTTAAAATACTGTTGCATACGCCCCAGGTTTTGTGCATTTCAGAGCTTACGAAATATGTCAATTGTGACTGTCCTACAAGGAATTTGCTTACTGCAAAGGTGATTTTTTTATAGATGAAAATTGGGCTTAGCATACACTTATCCAGATAAAGCCTGAGGCAGTCAATAATTGGTAACACGAAGAGATTAAAAGGCCATTATTTATATACACAATTAGAAATGCAAGTATCATTGCGTTCTTACAGAGATGGCTAAAATGAGACCTTTCTAGCGGTTGGTATTATCTAATCTCTTACGTAAATACCTATTATGGCTGTGCTTATTCTGTTATGGTAATGAAAGGCTTAAACCCTCAAACCCATCTTCTCTGTTGTTTCACTCTTCCTCTGAGCTGGCTCCAACCTGGAGCAATGCAGCATGCTTGCCCAGTGGGAAGACAACTCCAGGAGGAGCTGATTGGAAATAAAGTTCCTGTTTGCTAAAACTGTGTTATGAAGCCAAGGCTGAGTTTATTTATTGCTTACAAAGACAAGATATAGGTATGGTCAACGGCTTCCATTGCAATTTGGCTTCTTACTTGCTGTGTGACTGTAAGCCATATTTTTTCAAAAATAGTCAATTGTTTTGGTCTTCCTAAATTTTCAATGTGTAACCATGGTGTTTTCAAATGAGTGCCCTAAAAACTTTGTGACTCAACCCGAAGTGAATGGAGAGACATTGGGTTCAGGACAAAAGACACCTCAGCTCAGCTGGCGCCTTTTTATGGCTTCAAAGTTCTCCAAGTAACTGCAACCATCACATCGCTTGGGAGGAATGTGAAAGGTAGATGGATATGATATGAATGCCCATCATTTCTTTTTGAGACCTACTGAAACCTGTTGGTTCCTTTGCCCTCAGATAGTTACCTCAAATATGATGAACCTTCCCTTGGAAATGCGTTTTCTCTAAATAGTCAGTAGAGACGTATCTCTATATCTCTGTCCTTAAGATTCTGGATGTGTTTTCTCTCTCCATGAACTGCGCAGGGAATCAATGGCTATGTTAGCCAGGATGGATTTCTTAACCTTTCTCTCCCCTACTCTGACAGATTTTGTACAGAATAAAAGAATTGATCTAAGAAGATTGGATTTCAGACCATAATTTCACTTGCTGGTAGTTTAGTGTAATAGCTGATTAATCTGCTTTTTTATGTCCCTCTTTTTTGTTTCCTCTCTTTTTGGAGAGGGTGTAAAGACCAATGCAAGTAAGATATCCTGTCATCAGTAACTGGAGATTGAGATCCTGAAAAAGAAGTTACTCTTAAAGGTATAAACCATACCATCTATTTTTTATTCACTGATACCACTCAGTGTTATGTGCTTTTGGATTTAAGAACACTTTTATTTGTATCCACATGACCCGTTTATCACTGAAATACTACTAGGGGAGGAGATTAGACAGAAAAGTGTATTCTTGTCATACAAGTAGTTGGTAATATTTTAAAGCACCGACACATGTGGTGCTAATAGTTGCAGCCAGAATTCATACAAACACGACTGAAAGTTACTGATGATACAGATACTGCACGGTGTGACCTTTCATAAAGTGGGAAAGCATCAAGAACACATGGTGAATGATTTCAGTATGTGATTAGGCCCATGAGTACTCAACAATTGTTGTCATGGATTAGGCGACACTTCAGAACCTTGAGATAGTTGTCGATTTTGTGGGAATCTCGGCGGAGGCAGTGCAGCAGGTTGTAAAAGGCAAAGAGTCTGGAGTCCTCATCAGCAAGCTGCAGGGATGGAAGTCCGTCCCATGGAGTGTAAATGTCATTTTCGACCTCCCCAGAATGAACCTAAATATACAAAGTGGTACTCATAGTAAATGATAGTGAACCTGACTGGATGTAGAAGGCAGCATTTAAAATACTGTCCTTGAAGAGTGCTAGTTACTAGTGTATGGCTTCTAATGTGCTTGCTGTTGTGGCTCGCACTATTCTGTACAATGTTCTATATCTTCATTCAGATTTTGAAAGAATTTGTCAGATTTTTCAGTTTATTTTCCTAAAACATGTAAAAAGTATAACTGTCTCAGTAGTGTTTTAAGAGAACTGCTGTGTTAACCAGTATTCAGGGAAACCTGACTTTGCAGAGAAATCATGCATGGACTCAGCAGGGTCATCTCTCTTTGGCTCTCTCCACCTTCAAAACTTTGTTAACACTTGTTCTTAGAAGTTGTTTGTGTGCAACAAACAGATTAGTCTCAGCCCTTATCAGACAAATTTCTCAATAATACATATTCAGAAGTGCTGGGCTTCAGACTCCATTAAAAAAATGCTGAGTGATACAATGACATCTAATGTTAGAAAGCTACATGTAGGAACTCATGTAGTGAGTTAGTATCCAAGGTGAAGATTGGTTTAGGTCTCCTTGTTTGAAAACAATCATTAATTTTCTCATATCGCATAAATCTACCTTTCATAGTAGGAAGGAATTCTGTGCCTTTTGGTGTTTGTGTACCATCCTTATTTCACACAAGTTTTACTTTGTAAAGACGCATAGGAGAGTATCTGTGGAGCCGCTATCATTCAGTTGAAGCAAAAGGCAAAAAAAATAGACCCACTATGACTCAAAAATTTGGTTTGACACTAATGAGTGAGCCGGTCTTATCTCTTTCTGTAAATAATGTGAACGAGAAGGTGGTGACGGGGCAACTGGAGCAGCCTCTGACTTCTTAGTCTTATCTTGGATCCTCACCCGCACCCTTTTTACACACGGATGTGTGATAGAGATGTATTTGATTAAACTGATAAATGTGTTTGTAGCCTGGATGGTATAGGGTTTCTGAGTGAAGAGACACCTAACTGAAAGAGAGACTATGAGTGATCTAGTGGCAAGTGGTGGATACAGTGATGGTGGTACTCTTTGCGCTGTTCAGCTGCTCAGAGCAGTGAAGTCAGAACCTCTTGTCAACATCTAACTCACTGACAGAATGATAAATTCAGCAACTAACAGAGGCCCCTTTAAAAATAAACAAGCAAGAGCTGGTTTTATTCAGAAAAGCCTTCAATCAATTACTGGTAACAAGAGCTATTCAAATATGGGTTTTGTGAGACAAGAGCCTTGTTGTCTAAACTTAAAAGTATGGGGGAACCAAGTCAGACACAGAGTCTAGAGGAATCAGTGTGGTGTGAAAAGAGAAATGAAAGATATCAGGGTTACTTTGCTGCATGCCACATCTTTACAATGGCCCAGATTCCCAGAGCTGTTTTAAACACAGTATCTGTTTCCAAAAACTATGCATAATACCTATTTGTATACAGATACATAGAAGAATGCTAAAACATATATATATATAAATACGTGCATATGGAAAAAATGGAGATGCATCCTTAAACAATCAGGATTGCAAGTTGAAAATACTCAAAGATAGAATGACTGTAGCCAGTCCTGATGATTACACCTTCCCCTGGAGCATGCCTGGGGGTGTGATGGATTATTCTGTGACAACCATATCCCATTGTCTCTTTAGACATTGCAAGATAGCAGAAGAAAAAAAAGCTGAAAGAAGAAAGCTGAAAAGTTCTCAGACAAGACTATTTTGTCTCCTTTTTCTATCTTCACATCTCCTATTTCCTTTCATATTCTAGGTGGGGAGAGCCTATCACTGTATGTGTCTTCCTTAAAGCAATAGGCTGGAAGGATGTTAAGGACCTAATACTTACCCGCCCAACTATTTTCTCCATTCCTTCTAGAAGTCGCTTGTTTTGTTCTTCAATCTCCACAGCCTTCCAGAGAATGGTTTCTGGAGCTTCTTTGATTCTTTGTACTTCAGAGGCCAGATGGATCAGGGGATCATTCCAAGAGCGCAGAACTCCCAGTATTAAATTCAGTAGGTCTTCATGCTGCTCACCCATAGTAAGGAAAGGCAGTTAAAAGAAAAAAGCAAAATTCTGGTAGAATTAGAAGACATTTAGAGCAGTGTCCTCAGACATTGTGATTTAGGAACTTATTCCAGGACCTATCAGTGAATGTGCCCTATAGCCCTGTCTTAGATACCTCTCTGCAATTGCATTTTTGAAGTTTGTCATTGGTGTCATCATGTTCTACAATATTTGCACAAGCTGTATTCCGGTGGAAAATATAATCGAATACTCTCAACATTAAAAACTAGCAAGCATAACCATGTCTCATCTCTGTGAAAGCAAACCCAGAACTCCTTATCTGATTTTTGATGAACATTTTAAAATCCACTGATTATTTTTATTATTTTTTTTTTAAGTTTGGTACTGACTGGAAGTGCATATTATGGTAAACCACTAAATAGCTTTTATTACCTCTACATAATTCATCTGTCCTCCCCTTTGAACTATAGTGCTTCCAGCAGTAGCTCTCTGGTTTTAAAAATTATCCTTTCTTGTGGCCAATAGGAATTCATCAAGCTTATGGTTAAGGTAGTGGCAATATTGAACCATTTCTTCTTTGCTAGAGGCACAACCCAGGGCTGTGAATTCTATTGCTCCCAATAGAATTTCTGAATGACACACTGAGAAGCTGGCGATACTGTGGGATTGGGAAGATACCACCACCACGAAACTAATAAAGATTTTGCTCTGGAACAGCTCCATTTATATAGCTCTGCTTATTTTTTCTCCAGAGAATTTTTAAATTGTATCTATGAGCATAGGCTGAACAAGATTATCTTCATCTTCACTGAAGTTTACAATTATTATAAATGATGTATGTATGTATTGTGTTTCTCTTTACAGATATTGCAGATTTTCACACTAGTCTTTGTATTTGGATGATGATGTGACCACTTTTGCCCTCTGGCAACACCAAGAATACCTATTCAATGTTGTTTTCGTAACGCCAGTGTTTTGAGTTACTGGAAAACTATTTACCTCTGTCTACGTACAGCGATGTGTTTTTATAATTTTAAATATATTAATTGTTTTTAAGATGCTTTAAGATAATGTTTAAAGGTTGTAGTGTTCTCAGCACAGTACAAGCATGGTAACTGGCATTGCTCCATGAGGCAGTATTTTAATTGGAAATAAGATGCAGGGATCAAATGTACCGTACAGGAAAAGGAAGGGATGATGAAAGTCACTGGTACTTATATGCGCTGTATGGTACGTAACTTAGTATCAGCAAATGTTCAGTCAAGTTTGGCTTTTTGGTGCTTTCCTCTTCCTGGCTTTTTTATTCCAATTGAGCTGATCTCCCTCTCATGCTGACTGCTGCCTCACTATTCCGTAGCCTTCCCTATTCCCTCACTGTTCCCTCCTTCCCTGCCTTCCCCTGCTCTGTCTTACACTGAATGACACTAGAAACGGGACTTACATGAATCTGCTGAGCCTGCTCCTTATCTTCAGGAGTGGTTAAAGATGCAGTGTGGCAGCTATTGACAGCTTTTGCAATGAAACCCCGGCCCTGGGCGTAGCGTTCATCCTGCAGGTCAGCACAGACAGGCATTATTGAGACAGAAAGGTAAGAGCTTCAGCTCAAACTCTGTGCTAGATAATTGTTGTTCCATAGCTTTTATTACTGCTTTTATGCTATAAAGGTCAAATGTTTCTGGTGAGTCTCTAGAGTGGAACTGGCACCCAGCAAAAACAAATGTCCCACAGATAAAGAATGATGGGAAAATGGTATCTTTTAATAGAAATGCTGGGATCTTAACAACATTCAGGACTATATACAGATTTGGTCACCATTGGGACTATCACTGTCTGTGCAGTAATCATATTTGTTTACTTATTATATGTTAACATATGTTTGTGATTAAAAAGTATTAAATTGCAATTTTATATATTCTTGCTCTCAGGAAAAGAGTACTTACAAATTCATTGAACATTTCTGAAGAGAGGAAGTGGATGTAGTGTGAAAGTTTAACTGCTCGGTCAAAAAGTTCCTCGAGGGAAAGTTGGCAATTGACAGATCCATTGGGGCAGATTGGCAAAGACGTCACTCCTTCCTTTGTCAGAAGCATGTGGGACACCAGAAGGGCCACCAGCAACAAACCTGTTTGAGTTTAAAACACAGCAAAATGGGCTCACATTGATTTGCAGGTGTGTTTAGGAGCGGCTGTCAGAGCCAGGTGCTGGGTGATTTGGGCTGTGCTGTCACACGCCTCAGAGTACCCCCTGTGCTGGCTGCTGAACAGCACCGGAGGACGAACACACTGTAATTCTGTAATTCTTTTATCCTTTCTCCCCTCTGACATCATGTTACCTTGTCTCCTCAAACTCTGTAAGAGCCTGTTACAGAGTTTGAGGAGACAAGGTAACCTGTGCCGTAGTGTACAGTGTATTCTGAAGTCTCTTACTACATAACATATACAGAGTGATAAACAGAAGAAAAAACAAATCAAACTTCTTCACAGTACAAATATTGATGGATAATTATATTTGCACAGATATATAAGTTTGGAAAATAGATTGGTCTTTTTTTCTTTCTTTCCTTCTTTTTTTTTTTTTCCCTCCTCCACCTCCCAGAGGTCCTTTTCTTCTTTGCAAACATTTGGAGTTAAAATTAATTTTTGTGGGAGGGTGGTTAGGTCACTCTTAAGGTTGTAATTGTCCTGAGAGTTCCTTCAAAAGTTTTCCAGCAGCTGTGCTTCTTAGCTCTTTAGAGTTTAACCCTAAATTTCCTACTTCTAAGAAATCAGTGATAGTTTTTGTCTTTTCTCCTGAGCTTCAGAAACTGATATAGAGAACTTCTCATTATCTAAAGCACAAAACTTTGTCTGTTTAAAACTTTTCATGTTAACTTAACAGAGTTAAGTTTTTTATTCAGTGAAATAAAATATACAGAGAAAAACAATGGCAAATAATTAAAAGAAAATATTTGGTAAATGAATGTACTTGTTCTGAGGCTTTCACTTCTGGAAATTGGTCTGTTACCTATTTTGGTTCTCTAGACTTACTTAAAATGCTAAATTAAAGTGTACTTCATAAATCAGCAAAACTATCCCTAATGATATAATGTGATAAGTTTCTTTCTAGCTCTACATTCAAAAAAAGTGAATTTACACAGTATTGAAGTACCTTTCCTCCTCCCCCATGAGTGAGCAAGGTACATGCTGCACCCTGCAGCTAGGAACGTACTCTGAGGAATAACTCTAGGAATAAGAAAACCTGAGACTTGTTGCCTTGGAAAGTTGACGACCATTATGAAAACATTAATTTCATAATTACTACATCACCTCTAGACTTGTGGATAATGTCTTCCAGTTATAGCCTTCTGAGTGGTGTAGCAAACCAGTCCAGATCCAATCTTTCATATGCAGGTGTGACATCCCTCAAGCCAATTTTCTGTGACACTGCCCAATGCAAAGGTACTCTTAAAGGACAAAAGGAATCAAGCTCCTGTCTTCAGTTTAAGCCTTTTCTGGAAAAGTAGGTGGCTGGAAGACCTCAGTTTCTAGATCTGCTACATTTCGGCTGCCTCCTAATCCAGTTGAAATTGAAAGAAATATAAAAATTATGATCAGGTGAATGTCAAAAGTCTTACCTTTCAGTGAAGCCCCCTTGGCGCTCATGGTAGGGATCCTGTGTGATGACTTGCTTTACCAGAAAGAAACCTCAATACTTGCTGTTATTCTCTGCACATACCACTTTTATATACACCATCCAGGGTCCATTTTGCATACATTCAACAGGTCTTGGAGTTTGCCTCGATAATTACAAACATCAATTTGCCTTTCTTCCACATTCATATTCAGTATTTTTTGGTCTTTTTTTTTTTTTTTAGCTGTGAGGGGGAGTTTCATTAATAAGTTGAGCTGTGGGATCCCAAGCATGACTGAATGAAGAGAGTGCCAATATGTTGCCCTCAATGAGGTGAAAATGCCATTGATCCTAGAAATCTCTGGTTCTGGGACAGGTATTTTCCATGTTTTTAGCCTGCTGTTCCCACTCCCCACAACAGTTTTCTCATCCTTCCTTTTTTCTTCAGCCATCGAAGCTTGCTTACACTAAAATTCTGGCTATTTGTGGGAGGCAAACAGTAGTTTACAATGTCCCCATTGAGAGAAATAGCATAAATTGTACAGAAATTTATCCAGAGTAAAGGAAACAGAGGCTCCTGGAAAGAAAGGTCACTATCTGTAAAATTATAGATATGACATTCCTGGTCAGTTAAAAACTATATTACACAGCACAAATCTTGGTATAACTGATCCTCAGTCTGAGAGATGTTTAGAGAAATAGGCTGAGTTTTTATATTTAAAAAGTAATAATTTAGAAGAATTGAAGTGGTAGAAGTTATATGTTTACTGCTTAATCTGAAATGTCTCATGAATAAGTTAGCATTATTTAGAAAGAATCAAGCCCAACCTCTTCAAAACCATGAAATTATTTTCTATACTCGAAAACCCTCTGCGTAAAAGATGGGCATTTCCACCACATGCAAAACATGTGCTGTCGTCAGCAGTGAGGTTTGTTCTCGAATCTGATGTGTCTGTGGTAAACTACAAACCAGCCTCAGCAGGTCGGCCCTGTTTTCTTCTTGTGTGAGGCTCATCTGCATGAATATGTTAGCAAATATATAACCTTTCATCTGTTTCTCAGGTCCATTTACCCATGAAGAAAATTTCCAAATTAGATGGTCATAATGAATAAGGTATACAGTGTTAATGAATTTTCTTGCCTTTAAACAACTTGTTCCATACCTGTGGAACGGGTATACATACAACCCAGAATCCCTTATCATTTCATAACTGTGGACAAGATTCTTGAAGTAATGATGAACAAGGAAGAAGAAAGGCAAAGCATTTAGGGAAGGCATTCGTTGGGAAACAAGATGCTTCAGCAATAAATCAGAACCAGTAACAGGTGGTCTACCTTTGCTAAGTTCTAGGATGTTTCCTGGAACACTTTGTTCTGCTTAGAGGCTGCATCTTTACTGGAAAATGAGGTTCTGCTGAGTAAATGAAGCAGTTGCTGTCTGCAGCAGGAAAAGTGGCAATTTGATGAAGGCAGTAATATTAGAATAGGGCCACAGCAAAACCTCTAGCATGGGTTGTAGAAAAAACAGTTGTCTTCTAAACTGCAGTTAATGGCTTATGAGCTTGATTTAATTCAGCTTCATTTGCAAGCCTGCCCCAATAAGATTACAGGTGAGACTGAAAAATCCTGGTATCTTAGATTAGAAGAGTCCTGTGAATTAGATGAATGAACAGTTCTCAACCCACCTGCTACTCTTTCATTTAATAGTCTCCTTCCCTTGGCATTTTGAGGGTTTGGTATTTAGGCCAAAATAAGGCACACAGTTAATTAATATTAGGGACTAGATAACAAAGGCACCAGGTAAACTCCCAAGGTTGTCTTTTCGATTTTTGGACAGGGAGGCCTCTCTGAGGCCTGTCAGCATCAGCTGAAGTCAATATCCTCATATGACTTGGAGAAGAACCCGTCTCTTGCTGTGTAAACGTAGACAAACACCTTAAACGTAGATCACAGGAGAATGGTTTATTTGAAATCATTGCATGACGTTTTAATTAAAACACTCTACCACAAAATAATATACTTTAATTTTCTCTTGCACCTTTCATCCTCAAATACTGTACAAACATGAATGGATTAAAATTGTCTGCAATCAAGAATCATAGGCAGGAGAGAAGACACTCTCTGTAAAGTAGATAAGTATAAAGGTGAAGTTCTTTTACCAGGTGTGAGAACTGACATAGAGGTTAAGTTTATTTGTATCTGCACAGGAAGTCTTGCGGGAAAAAATAAAATAAAATTCCTGATTCCCAGACCTGCACTTTAAGTGAAGAACATAATTTCTTAGTAGTACCAAAGAAGAAAAACAAAGGTGAGAGAAAGAAAAGAGAGGAAAAGTTACAATAACCAGAAATAAATAGATTAAATATTATTTTTCTTTAATAAATTAGAAATTTTAATCTATTTAAAAGCTGAATAAAACTTGAAAGTAGCTGAAAGTATTTCCTTCTGCCTTTTGAAAGTGACCTGGACTTATATACTCCAAAGAAATAATGTGGAACTTGGCATTTCACCATCTCTGATTATTCTCTGAACCATGGAAAGGAAGTTCATCCTAGCCCCCTATAGCCACCTAATTTTAACAATAGCTCAAGACAGCACTGTAAATAGCTGTACAGTTATCAGTACTGAGGGAAAAGCCTCTGGAACAACACGAGGAACGACAAAGTATAGCTGTGATTAGCAGCATGTTTCCATCTCCCTTGGTCTTTTACTTCTGCCCTAGAAATATACATACATACATACATACATACATACATACATACATATATATATGTATATATATAAATTTTTTTTATTATCCCATTCCTTTTATCTTCAAGGTCTTTCCTGGAAATAAAATAAGTAATCGTTACCACCCAGTGTAAACAATATACCAAAAGCAGGATTTACTATATGCAGACTTTATTAGATAGCTTTTACCTCATTATTCATGCTTCGTAGGCATTACATGTGGTGTATCAATATTACAGATAACAACATTTGGTGCTCATTTCTCAATAATCTTATCTTTCCATCTCATATCAGGTTGCAAACCATGAATTAGACTGTGGTGTCTTGATTAAGAACTATTGATCAGTGCTGGAAGATCGAATATTCCTATTCCATTTTACTTTATTTAAAGTTTTTGAGACATGCAAAGTCTTGTGTCTGATTGATGTCTAATGCAGAAGAATGAAAAATCATTTCTAATAGAATAGCTCCTCGCAGAATACTTAAGTAGTTTAATTGAAGACTGGCAATATCACTTGATTTTGACTTTTACTTACTTGGAAGTATCTGCCTTTAATAACAGAACATTAGCTGATGCAGAAGTTTGAAACACCAAATTTTTGTTATGTTTTTAAAAGATGATCCCCAAGCGCAGATCATGCAAAGCTGAATGTTCAGAAGAATATTCCTGTATGCGATCTAAATGATTGAATCTTTTGATACACAATGAAAAAAGAAAGTTTACGTGTTCCTGTGTTCTTGTTTCGCACATGCAATGAGAAACACAATGAAGGGCAAGGCCCCTCTGCAATTAAATTTGGCAATGGATTTCAAGGAGAACAAGAAGGCATTTTTCAAATACATGAATAACAAAAGGAAATCTAAGGATAATGTGGGCCTGTTACCAAATGGAAGGGACACCCTGGTAACAGAGGACACAGAGAGGGCAGAACTGCTGAATGCTGCCTTTGCACTGGGACAAGACCAGCCTTCAGGAATCTCTGACCTGGGAGACCAGGGTAGATAAGTGTTGGAAGGAAGACTTTCCCTTGATCTAAGGGGATTGGGTTAGAGAACACCCAGGCAAACTTGATACCCACAAATCCATTGGCCCTGACAGGATTTATCCACAAATGCTGAGAGAATTGATGGACACCACAGCAAGGCCACTCAAAATCACCTTTGAAAGTGGGTGGCACTCAGGGGAGGTGCCTGAGGACTGGAAAGAAGCAAATGTCACTCTGGTTTCCAAAAAGGGCAAGTAAGAGGACCCAGGAAACTATCAGACTGTCAGCCTCACCTCAGTCCCTAGGAAGGCGATGGAGCTTCTCATTTCGGGAGCCATCATTGTCCATATGGAGGATAAGAAGGTGATCTGGAGTAGTCAGCATGGATGCACTAAAGGCAAATCATGCTTGGCCAATCTAATTGCCTTCTATGATGAACCACCTACCCGGATATATCAGGGGAGACCAGTGGATATTGTGGAGAGCAGCTCTGTGGAGGAGGACCTTGGGGTCTTGTCTTTTTTTTATAGAATATTTGCTAAGTTATCCTGTCAGTTTTACTTAGTGGTTGGCTTTGAAAAGTTGCAAAACTGTTTTATCTGGATCAAAAGCAAATCCTCAGAGCACTTTAAATTTTCATAAAATCATAAAACCTTAGAGTGGTTTGGGTTGGAAGGGACCTTAAAGTTCATCTTGTTCCAACCCCCCTGCCACGGAGAGGGACACCTTTCACTAGACCAGGTTGCTCGAAGCCCCATCCAAACTTGTGGAAAATACATTTGGAAGAGGAAAATAAAGAGAATATTTTTTTCAATCTAGATAGTTTTAAATGAAAAATATTTTGTCTTTTATGATTACTCTCTATAAGGTCCATGAAACTTTTATGCAAAATTTAAGTGATTTTCTGGGATTCTGTTAAACAAGGGCTCTTTCTTCTCCCATCTTTTTCATATAGGGAACAGGAGAATTTTAAAAGCATTCTTTCCAAATGTTTGTGTCAGCAAAACCAACAAAATAGGGATTGAATCCTTTCTTAGTGTGCTCTCTGCATGCAGGCTGATAAAAAATAGATAAGAACATAAGGGAAAATAACTCCATATGGAGAAAAAAAGGTGGAAATCTTTGGGAGATTTTCAGTTTACTTTTAATTCATGTACCGGTGTGGTTTCATAAAATTTCAGAAGTAGACATAAAAATAAAATGTCAGAACATGTTTTAAAAAAAATTTATCAAGATTCCCACTATGATGACATACATCTAAGCACACCATGAAATATTAAGTGTGAATCCCAAGCAGAATTCCAGCTAATCATAGCAAAAACCCAGGGGACTTTGCAAAGAATGGAGTAAAAGCTGGCTAGTGTATATTGTTCCTGTTACTTGAAGTTGTTTAAACCTGTGGTTCAGTGCTGTATCTGTGTATTATCAAAAAACTTGGCAGTATAAATTTGATCTGGATCACACATAACTGCATTGTGGCACTTCAGCTGAATTATCGAGAGACCACGTAACAGTGCTTATCCTGGCCTGATACTTGATACCAGATTTATCTGGCTCTTGGAGGTTGGATGATAAGGATCTGACATCTGCTAGGACAGAGACTCACTACAAAACATTTTGTACGAAAGTGAAGTGGCAGACTGGGTCTGTGCTGGTCCAGTGTTTAATGTTGTGTGGTTGCAATATTATTTATCCAATACTTTAAATCCAATTTTCCTTTTCAGAGGTGAAAACTAGTGATTTTGAAAGTGAAGACAAAGGGGAATCTCCACCCTCCAAAAAATCTTTAGAGTGGATTACTGGGACCATTGCTGTATAGTTGAGATTTTGAGTATTTGTGACAGCTTCTTCTGTCAACCCAGTTTGAGTTTTGTTCTGCTTCTGGGGTGGTAGAATAACTTGCTGTGGCATAGTTGGCCTAATTTCCAAAGCTGTGAGATACAGCCCAGTTCAAATGAAGAAGTATGTAAGTATTTGCACACATAAGATACTGCTGTAAAAACATCACTGTTTTAGCTCTTCCTTAGCCTCGAGAAAAAGTATACTTGTTTCTGAGGCACATTGAACATCATAACTCCAAAGACTGAAGACCTAGTGATTTAAATTGTTTCTATGTTTTTTGCTTGTTTTACCATACATTTGCTTTTATGTATTATTTTTTTCCCCTTGACAATATTCAGCTACAATCATAGCTACAATATGCTACAATCAGGTTATTTTCCATAAGACCCAGATTTCAGCTAATCATTCTTCAAGATAAAGTAGAATGAGTTGCAAGATTTTACTTAGGGTAGGCATGCCACAGTGGAATTTACTGGTGGGCTGGGTAATTATTGGTATTTGTTTAAGTATGATATTTGTGTAACACACTTCTAGTAAAAAGTAATAAACAGTAAAATTACCATCAGAAGGCTGAAATTTTCCTGCTAGTAAGCAGGGAATAGGAGAAATAGAACTTGGTTTAAATATTTGCATATTTTTAATTCTATGGATAAATGCATCACTGGAAAAATATTTCCTTAAGTGCTTTGTGGAACTAGAGTGTGTAAAAGTAAGAGGATTTTTTTTTCTCAATTGCAAATACATTGAAAAGAGCACTGAAGTGTGCACAGAGATTTTGAGCACATTTGAATAGGAAGGTATTTCCACAGATTGTGGTAAGTATGCTTCTGTTTTAGCATGCAGTGTTTGATTTTAGTAATGGATAGTAACACAAAATGGTAAATGGCAGTTTTGTCCTGTCCTTTAGAAGTGCGTTTTGTGAAGATGCATTTTTCCTCCTGATGTGAAATGTATGTGAAATGCTCATTGGTCCAATAATTTCTGATACATATGTCAGGATTGAATGGAGAGTAAAAGGTCAGTAGAATTTTTTTTGGGGGGTGGGGTATTAGCTGAAAGCAAAATAACAGGCAGAGATCTATGTTGATCTTACTTCTTTGGGAGGATCTTACATTTAGCTGTGCATTTATCGGAGGGAGGAATGCATAATACTGTTCAAAATCCTCTGTTTCATAATGGAATGGAAGTAATATTGAAACAATGCGACCTTTACTTACTTGTCTTTAAGGAAGCATTCAATGTCAGAGTTTCCTCTCAGTGATTTCTAAACCTATCACATTTTCTTTTCTTCATTTGTTTGTTACTGTCTCTAAACCTAATACGTAAAAAACCCCAAACATACAAACCCCAACAAACCCTGAAGGGATGAGGTATATGTGTATTGGGTATCTCCTGTCCCATGGGGAATTTGGAGCATCAAATCTTTTTTAGTATCTCACTAGAATGTTTTTTCTATTCTACATCATTTAAAAAATATTTTAGTTAAGCTTGTCATATTTATTGAACCCAGGCTATAAATTAATATTGACATAGATTTTTTTGAAAGACATGTGAAATTACTTTAGTAAAATGCATTCACCTATTTCCTAAAACTGTTTTCTTTGAGGGAAAAGTAGGAAAGTAGTTATCCAGTGACTATATACTCTGTGCTATTAAAAGAAATTCTGCTACAATGTAAACAATGGATGGAAATACATATAGATATATACAGCAGGCACAGGCCATGATATGTTCTGTGCAGATGTTGTCACCTATTCCAGGGTGTCTGGCAGGATTTGCTTTTAACTTCAAAACTTATAGCTGATATATTGGACATTAAGTAATAAAGCTAAGAGGAAATAAATTATTGTCACTAAAAATGAAAACGGATGAAGCTTTTAAAGAAAACATTTTTAAACAGAAATAGAAAAAATATAATCAAGAAAACTTTTTGGTAGCAAGCATTTCTAACCAGTCCTTAAAAGGTCAGATACATTAAATTGCACACCTGCAGCACATTTTTATGTTTAAAAATTCATTAAAAAATATTGAAGGTGCATTTCTGTTCAATCTCTTCTCTAATGAATATATTTGCATATAATCACAGCTTTTCTCCTTTAGAGCTTTCTTACTCATTTCCTAAGTCCTCAGTCTGTAACCTGATCTTGTGGGATTTGCAAAGCTGAAGCCAAAGTCAACATGGAAATGTCATGACACTGCCATTTTCGGAAGTGCCTGGTCATTGTAAGTGGCTGACATGGTGCAGCTTCGTGGCTGAGCAGGAGCAGGGACGTCAAATAATCTGTGCAACTTGCTTCATTAGCCATGGATTTTTGTGTAAACAGGAAGAGGTAAAGGAATTGTTGCCTGTTCTATCTATGTATTTTACTTTAGTTTTTTGAAGTGTGATTATAAAATCATTATTTGAGCCACTCTTCAAACACAGCTCTTCCCAAGGCACAAAGGCTTTGATATTGTTACAGTCTTCCTTGGGAAAAAAAATCAAAAAACAAAACAGCAACCCAATAGGAGGGAGTGGAGTGCAGCACAATCTTTGCATCACTTTCTCCTTATAGATTTTCTGATTTGGCTGTGGTTTCAAAGCTTAGGGCTAATATTCCCTGTGGAGCATATTTTGAGAGTGTTTGGCTCTATACCTGTGAAACACATCAATGCCATCCCACCTTCTAGACACCAGAAAAGATAAAATTTTCATAGTGAATAAAATTGTTTGTATCCTTCATAAAAATGAATATGCTAAACAGAAGTAGTTGATTTTAAAAAAATATAGACTAAAAGTAATTCTAATTAAAGGACTGAAGTTTTATCCAAATTATTATATTCTTCCCTTTAAACAACCCCAAAAAGCTGCCAAAAATTCTGCACAAAAATTCTGCTTTTCTGGGCATGTATCCTGTCAACCTCCTTAAACTTATGAGTTTTTTAATCAATCTTTAGAAAGTGGAGGAGAGACCTGTATCAAAATATTACGTTTTTACATTCACATTTTCTGTGAGGGATGCAATCATAGTATTAAAGATTTCTAATCTGCTCTAAATCTTATAATAAAAAAAATATTTCCGTTATGTGTAGGAGAAAGCCAGGTTGTAATTAATGATGATGGAAAAGCAGAATATCTCAGTTTTTGAATATTTATTTCTCATCTTTATAACACTGGAGCAAAAGAGTGTTTCACGTTGGCTTGCAAAATTAAAACAGTGTGGTATGAGTTTGCAGCACATTTTGCCACTATGGCTCTTGAGTTCGTGTGTAGACATATCCTGTAGCTGGACCCATTATTTGCACATGGCTGTGACCTGATGATTCCAAATAATTAAATGGGGATGAAAAGACAGCAGAAAGGTTTTTTTCAGTTTACACCAGACTTGTTCTGGAGAAAAAAATCATCCTTAGGTAAATCAGTTAATGTAACTCGAAAATTCTTCCTGTTGTTGTCAGTTTATCTTCCACAAAGTCTTCTTTCCTACATGGGTCAGAAGTCTATGGCTGTTAAAAAAACAACAAAGAAAATACAAACAAACAAACAAACAAACAAAAACTCCAATCCCTTTTCATTTTAAGCAGTGTCAGTAGAAATAAACCCTTTTACTTATTAGAAATAGTGATCGTCACAAGAATAGAAAGACAAAGTGGCCAGTCATTTTTACAGTGCTCCAATTTTACTCTCTACCTTGTATGAACAAGTATGAAGGATTTGTAACTACACTGGCAGTAATAGAACCTGCAGGTATTTGGTTTAATAAAGACTTCATTAACCCCATAAAATCTTAGTGTGAGGTAGAGCTTCTGTTAACCATTCTCACTGGGCTAGATGTGAAGAACCTTCAAAGCCTGTAAACATGCCAGCAGAAACTGACTATTCTTGTACATTCCCTCCAGCCACCTTTCACAGCACAAAGGTTTTTAATTTAGATCCCTCATATCTTTTAAAGGCTTAAAAAAAATTTCTCCTTATCTTCTTTTTGTTTTTTTTTCTCTCTATTTTCTTCTTTTCATAACATGAATCTGTGAGGAGGAAAAAAGACAGCAAAAATCCTTGACATCTGGAGAGAATTGCAAATTGGTTTTCACCTTCTGAAATGAAACCTGGAAGATTTTTTTAAAAAAGATGAGCAAAACGACCAATCAGCAAGAAATAGACGTAATGTATCTGAAAGGCCCATGTGAGTGTTCAGTGCTCTCCACTGGAGATTTTGTGGAGGAATATGATTAATCTGAAGGTTTTTTTCCTAAGAACATAATTTCAGACAGACCAGTTAGCCTCTGAATAAAAGCAGACACAATTGCTCCCGCATTGTCCAGGACAGCATTACACACACATGCCTCAAAACAACAGTGGAAGATGAAAGCACATAGCATAAAACCCTTCAGAAAAATATACTGCTGGTGTTTCTGTTTGTTCTGCTTTCTATGGGGAGATGTCCCTAGTGTTTCTGTTTCATGATAGATCTAAGTTATTGTGGCACGAGTTCTAGAGGTTTGGAATGAAATCAGTAGGGCACATGTTGCCATTTCTGCAGCAGGAGTTTTAACGTTGCATCTTCTAATACCTTTGGAAGTATGACTATGTCTATAGCCCTGATGGAGTGTGACTTGCCTGTATACAACGGCATAGGTCATGTGCATAAACTGCACATAAACTTATGCTCTGTTCTGCATCTCTGTTTTCATTCCTTCAGGATCATCCACACGTCATATAGCCCTATTTAATTTGTACTGGCTTTGGTTTTCCTTTCTCAGCTGTTACATATGTTCTATTCGTGCCCTACTGTGACACCACATGAAAAACAAAAAGTTGTTTGACCTCCCCAAATCCATTAGTCTGCCACCTGTCTTCACGTATCTAGATGTAATGATGCACATACTTGCATCATACAACTCACACACGTACCTCATTTTGTTCTGGACAGATGGTCTGGATCAGTCCAGAAATTTGTTTCACTGACACATCTAGTCAGATGTGCACAAGAAACATCCCACACAAGCGTGTGTGCATGCGAACCCAATTCACAGGCCTACTGCATGTGGTGGGTGTCAGACTCAGTTAAATCTGCAGGAGAAATTAGAAGGCCACAGTCTGTGTCGATTTGTAATGCCTTTGACAGAGTAAGGTTCTATGCAAATGATGGAATGAGTGATCTGGCTGCTCTCAGCCTCTTTTCATACTGTACTTTGTGTTAATATAAAACCAGCTAATCTTAGCACACTGTCAAGTGAACTTGGACTGCTTTTCTCAGTAAGTCACACACTTGGCATACATGATCCTACGGCCAGAGTTAAAAGAAATGCCGTGGTCTTCCCCAGGATAGTCTTGCTATGATGCTGAATTAGCGCAATCTGTGGGATGAAGTTTGGTACAGCTCCTCTTCTAAAACGTACCCATGTAGATGTATGGACAAACTACATTTCAGATCCTTATTTTGAATAGAAGTGAAACCTACTGTTTTGAACACCGATAGGGTTTGGCAAAGAAAAGATAGAATTATAAGGAGACAAGGTTTTTTGGGGGGTTTTTTTTGGGTTTTTTTGGTGTGTTTTTTTTTTTGTTTGTTTTTGTTTTGTTTTTTGGTTGTTTTTTTTTGCTTCATTTATAATCTTGTTACTAATGAATATTGCTTGCATGAACATGGCAGGTAATAGGGAAATCATTTAACTGTCACTTTGATCCACTGTTCAAGAACATGAAACTTACTTCTTTTTCTAGCAAAGCCTTCTTAACTCATCTTAATTTGTGATTTTTGTTCAGAATTTTAGCTATTGGAATTTTAGCTATTCTGTTGCCTTATCCTGTTATTCTAAGCTTGGCAAAACCCACATAGGGATTTAGCAAAACTGAGAATAGTTATCTATCTCGTTGCTAATAACTATCAAAAATGTTATCATCCAAGTAGATCTTTATTATTAATAACGTATATATTTTCTTGGCAGGACAAGAATTATATGTCACATTCCCTTGAAGCTGTTTGCTACCAGCTACTATGATATTTTTTGGAACAGGCTCTGTAATAAAAAAGAGGCACGTATCATTCCCTCAGGGTGTCAACTCTCTAGGTTGCTGGATAATTCTGGAAACAATGAATCCCATATCCAAGCCTAGTCCCACCAAGACCCAACCTGCATTCTGTCAGGTCTGAGATCCTGCTCAGATCTTTTATCACAGGATATGGTTGAATGGGAAGGGATGCCTTATTTATGTATCTATTTATATATAAATGACTAGAGTCTATTTACGGATGAAAAGATAGGGATTACGTATTTTCATATACTTAAAAATAGTAGTTGATGCAAAATATTGGTGTGATGTTCTGCTCAGGGGACTCTGTAGCTTGGAAACTGGCTTGCTGCAGTTGGAACCTGGGAATATTTTTCACATGGGTTTAAGGGCCATCTGGGCTAGAGGTATTTAAGTTACTAGCACAGCCATGGATCCCTACTGCCAAATCCAGATCTGGCATTCACTTTGGAATTTGACCATTTGGAGAAGGAGCAACATAAAATGGTATCTGTCAATTGTTTTTAACTGTGGGTGATTAATACTGCATCCAGAGCAACCTGATGCTCAGGCCTCGCTATGAAAGCTGGAGCATGAGTTGTATCATGAGTTGTATCACTGGGGGGAGTCTTTCATTTCAACTTGTTTGTGGTAGCGTTTTTTTATGCTTATGAGCCCCAAATCACCTCTTTTGTTTAGCTTGAGAGCTGTTTCTCGACAAGATCTACAATTCTAAGAAGTAGAGGATCAAGAGAGCAACACTGTAACGCTCCTGATTTAAGGGAAGACTGGGCCCAGGCTTTGGAGGAGCTGTGGCAGAAAGCTTCTTTGTCACACTAGCCAATATGCTGGCAGATGCTGTGTTTGCCATTGCTATCTAGCTTGTCTACCAATTGTCTGCTCTCCTGTTTCTTTGCCTACAGTTCAACACAGAACCAGAGCTAGCTCTAGAGAGTGAGGGAGGAGAGACGGAATCATCTTAATCACTTTGATGGCTGTAGACACCAAATTGTTACAGAGTTTCAATTTTATACCCATCAACTGTCACCTAATTTAGTGGATACTCATTGATCTCCAGCAGAGAATTTTGAAATTATAATCAATATGAAGATGCCACAGAGGAATAATAATGAACTTAGGAGCTGGAAATAAATTTAATGAATCAGGAGGCTGAGTAAATAATACCACATGTATGTGGTGAGAGCTGTCTGGATAACTGTGGTTACAGATCCAAATAGCTCCTAAATAGCCTACAAAATAAAAAAAAAGTAGATTTAATCATTATTATTGGAAGGTCTGCTCATGGGACTATATCAAATGAAGTTACAACAGCATAAAACATGAGAAACATGAAAGCTCTTCTTGTTTCTTTTTAAAAAAAAAAGTGGTGGTTTTCTTTGATTTTCTGGCAAAGCATGTGTATATTTGTATATGTGAGGAGAGTAAAGACATGGGATGAAAGCAGATGAAAAGAAAGCTGCAACAAAAAGTGAGGAACATTTATTCCAGAGGGAAGAGTACTGCCCAGCTGAAGGATTGACAGAAAGGCTTGGGTGACTCTTGCTGGTATCTAAACCACTGCTTCACCCAGCTTCACGTCTGTGGGCCAGTGCCATACCTCATTAGCTAGCATGGCCCAGGGCACAGGAGTCAATAATCTGAGCCCCAGAAGGGACTAGAGCATTTAGACCAAGCTTGTGCTGTGTAATCCCAGCTCTGATACTGATATTCCTGTGTGGCCTTGCTCACATTCCACAACATTTTTGCCTCATTAGCTTCAGCAGTAAAAGCGGGTGATACTTACCTGAGGGTTTCATAGGAAATTTACTATTAACTGAGTCATATCTAAGGAGCTGCAATGTGATTTTGTGTGCTGAATCTGATCGGACAACACTCCTACCCATCAAGTGGCTGGGGATTTAACAACCTACCCTCACCCAGATCTGCGACGCAGTTGAGCAGTTGTGTGTGATCTGTCTCTACCGAGCCATGTGTTGGGTGCTGCTTCTAAAGAAGAGAAGTGGTAATGGGCTAAAGATTCCCATCTGTCTTACTTAGGTAAAGCAAGTGAGTTAATGGTTCCACAGCTGTTTCTGCAGCTCTCTCTCCATGCTGCCTTTCTGCGGGAGAATGTGTGGAGCAGAGGGAGCAGACTGCTGTTGGGGGATTGGCTAGGTGACCTCTGAGGCCCTTCCAACCTGAGTGATTTTGCAATTGCATAATTTGAGGCATGTGTTAAAGTGGGCTGGTCTTAGGGTGTAATTAGGAAACAAAGAAAGAAGGCAGAAATCTATGACCATTTCTTCCGCTCTTGCTGCTTTGTCTTCTGTCAGTTTAAGAAGATTAGAGGACCGTGTGTCTGTGTGTCTCTTGATTACAGAGCAGTACCTAAAAGAGCAGTGTCTCGCCTTTTTGCTGACTTCTTTTAACATTGGAGAAGGACTGCTTATGGCAGCAGTGCTCCTCTCACATCACAGAAGCTACAGAAAGTTTGGTGCCTCCTGGGACCGTACTGCTCACATGCTTCCCTGTATACATGCATAGGTAAAACCCCTATATGCTCCCGCATGTACAACAGCCCTGGCTGGTTCTGGCCACAAGAAGACCTCATGCTATGCCTGACAGCTGCCTTTCTCAGTGGCAATTCTCATACAGCAGAAGCAGAGGCACAGGGCAAGCGATGTGCTCTGCTTTTAGCAGAAGTTTATTCCCAGCTTTCGTGAAGACACCTTGGTCCATGTTAAACACAAGCCACTGGTGATTCATCCAACCCTGATCCCCCTGCCTGCACCTGGCAGTCTCCCAGATTATCCCACAGGACAAATGAATTGCTCCCATGGACTGTATGTAGCCCATGGGCTGTAGATTGAGGAGACTGATGACTACACCGCCTCGATGTCTTTAACTATTACCACTTTAAAGGCCTGGGCAGCGGCGAGAACAGATTCACTGAACACTTGAACTCTTTGCACTCCTGAGCTATGCGACAGGCAGTGTTTAAAAATAGAAAGCATGACTCCCCTGTGCAGCCCCTTTCCCAGCGATTCCTCCCTGCGGATGAAGTCATGCCCACAGCTCGCTGCCCCATGAGTGGGTAGCCTGTCTCCGGCAGCGCCAGCAGGAGCCAGCACGGCGAGCTTAAAAGGCTGTCAGGGGTTGGCAGGTCATCCGCCCAAAGGCAGGAAAGAAGGGGGAGGGAGGGAGAAAAATTGAAAAATAACCACAAAGAGAACAAGCTCTTTTTTGAAATTGGAAACTTTAAAGAAAAGATTTATGAACCTTTGGGTTTATGAAACCACCTGGTGCTTTGGAGTTTGCTGCTGGTTAAATTTGGCAGTTCAAAGTTTGGTGGTTGTTTTCCTCCATTAAAATAAAGAAAAAAAAGGACATTTAGAATAGTCTAATTCCACATGTGCATTGATCTTTTAAAACTCACGCCCACTTAACTTTGAGCTCAACTTGTAAAAATCAGAAAGATTTAGGGGGGGGAAAAGCCTGTTACTTTTTAAGGGCGGCTTCACCATTTGTGGTGCGCGTTGAGCAGCGCGGCCCCTGAACTCCGGCTTTGCCGTCTGCTCAGTTTCCTCGCGGGTGCGCAGTGTGACTTGTGCTCTGTTTTGACAGTTGGTGACCTGCGACCCCCAACCCATAAAATGTTTAGGCTGAGGACGCCTGAGAGGAGCTCTCAGACGTGATGGTTGGCGGCTCTTTTGAGACAGGCCCATCATCTTTGCCCCCAGCCCATATATAGCAGCAACGTGGAGCCTGTAGGTTTTGCTCACACAGCAATTTGAGTCAGAGACTTCCCCCCACGCCTCTGGTTCTGGGTTTCCAAAGAGAAGAGGGGTGAAAATGGGAGGAGGAGAGAATAAGCATCTCATTTTTTCTTTAGGGTTGGACTACAACTGAGCTTGTGGGTCTCAGCCATGATGCGTGGCAGCAAAATGCAGTTTAAATTCTGCTTTTGCAGGAGCATCTGAAGCTAGAAGAGATTGTTAGAGAGTTATGAAGTCTGTCCTTCTGTACCGAAACAACAGCAATACAGCTTCATTTTCTTGTGGCTCATTTTTTTCTGGTGTTTTATGCTGACTGATTATGCCTTATTACAATATTTGTAGAGACAGATAGTTATTAGATTTGGATGAATCGTTCAGAATGAACAATTTATTCAGCACGTTGCTTATTTTCCCTTCTTAAGTTTGCAATTAAAAACTGTGTTACTCTTAAATGCATTCATTATTTCGAAATTAGCTGTCAGTTACATGAGTGAATATTCTTGTTCTGAGTTAATTTGCAGTCATTTCCATGAAAAATATTGGTAATTTCCAGTACTCTGGCTAGCTTTGTGAGTCAGGTGAGGCTATCTCTGTTGCCCTTTTGGAGATGCAAGTATTACAACAGCAATAATGTTGTTCTGGAACTTTGTATTTAATTCTAAACAAATTTAATTTCAGGTTGTTAGGGCTTAATTGTAGACTTGAAAACATGGTGTAGAAGTGTTTATACATAACCAGGTATTAGAGATTAAAGTTACTCTCTTGCCAAGCTTTCATTAAATGTTTCTAGAAAGTGAAGGATGCTGGCCTTTAAGGACTAATATAAGAATGTGTATGAAAGCCTCAGTTTTATGACTGGTGAAAAATAGCATCTGTTTCTCCCGTCTTGTGTTAATTCTCCTTTGACGTGGCCAACCTTGTAGCACAAATGAGAGGTTTCTTATCGCAGCCTAAAATCTGTCTATGGTAGGAGTTGAAGCAGTCATTGCAGCTTAAGCAAAACTGAAGATTTTTGTTTCCAGTCAAAAACAAACATAGCAGGTAGAGTTCACTCCTGTAACCCAGCAAGAAGATTTAAAGAGCTGGTCTGTTTCTAGATTTGCCCTGTGACTTCTGACCCTCCTGTCAAAGGTTATACTTGGCAGTACAGCTTGTCCTCTGGCTTATTAACTCTCACCATCACCTCATATACCTGGCTCTCCAATTTTAATTTTACTAGTTTGGAGCTTATTAACTTGGTCCCTAATTGCCAAGATCCATCTGTAAGGGATAAAAAATATGCCTGTGAAAAAAGTTTTAAATGGCACAGGATTAATTTTTTTGGTATAGTGATAGCATTAATTCACATGCTAATTCTGCATTTTTGCTCTTCACTTGGCAGCTTACAGCTCTTGAAAGAGAGCATTATATGCTCTGTCCTTCTTTTTCAGAACAAATGCGAGTTTTTCTGCTTGTTCAGTGTTATGCCAGGAGTCTGCAATAAAGATAAAAGTTATTTCTCCACAGCAATATGCTCCACAGTAAAATAACTGATTTCCTAGAGATTTAGGGTAAATTTTCTGACTCTCCCTTTATGCTCCTATGCAGGTTACTTCTCAAGTTTCTGCTCTGGTTTTCTGTGTGCAGAGAAATTGACCAATTGCTCTTTCATGCCACCCTTTATATTGCTACTTAAAACCAAAATATATTTAATCTGAGGATCACACACACTGGGTGCTGGTGTAGAATTTACCGCATGGAGATTATGATCTTGTTTGGGGTCACACTCTTAATATTCTTAGGAGGTGGGCAGGATTATCCTCATTTTTCTGATGGGCCAGGTGAGGAAAAGTAAAGGTAAGAGATTATTAGAAGTAAGAAGGTAGAAGGAACTCTATATATGTTCTCTTCTTATTTTTTGCTTTACTTGCAGATCAGGCCATCTTTAGGCACAGGCAGAGAGTAGGCATTCCTCTTGGAGATCTGAGTACAGGCAGATAGCCCTGTGAGCCTTCCTTTTATTGTGAGGACGGCAGAAGTTAACTGAACTATGTTGCTAATCCCTTGAACCAGTTCTGCTCACCTTTGTTCAAGAGCAAAGTTACTTGTCTCAGAAAAGCACGTACTCCCTATGGGCACATATTTCCTGCAGGAAAGGTTAGATGGTTATACCTTTTCACATTCAGTTCCAGGACAAAATTGCTTCTGTCAGTGCTTGGAAATATTGGAAGTATTGTGTGGATGCTTTTGGTGTAATATTTTCATGTGTCAATCTTGGTGCCACAGACGGAAATACCTCTGCCCCTTCCAATTCTAAACAATTTAAGTGGAAGAAAACTGGGAAAAGTGGAAGGGAAAAACTGGTTGGTGGTGGAGGAACTGCTCATATCTTCTGTGCTGGAAGTTTCTGGCTCTTTGGAGCAATGAGAAATCTGTCATTCAGTTCCATAGGCCCAAGATATAATCCTCTACTTGTTCAGTTGCAGTTCCCTTGTGCTGGACTATCAGGAGCCAACTGTGTAAGCAAATCTCTCAGCTGCTGGAGCTATCGAGTAATCAAGATATTACTCAAGAGGCTAAAGCTCTTTTGGCTTTCAACCTGGGTCCATGAGAGTGATGTAAAAGGATGCTTTCCCCACCTGTGGCTAATTAACAAAACTTAAGTGAAACAGAACCCAAGAACTGTAATAATTTATTTCCATTGCAAAAGGATGCAATGTCTCAAAAAAAAAAAAAAAAAGGAAAAAGAAAAAGAAAAGGACATAAGAGATGCACTAGGCAATAGCCTTGTTGGGAAATACAGTAACGCAGTCACACTGTGGCATACAGCACAAATTCCACACGCACTGCTGGAGGCTCAGGTCAGAAGTGCAAGCATATGTGAAGAGCAGTGGGTGGAGAGAGGTCTGGAATGAAAAAAACGTGTGCATCCTGCCTCAATGATAAGATTTGTGTGTTTCTCTTACCCACTCAAAGGCTACTCCTGGGTGGTTCCTGGTATAACCACGTGCCTCAGGCTCCTGACAGGATTTTTTTTGAGATCTAGAAATGGTTTAGGTATACCCTACAGGCAGAAAGGTATGTACCGCATAGCTGTAACATCTTGCGTGAGTAATGCGACCAGAATATAAAGGAAAATATTTTTTTTTAATCTAATTACCTCCTTAATTTTCTGTTACCTTGTTTTATAGAAGCAAGTACTCCTTCAACGTTTGCAAACTGAAATGAGGATATTGCAAAACATTTGACAACAGAATTCAAGTTTAATGTGCTATATGTACATACACGATTGATACAATAATATGGGTTATAAAACTCTCTATGGCTTTACTTAGTGCACACATATACATACCTGCAGATATTTGTGAAAGCAAGTCAAAGAGCTATGCTTAGTATGATTCTGATATATTGATCTAATAATGACTCTTGAAAAATTGTAAATGATGAGTTATAAGGCACAGATTTCATTGTCTCTTGGTATAACAGAGAGGAGAATGATGTGAAACTATATTAAGAACACTGAGCTAAACAAATTATGATGGGTATCTACCAGAATTTCCCAAGTTAATCTTATCTCTTTCTCACAGCTATGCTGATTACCATCAGTTTGCCTGAATTATTTGCCTTTCAAAATTATTTCCACTGGGGCGTGGTTAGTCTCTTTGCCTTCCGGTCCCTTCACCTAATGTTTACAAGGCCCAGCACAATCTCTTTTGTGGAGTCTTTGAACTTGAGCTCATGGGATATGACCTTGAGAAATGCAACTTCTTTTATATTTTCAGTCTTGATATCTCCTAGAAATTTCCCTTGCCTTGCACAGTGTCTGAGTTTTGGTTTTGTTGCTCTTGGTTCATTGTGGTATCTACGGGCACCCATGGCTGATAAAAAATTGATGTATATTTATATAAATGAAACATCTCTAAAGGTATACTGGTTAACGAAAAGGAATATTTATGAACATGAACTGTAGTGGGGCAACTAAACAGAAATTATGCCATCACTATTTTTTCTTTTGAGAATAACTTTTGCTAAACAGAGAGAAGAATAATTTCTCTCTGACTTCACAGTCTCTACAGGACCTAGCCTGGCTTTTATTATGGACCAGTAAACACTTGGGCCAAATCATTTTCTAAGATGAACAGGTACAAATCACAGCCAAGACATCTGATCTTTGTTCAGTATTTAGTGAGAATGTGACACTTTTATTTGGCTTTGTTCTCAGTTTTGCCAAATTAAGGAGAATAGTTTATTTTCTCACAACAGATATATGAGGGATGTCTTTTCAAACCTATACAGAGTAAAACAGTACCTCTGTATAGGTGATGCTTCAGGGATCATGAAAATTTGTGCCTATACATCTTGACTCGACAAAGAATTGATCATATATGCCATTATGTTCTTGAATAAATGGCAGAGTGTCTGTGTAACAAATGGCGACTACTCTTGCAGTTAAAAGCACCCTCTTGCATGATAATTGGTTTCTTTTGATCAGTTTAGAATGCTTTTTACCCCACAGACACATACTAGTAGAAAGAGCCAGTAAAATTTACCAGTGACTGGTATAAGCAAATAGTTATGTCTTATAAATCCTAATGCAGTCATGGTAAATATAGGATTTGCCATCTGCTTTTGTTTGTATCAGGTAAGCAGAGCTGAAATTTTCAAACTGTGATTTGTAGCTGAAGGAGAAATATTTGCTCACCTCATGCTGCCTCTTGTTCTGTTTCTCACTGAGAGAACCTGTGTGGAAAAGGTAGATGAAGTGTAAGGTAAAGTTAGGCCACCTCAATCCTTCAGAAAAGACAAGAGAAAGTATTTAACTAGAAATTAAAAAAAAAACCAAACCAACCAAACAGAACCTTCATCAAAATATCAGCAAACACATAAATGCTTTACAATAAACAGTTCTCTGGGAAAACAGTTATGATAAGCTGCAAGCCTATTGTTGTTTTATTTGTTATTATAAAAGGGAGAAGTGTTTGTGTCAAGAGAGTCTCAGAGCGATAGTGGATTGTCTTTGCCAACCATTTCTCCAGAAGAATTCATTCTACTAAAAGTTTTGAAAGATCCTGAGCTGATTGATTTGCACAATGGAGCCTCTGGTGGAGTGTTTTTTCTTCTAAAGTTTCATTCTGACTACAGAACTGATGGTACATCACTGCAGTCAACTGAGGCTTAGCCAGTCACCTCTACAGCTGACAACAGTGTAGAGTTTGTTGCTGAGTTGTCCGTGGCTGGACCGAAAAGAAATCTGTGTTTTCTCTCAGCCATGTTATGGCAGAGAATATAAGCTTTATAAGCTTTCATTTTACAAACTCAGACATGATGTGCTCTATTGGGAAATTATGATGGCTGCCTATTCTACATATTCACAGCCAGGGTCTGAAACTGGCTCTGCACAGAAAGAATTTCCTCTCTGAAGTGATGCATCACTTGCTCTACAAAGCATCAAGTCCCTTTCTCAGTTTTAGTGTAGCAACTAAAGTTTCTTATTTCATCACAGAATGAAGTAGAGCACAAATCTTTCCTAGTTCCCACTAAAAAAAAGGAAAGATTTTTGTTTTGTTGAACAGCCTGGTGTGTTACTTTCACTGTAATTTTCATCTATGTAAATTCAGCAATATAGTCTGAAAATTGATTATATTTCCTTATGATTCTCTGGGGAATAAGTACTACTAAGTGTGTGTAGTTGGTCTCAGAATAACTTGATCTGATTTTAGGAAGGTTGTCCCTGATCTGCATAATTTTAGTTGAGGATATAATGAGAAAGTCTGAGTAATGATGCAATTTAAATATTTCTCAAGTTAGTTACTAGTATTTGAAAATGTGAACAGCTAGAAGTGACCTAAGAGTTTCTAACCAATTACCTGTAAAATAGGACAACTGATCACCTCCTAATGTGGTATTTTCTCCTTTTCTCCTCTCCCTTTTTTTTTTTTTTTGCTCTGTTTTTTCTGGAGAAGTATGCTGAGCAGTCATTGTAACTGATGATATTTTTTCCTCAAACTCATAAAGAGTTGAAAATGAACATTGCTCATTCACTTACCTCTGAAGTACTCACACAAATCTGTTATTAGGAAACTTATGTTATTTTGATCCTACTAGCTCTTCTTTCTGCATACCAAATATCGACCCACAACTACTAAAAAGAAAAAAAAATCCTTCTAATCACTTACAAAAATACATAAGTCTGCTCTTAAATTAGAGGATTAACTGGCTAGGATTGACTTTGCATATGGAATGGCGGGAGGGAAAGGGCAGCCTGAGTCATGTAACCAGCCTTGTTTATCTCAGTAAGAGAGAGAGAGGAAAATTTAATTTAGTGCATGCAATTTAGCATGCAAAAGATCAAACTGTTGCATGCCTGCAGGTAGTTAATCAGAAAACTGCTATAATTTCCAACCCAAACAATGTTAAGCAATAGAAATGTAAATACTGGCACTTGCTCTCTGAGGCTGATTTCAGCTGATATTCATAAACCCCTCTTGCTTCTGTACTGAGTATTTTACATGATACATATGGTTTTAATTAAAAAATAGTGTTTGTCTCCATCCTCAGTCCTTTTATTGTCTCCAGTATGGTTGGAACAGAGGGTACAACAGAGCAGAAGTGCAGGATGCCTCTTGGGGTGGACTCAAATTTGTTTTAATTGAATCTGAAAAAAAAAAAATCAGTCTGACACATGGCATGTGCCATCTGACAATGGGCAAAAAGCCTCAGATCAGCAACAACTGAGATGGAAGAGAGATTGTGGCTGTATCACCTGAAAGCAGCTCTTAACCAGGTGAAGAATTGTGTATGTGCAGGAGCTACTGAGAAGTCTTTTGAAACAGAACTTTTCTCCTTTTTTCTCTAGTTTTCCCTTCTCCCTTGTATTTTACATTCTTTATCACTTTGAACTACCACTCAGCACTTTCAACCCAGTGCAGACAATCATGGAGCAGTGCAGTGTCCATTTTTGCGCCTGCTTTTGGTTTTATAGGCTAGTAACCTGGGAAACATATTTCTTTGTTTTTTTCAAGATGCTGAACATCTTTTAGCTCTTTTCAATTTCCCAGATGTATGCTGCAATTAGCCAAAAGATGCTATTCTCCTGTCCCATTTTTCCTTCTGTAAATATACAAAGAAACTTTTTTCCTTGCACACGAGGTCTCATAGGAAAACTACTTTCCTTCTCACCATAATCTACATATATATTTCCATACATCTTGTAGTGCTGCTATCTGATATTCACTTGTGGTTTTTAAAAAAACAATAATTAAGTCAAATCCCAAATAAATTGGACTCAAATCAAGTATTGCTGTTAAATCTTAGATCTGATTGGGACCCTATATGTGGCAAGCGTAGAATTCGCATTTCCCTCCCGGATGTCAGAAAATGGTTTCTGCATGCAAAACCCCAAAGTCAGAGACAGTTGCACAAATGAAGCGCCTCTCTTATTTAGTGGAGCTACTCACAGACGGCTTATTATTCTAATTTTCCAAAGTCTGTCCTGGCTTACAGAATTGCTTCAGGGCATAAAGTATTGATATTGTTCTGAAAACTTACGTGTGGTTTAGGTGCTGACTGTCTATGAGCATCATCACATCACATATTGAGCGCCCTGTGGGAGGTGCAGAGTTCCCTCCGCTCACATTGCATTTAAGGTAAGTGTGAGGTAAAGGAAAGAGTCAGCAGAGACCTTGAGAAAGCCCCCACTTCTCCAAGGAGTATCACAATGTACTTGAGCTTTGCTAGGTGCTTGTAGTCTCCAAACATTTGGCAGTGTAACTAGTCAGACATAATCTAATGTAAACCTCATTTATTTCTGCTCCCAGAGAGGAACAGATGAGGAGGCTGAAATAGTTCTGGTGTTCTTGAGCTGTGTATGGATGTCGAGGAGACAACGCTATTGTTTGCTGTGGCATGTTTTTATTTTGGAGCGATGAAGGTGCACCCAGAGAGGGCACGTCTGGGTCTGTTTCATGACTGTAGCGTGCACTGGCTGGCAGATGGCCAGCACCAGGGCTGTTCCTCTGCTCCTGGAGCAGGACTGGGCAGATGAAGCCTTGCATCTCGGCTGAGCTGTGTGGCAGACACAGCACTCAAGGGAGCTCTGCGATGACTCAGGCTGAGGAGTGGGAGTCCTGGCTGCGAAATGCAGCTGGCTATTTCCTGCCTCACTGCTTCATTTTGCTTACTGCTGTATGGAGCAGAGAGACCTGTACGCCCACCTCTTCCTCTGCCGTTCTTGAAATTTCCTACTGCTAAAGTAACCTGTAGGGAAAAAAAAAAAAAGAAAAAGAAAGGAAAAAAAAAAAGGAGAGAGATAGCAAGACAGATAAATGCAACTTTCTATTTCCTTTTCAAAAATGTAGAGGGAATCCATTAGCTTTGGCCTAAAATGGCTAGCAAGTTTAATTTATATTAATTGAAAATAGAAATGCAATTTCTTGATGGCATTTCCATTATTGTTGTTGTCTAGTTATCTATCATCCCATAAACAAATAAAGGCTCTGGTCCAGCATCAGAGAAGGTCTGTTCCAAGTTCCACAGAGGAAGAAAAGGCAAACTATGAACTCTGAATCAGAAAATGGTAACTTTGTCTAATGTTTCTCAATTTACTCTCTTTTTTTTTTTTTTTTTTTTCTGTAGGTTTCATAAACAGGAGAGACCTTTTGAAGGTTCTAACAAGTTACACTGATGAAAGCAGATTTCAGTCCGCACAGCCAAATTTTCACATGAAGGTGCTCATTGTATTCCTAAATCCATAGCTCTCGTAACAGGCTTGAGTCACTCTGCCCAAGAAAGAAAAGACAAATTGTGAGTTACTTGTGAAGAGGTTATGAAGTCTTGATCTGTGAAATGCAGAATTGTCACTTAAAGACGTCACCTTCTCCTGAAGAGAGTCAGGGTTGAGGGTGCACTGTGCTGCTTAGGTTCCAGACAATATAGCAAAGCTGTGACTGTTGGAGGACATTGTAATGGGAACACATGGATAGGACAAAAGATTAATCAGAAAGTTTACAAACAAGCAATTTTTTCCTAATATTTCTCATCTTGCCCGAGAATGATCAGTTCCATAGGGAGAAGCACTTAAGGTAGAGTGTAATGTGTTGTTGCAGTTTTGTTTGTGGAAAATTGTAGAAGAGGGCAGTGGGTTCAATCACAACATGTTTCTGTTCCCAGGAATACTAAGGAGCTAGAAAAAAAAATTTAAAAAACCAACAAAAAGAAAAAATCACAACAAAAAAAAAAGGCCCACCTCTCCTTAAACAAGGCACCAAGGATGTGGTCTTCTTGCTAATAACTTGTCACTAAGACCTGACAAAATTCACATACACACACATAGAAAATCTGCATGTGGACCCTTTAGCTTTGACTCCAACTGTGATTTTGATGACTGAATTGCAGGATTAGGTGTGTTGGCAGTGAAGGCTGGAAAACTGGACTGAGTCCTGAGAAGCTGCATGATGGGAAATAAGGAAGACATGCTCCCCTGCTGGCCCAGGGAATGGTTCCAAGTGCCTGGTGGGACTTTAGACTGTCAGCTAAGGTAGCAATACGCACATCAAAATCAGCCTTCTCATGGATGCTGGAATGGGAGGTGTGGTGGGAAGACCCACACAACAGTGCTTTGTACCTTTCAAATGAATTATAACCATGTCTGCCTCTGATATACTCTGGTGCCAAAAGTAATCCCAAAGAGACCTCTAAGGATTTTAGAAGTGCGAGAGATTCATGTGGATTTGCTCATCATGGGAAATTCCGCTTTAAAATGTGCACTGCTGAACTTCTAAAGATCTGGTCTCCTAGTATGTGTTTGCCTCAGTACCGTCAGGGAAAGAAACACATACTTAGGAAAAAAAGAAACAGCAAAATTGGTTAATATTGTGTGGCTATGATAGAGTGGACTTACCTAACACGCTTTTGCTAAATTTACAGTGGCAATCTTCCCAGATTGAAGCTCTCACTAATTATAACAAATAGATAAGTAGCCTTTTACCAGGCTTCAGGAAAATGGTTCCCTAACTGCTGCTCAGGCCAGTTCTGTGGCTGATGGGCATATAAATGCCACAAGCAATCCATCTGAGATTTTTGAAACAGAATGCATTATGCTGGAGTTTGACTGATTGCCCAAAGAGATGTTTGTAAAATAGATGGTCTGTTTACCATCATTCTGATTATATTTTCAGTCATTTGACCAAATTCCTGGAAATCTTAGTGACTTGGAAAAAGGCTAAGCTAAAACCTCATTTGGCCAAATTATTAGGGCATTTATTTTCTTATTCGTTTGTTTTTATTACTGGTGTATAGCACATAGTGCTTTACACTCTCTGTCTCTACTGTAAGAAGGTTAGAATTTTGATTAATTTGACATTATGACTCATTTAGATGTACCATATATACTAGAATTAAAAATTGCTGAGCAGAAGGGCAGAGAATTTGTGTACTTTTTACTGCCTTTTGGCATGTTTTTTGGAAAATTGTTTTTATTAATAACACAAAACTGTAGTAAAATTGTCAAAAAGAGATTAATATATTAGAGCATCTCACACAACAGACAGTTCACCAAAGGAGCTTCAGGAAAGGAGGTATTGAAGATGGTGGAAATTAATCTGTTAGTCATAGATGGTTTCTGTGTTTTAAAATATTATAGGGGTGATGGTAAAATAGCAGGGGTCTGAAGTTTTAACTCCATTTTGGTGAGCTTTGAAGCAAAAATCCAAATTCTGAGACTAATCTGGAAGAAGATCTTGGTGTGAATTGAGTTTCCATAGCTGAGTTAAAGTCAGTCAAAAACAAAGAGGAAAACACAAGCATAAACTCTCCCTGAAATACAGAGAGAATGCAGTGGCTGTGCTCATGCAGCCATTCTGAGGTGAACATAATGGAAACCATGATGTTCTCAGTTTTTGTTTTTAGACTCATTGCTAATGTCAGTGGGAAATTTTTCTTTCTAATTCAGTGAGAACTTGTAGGATTTTATCTATAAACGAGGAGAGAGAATTAGAAATAGGATACAGCTTCAAGTGAGGGGAAGATAGAATATTTTTCAAAAAACCTGAGGCTGCAATGTGATCATAAGAAATGAAGACAATCTGAGATAAAAGTAAGCTACACCTAACTGGAAAATAATGTTAATAATACCACAGAAGAATACATATTTGAATGAGAATCCAGACATCAATTGACTCTTATCCAGCATTAAATGGAAACATATGCTTTGTACTAGGAGCTAGATCAGGATGGGAGGAGGTGGCAAGCCCCAAGCTCCTTTTCTTTTCAGTGTTGTACTCCATCACAGCCACTGCCAAATTAGCCCATAAAAGTTGAGCCAATTCAAGACCATTCAGTTCAAGGCTGAAATATCTCTCTGTCTCTTTCTCCCTCCCTAACTTTGTTCATAAACATGCTGCAGTCAGGTGTTAATTACAATCCCCAGTAAAGCCTCAGAGCCCCACAGATTCTCTCGGGGAAAATGACTGGACTCAGCACTTTGCAGATCTGTTTATTTTACTTTACTGCACTTTAGTTACCCTGGCTGGCTTGCTACAGACAGAGGAGAGAGAGGAAAGCCCAGCCTACTGTAAAGTCCTGTGAAACCAAGGAGTATCCTTCTTCCAAACTGAGCAGCTTACATGAGAATTGCTTGCCCAAAGTGTTTCAATTGTGTGTTGAAGTGTTCTTTCTCTGGGGATCTGGCCTTTCAATACCCTGAAAAGTCTGCTTCTTGCCAAGTCATTCCAAGCCATCTTCTCCTGTGCCATGCTTCGAAGGCAAAAGGCACGTGTGAGAACATCTTGCCACATATTATTTATTTTTGCTAATAGTAAGAATTATTTGCTAATCTCTGATGACATGATCGTCACTGAACACGACAGAGAGAAGCACAGAGCATACCCTGAGGAGTTTATAATTTTGAAGACAAACACAGATGAGACAACATGCACTTGGAAGACCCTGAAGTAGATGTTGACCTACTAAGAATTTAAAATGAATTAACTGGGAGTGGGAGATGATTTTTTTTTTTTTCCCTGATGCAGTCTGCTTTAAAGAACAGACTTTTTTACTTGTGCTCTAGCAAGAAAATGTTGTCATGAAAAGCGTACATGTCTTACCTTACTATTCCCTCTCTGGGAAATAAATTGGGCCATACTCTTACATATGAAAATTGGCAAGCTATTGTTGAAGCAGATGCAGCTCTGTTAAGTTACATCAGGTGGGCCCCTGATAAAAGAGGTACACAAACACCTGCATGTTTTAAAATATGCTAAACAAGTTAATTGTTCTGAGCTCACAGAAGACTGAATATGAATTGAGGATCTTGGGTATCAGCTTGCTATTTCTTTGAATGTGAACTTTTCTTAGGTAGAGAAATGCTTTTGTTCAAGTGAGGAGAAATTCCAGATATTTTTATACCACCTAAGTTGCAAACCAGATGAATTGATTCTAAGTAAAACTTGTTTGGAAGGCAGATGGAGTTCGCTCCTAAAAGCGGCACACGTATGTATACTCCTAGGTACACATATAACCTCAAAAAATATAATTTTTAATTTGGGAAGCAATACTTTCTTTTGTGCAACTTTTTTCCTGTTGTGCTTTTACAGGAACTGTTTTGACTGTTGACCAGTGCTTTCTGGAAACCAGGCAAATCCACAGCGCAAAGGTTTGCCTATGCAGGTAAATTACCAGCAGCAAAGTAAGATGTGAAATGACGTTGTGTTATGTGAAATGACTGTGCACTAAAACCCCCTGTGGACACTGAGAGGGCACACTAAGAGTTCCTTTGTATGAAGTGGCTTCCTCAACTGCATGTATAAGTACACATGCCGGGAGCAGCCATCGTGGTGTGAGTTCGTATGGTAGCTTGTAAATTCACACCCTACCTTCTTTGTATAAGCAAACCAATAGTCAAGGCCTTGCATTCATTCCACTGGCGTAAACCTGAATGAATAGATGAACCTTACACCTTGCCCTGAAGGCAAACACGTTTGGGCTAATGTGATGCATTAACGGAGGGAATGCTGTCAGGAGCCAGGGGCACCGCAGTAGATGATCTTGGGAGATTTAGTAAAAGTACTTCAGTAAAAGTACTTGAGAAATTCTCGATGGCCATGAGAGAGAGAGGATATTCTCAGTGTCAGACGGACAAGATTACCAAGCACTCTGGAAGAACATGATCATGACTTGAAATACAGTTTCTTGCCCTGTGTGTCATTCCTTTCTGAATGATTTTGAAGGGAATATTGTTGAATAGCAGATTCCTCTAACATTTGAGGCAGAATGAATACTAATTATTTATTATCTTTGGCAGTGAAAGTTATAGGAGTGCAGCTGAGCTCAGACCTGCCAAGTCTCGTGTAGCTGAAAATGAGACTTTCTCACAGCAACCCCTGGACCTTTCCTGAAGGTCTCTCTCTCTAATGACTATTCCTCAAGGATTTTCAGTGAGATATTTAAAATCCCTTTTCAGGTACTTTGAACCGTACTTCCAAAATGCCATTACTTGACAGCCCTCTAAGACACAGTCATCCAGTGCTGAGCTGATTCCCATCTGATGTAAAGTAGCAACAGTGATCTCATCTGCTCGGGTTTCGCTGAAGGTCAAAAGCAGTCTAAAGATCAGGGGGGCCCTGCCTGAGCGGGATGAGCATCTCCCTTTTCTCCTGCCACTCTTACTTTTGTGGGAATATACACAAAGCTCCCTTTCACATTTTTATTAGATTCTTATGTGAAAAGAGTGTGTTTTTACAAACACACATGAGCCATCAGGCTGTTTTTTCAACCTCTGTTATTTGATGGCCTCAGGAATCTATTTGCAGAATGTGATTTTACCTACACATAAATATTTACGGTGAAGTGTTTATCTTTGTTTAACAGTCTAAGAAATTGCACGTACTCAAAAAGCCACTCAGTTTTCAATGACTGGGGCTACAGCAGTTTTATAAAAGTATTTTCTTGTGGTTTGATCAGAAAGCTTAACAGATCTGAAAAAAGCATAGTGACTAAAATCCTCCCCCTGCAGCCCTGAAAATAAGCCTACAAAAGGGAAGTGGTGCTGATTGCAGACTGGGAAGGTGACAAGCATGAACTAGCTATTCTGATAGTGCATTCAGAGTGCTACTGTAGGTTTCAGAATGGGCAAAGCACAAGAGCTGCTGAAGCCTGTGTATATGGTTTCTAGCTCGTACCAAAGGCCACATCTTCAGTGCTATAGTTAGCCACATCAGCCAGAATAATTCTTGCACAAATTGATGCTTTTCTGTTTTGCAATCATAGCTTCATTCTGTGGTTTTCATTTTCTAACTCTGGAACTGGATATCTCATCTGAAGAAGTTTCAGTTAACTTCTGTACTCATGAGTCAAACCCATGGGAAAACATGTCATACTTTTCTGAGATATTGTTCATGATGGGTTGAGTTCTGTGGAGACTTCTTTTGCTTCCTCCCTCTGATAGAGATGTATCTTAAATCACTAACTTGAACTGGATGGATAGCAGTCATTTAGAAGAGATTAAACCAGGACCAGAGAATGGGCATAGACTGCACCATCATGAGCTTGCTGAACATGGTGTGCAAGAAAAAACCATGGACTTCCATACTTATTCATCACTGGCCTGAATTCTGCTCATTTTATGTACCTGAGAATTTATGGCTAATATTGGACTCTGGCTGGTGTGCTGTGTGGAGAAAAGGCACCCTATTTTAGGAGATGCTAAATGAAACAGTCTCATTGGTGATAGCTTGCCAGAACTGAAAGGCTTCCCTGATCCCCAGGTTGGCTTCTGAAGCCTCTAGTGCTGCCTGCTCCAGGGATGTGTTTTCTATCTTTCAAAGGACAGCCTGGGTATTATGTCAGTGTTTGTCAGCATATGCTGGCAATAAACTCAGTTACATAAGTTTGGGGTACTGACCCCCTGAGGGCTGCAATTCCACTATGCCCCAAGCATGGGATGTTAGCATTTGACTATCTGCAGAGATGTTTCTCCACAAGGATCTATACACAAAGCTGCTGTATTATGTGAAGAGCGCAGAACAGAAGTGCTCTGCTCTTAGTAACTGCAGTATGTGACAATTTCTGCTCCAACCATTTGTCCTCTATCTCATGCTGTTAAATTCACAAAACTATCCTGAAAAAAAAAATAAGAGAATGCTGCAGCTACTTGTGAATGCACTTCCCCCCCCCCTAGATATGCAGGATAGCACAGTCCAAGCTTAAGTTCTGTCCTTGGGACATTTCTTCAAATCTCAATTGCTTATGCACTGACTGCGATTCACAGCAACCTGCAGCCCAGTTCTTCTCCCTGTCCTTGCTTCACACGCTTGTGTTGGGGAGGTCTGAGGTGGTTTTAAATCAGAGCACAAGCAGCAAGAAACTGCTTTTTCTGTTGTGTTTTGGCATCTGGCAAGTGTGAGTTCCGGTATGCTGTGGACAGCCTTGGCTATGACAACAGAGTTCAGGAGAACTCCAGGGACCCTTGCAATCACTTCTCTGTGTTGACCTTTATGAACAAGCAGGTTGTGCCTGACAATTACATTAACAAAGCATTTAATCTTTAAGGGGTTTGTATTCCAGGTTAGTTTTAGGTAATCCTTACTACCTACTTAAAATTTCTTCTGTGTTATTAAGTATTACTGTTTAATTGCTTAATATGTGAATTAGTCAATAAAACCATTTACTGCATCACAACAGCCAGAGGCCAGCATAACATGGCTCACCACCTGGCCAAAGCCTTCAGACAGCCTGGACCCTGGGACAAATTTCACTGAGAAAAGAAGCACTTGGCTGAAATGCCAGCATTATCCTTCAGTCTTTCTGTGAATACCACAGCATTTGTAACTGGCAGCTGAGTGACCATGGGGTAGCTGAGAAGGGATATCACTTTTAGCATGTGAGGTGTTCATGCTCTCTAAACATTGTACTGTTGAACTCCTCGGGTATAGCAACGAAGTGCAGACATATTGAACCTATTAGCTATGTGCAAATGGTTTGAACAGAAAATAGCCCACTTCAGTATTATTTTTAAAGAAAAATGAAGTAATGTAATGCAATTATAAGAGCCTGAAATATCACTGATTTATTGAGGGACACCATATTTGGCTTCAGTGACACAGCTGAAAAAACCTTGGAAGAGAGAAACACAACAGGGACACTTCTGGTTTGAAAAATCACCTAATGTGAACTGCAGGTTTTGGAAATACTGGCACAACTTCTGTTTTATTCAAACATATTTGACATAGTTAATTATCTATAGGCAGAATCTGGTCTTCTTATTTTTTTCAGCCTAGGGCACAGTTCTCAATTATGCTGCTGGAAGTGGGGTTAAAGTGAGAATTCTCATGTTTATCTAAAGATTAAATTGGCCCAGATGGAAAGAGCTGAAGAGAGTTGGTTTGTTCTTCATCTTTTGTTCTCTTGAGCACTCTGGATTCTAACTGGAAAAGAAATGGAAAAGGTGTAATGCAACCTGAAAGAAAAGCTGCTCCTGTGACACCTCTCACCACAGAGGTTTAGACCATGTTTCTGGATTACTTATGCAAACTCAAACTATATTTGTGCAGCGTACTCTTCCACAGAATTTTGAAGTCACTGAGAAATCATTACAATGAACTAGATGGTCCTTGGGCTTATTAGCAACCTTCTGTTGCTACTAATTCCTCCTATGTTAAACTCATGCCTTTCAATTAAAATTTGTATAGACATAAAAGTTGCTGCTAAAAGTTGAGTTTTTCATTTTTCTTCTAGGCGTTTTTGATATGACTAAAATCTTCATAACCAAAGAAGAGTTGGCATTTTCATTTCTTTTCCTCTGAAGCCCAAGGGTTAAGGCAGCAAGTTGTACTGTGAAGGTCTGGGTTAAGGACCTTTTTGTCACTGGTTGAGAGTGAGAATTTGAAGGACTCTGCTGTACCGTGATGATAAGGCTGGAAAATGATATACTCTTGTTGGTCAGTATTTTAACGGTAATTTTAAAGTCCTCATAGAATGCTCTGTGACACAGTGTTTAGGGTGGTCTGTGGAGGATTGTGGGCTTAGGCGTGAGGAACAGAATTTAGATATTTTGTTTCTTTGGAGAGTATTCCAATTAAGGAAAAATAGGTATATATCCTCACCCCATCTGTTCACTTTTTTTTCCTCAGATAAAACCTTTAAACAAGTCACCTAAAAAGCTTAAATCACGTTTTTTCTTTTTGCTTACAAATCAGAAAATACATTGAATGTTTGAGATTTGTATTTTTATTCTAATTTAAATTTCTGCTCTGGGCAAACGTAATTGTGGGAAGACTAAAGGAAGGAGTTTGTGAGTTGATCTTGTGTAAATCCTGAGAGTTCCCTATGCAGCCTGATGTCAGATAGATGATCAAGACAGTCATAAAGATTTTTAATATGTCTGCAGTGCAATTAGAGAGACAAGCAGGTTTTCTGGGTACTTTATGAAATGTCTGCTGTGAACTGAAATCTGTGCCACCACTAGTCTATCCTGCCTATGGCAACTGATCCAGAAATCACCCTGTCTGCTATGACAGAGCCACGCCTTCCTAGGCTGAAAAGCAGCAGTTAATTGCCAGATTTTTAAAGTCTTTCATAGATATCTTTCAAGCCTACTACTTACTTCCTTCTTAAGGAGCCTTGTGTTGATTAAATACATCTGTAAAATTATCTAGTTGGATCATCCCTCTTACTTTCTATCCTTCCAAGTCAGCTAAGACAGTGTGGTAAAGGCTCAGGTTCTCTGGGCTCTTTCTGTATTCAGTGGAGAATGATAATCTCAAGAGCCCTTCTATCGGGGGTATTAGTGTGCCTTCTGGCCCAGACGCCCCCCGTTTCTTGTCTGAACTAAGTAGGGTGACCCTAAGGCTCTTTGTTTTACTGTAAATAACACAGAACTGATGCACAATCTCTCATTAAAATGAGTTTAGATGCTTCTCACATTTAAAAAGTCCAGTGCCAACAACTACAACCTGCCCTCCAGTTGAAGGGTGTAAGTGGGGCAGAATGTGGAGACAGTGGGTTTTAAAATATTGTCAGACCTCTTCTGGAAAAAATCTGCAGCTGCCTGTAGAACCTGTAGTCTCCTTTCATTCTGCCCACTAATTATTTTTCTTCTCTCTAGCCACCTATTTCTCTTTTTGTCACTTCTTAAAAATTTTTTTAAAAAATCTAAGTAGCCCCATTTTTCAAGTGATAAAATCTGTGAGCAGAATTTCTTTGCTGCATTGTTCCCTTCCTAATGGCTGTTTTTCCACAACACCATACCCTATGACTTGGGAAAGGTAGAAGAAAAGGGAAAAAGAAAACATGTGTGCAGAGGATATACCCAGAAATCAGAACCATGCCATGTAAAATTGTTACAGCTGTTTCTGTTTTTATTGACTGTTTCTTTTGGATCCATTTCTCTGACAACTGCTGCTCATGTGAGCAGGAAGGCATGCAGCATGACATTGCTGTGGACTGCAGGGTCCTAGGGCCAGGAGTAGGTGGAGACGGGAGGGAAAGGAAGAGGGTGTGGTGGTGAGGACATTTATGTGGGACACATCAAAGCACATCCTTGTAATGTGTTACAGTAACCCAGGAAATTCAGTGCAGATGCACTGAATAACCTCATGGCAATCTGGGGTTTGCAATAGCGTTACAGCAGCAGCAGCTGTCACGGTACTTGATTTTTCAAATTTCAGTGAGCCACTTCTCCCCCTGCTTCCTCGTACAAATCCAGTCTCTTCATTTGGGTTTCCTCCTCTGAGCAGCCTCACTACACAGTGTGTCATGCAAACTAAAGTTAAGTGTGCTACAAATGAGTTATGCTGAGCCTCTTATAGCTGGGAAGGAGCAAAGAGTGATTGCTATAGCCTTTCTTGATTTGCTTGGATATGACATTAAAGGGGCTGTTCAAACATGGAAATGGTGAATTAGGTGATTCTATACATGGAGGGAAATAGCAAGAGAGAGATTTCTCCATGTGAGTAGATATTAATCTTTTTTATGGACAATATGAAGTATCTGCCTGCTTTGATAGAATCACTGGATGGAAGCTGAAAGATAGGAAATGCAATTTCAGATGCTCAACTCAGTTCATTAACCAAAGAGGGAAAAAATCTAGAAAGAACTCTGAAAAGTGCAGCTGCCTTTTTTTTTTTTCTTTTTTTTTTCTTTTTTTTTTCCTTTTTTTCCCCCCTGCTTTTTCTTTATCCTTCAGAATATCTCTGTTATGATCAGGCTCCTTTAGTAAATGGTCAGTTTGAAAGACGTAGATCTTGATATCTTTTTGTTCCACGCGCAAAATGCACGTACATCCATTATGTTCATATAAATGGTTTGGAATGTACATAGAATCTTAATATATCTTATGCAGCAATTATGATGCTGTATCTCATGGATGCATGTGTCAGTGACTTGGGTCAACTATAAGGCTGCCTTTAAAAATGAAACAAAACAACAATGTTAAGCTTTTACTTTACTAACCGATGTAAAAACCTGAAACAGCAAATGAAGAGAAAATTATAAATGGCATCTTGTGATGTACATTAATTTGAGATGAAAATAAAAAAGTAGTATTATAAATAAATGCCTTTTATTTTATTAAGCATTAGTTTTTGCTCAGCAATTTGTACTGAAACTCCTTCTCCCATCTGTCCTTGGTTTTCATCCATATGTGGAGCCTCGGTGTGTCCCTGATATTTGTCAATTTGTCAAAGCTTTGGCACAAGGTGTAGGGAAGTAGACCAAAAATTAGAATCCTCAATCAGAACACACTGAAACCATGTGGATCGGATTCAACTCCCAGAATCAGTCATACCTCTTCAGCTTTGGTTAGAAATTAAGCTCAGAACTGAAGGGCAGCTCCAAGGGCAGCTGAAGGGCAGTAGCTCCAAGGATCACTGAAGCTTTATCTAAAATGAGGACCAGAACCATAGGCCTGTTTTGAAAGAAGTCATATTTGATACAAATGTAAAGAGTTGACAAAAGCCACCGCTAACAAAAGCAGCACCTAAATACAAAAATCTGTTCATACACTGTGACAAAACCAGTTCAGAGTGGTACAAAAATTTATGGTTTTCATATGCAGATCATACCAATTTTGCTTTAAATAGGCACTGATTTTGGAAAAGGGATGTATGTGTATAATGCTAGTTTTTCCTCAAATACATTTGTTTGTGTGTACAAATTAGGTTTATGCCTAGCAAAATACCCCATAATATGCAGCTATATACTTTTACCTGTGTCTGTTTACCTCTGTTTTTTCCCTGTGACTTTTATGTGTAGAGGGTTTGTTACTAATGAGTCACTCTGAAAAACTGGTGCTTTACGAGCAAGACAGTTGCAAAGTGAGATGCCTGTGAATCCCTGTACTCAATGTAAATGCCCAGAGCAAACCACCAAGACAACACATGCATTCTTTTAAAAACTGAGAGCAGAACTAAGCTGTAAAAGCAACTGGTGACGCATCTTTTGTGACTATGCATTTCCAGGCCATTGCCTTATTTGTTGAATGTTCTTCATACAGTTCATGATTGAAAAAAGTAGGTGGAGCATAATAGGAAAAAATATTTTTAAAATTAGATTTCTAGCAATTCTTGGCTATGGATGATTCAGAAATACTAGTATGATAGGGATTTTATTGGAATTTTGGGATGTTGGTTTTAGGTTACAGAGAAATGTTTGAACAAACAAATGAAAAGTTTGAATAAACAAAACAAATCCCCACCAGACATGAAATAACTGCATCTTCTGAAGTTATTCTTGACAAAAATCTGCTTGACAGTCATTGAGGTAACTTTCAAGTTACCTTTATATAAACTGAATTTGGTTGTTCATTCCTAGCAATAAGTGCCTGCAGCTCTGGAGATCCTCACAACGATAAGATAAAAATATTGGAACTTGAGGATAAAAAATATAAATGAGTATATATGAGAATCTGCTGTCTTTCCTTCATTCTCTCACGGACTGGTTGGGACAGAATGTTTTCCCATACACTCTGCAAATCCAAAGCCCACTGGCGCTGGCTTGCAAGAACTTACACTGTTTTCTGTTGATTGGCAAAAATCTGTCTCCAAATTCTCTTCTTGTCCAGTTTGTGAATAAGACTAATGTCCAAAAGTGATAAAAAGACCCTTAAAAGATGTTGTTTTGGCTTTTGCTGAAAAAATAATTTCAAATAAGAAAAGCTTTCAATTGCTCAGTGATGCTGGGGCTCTCCTGCTTGCTTTTTTTTCATTCCGACTTTTTATTTCTCCCCACCCAGAATATATCAGGAAAATAATTTCTGCTGTGCTTACAAGCTCTGGAATTTTAATAATTCAGATGAAGATTCTTCTTTTCTGACTGATTTTTCAGTATTTCCTCTCAGATTGTTATGACTTAGCTTATGGTCTTCAGAATACTGGTATTTCCTTGCCTGCTGTTTTTTTCCTAAGTTCCTTATGTTTCTAACTTGCAGTGAGTTACATACAACCCCTGCCTACCCTTGGCTGAGTCCAGTTCCTAGGCTTGGAATGTTCCTATTTGGCTCTTTGCTGCTGTTGAGTGTGTGACAATTCTATACAATTGATGTGACTTAAAAAACTAACTAAACCAACCTTGTGTTCAATAAATTAGGAAAGGCTATCACAAAGTGAGTGAGCATCTCAGACAGTCTCATGTTAATAGAAATTAAATTCTCATGCCCAAATATCTCGGAGAATCTGAGGTCTAATGCTTAGCTTGCACCCTTTGGTTATTCTCTTCTCAAATCCTTTGTTGCAGGTCAATAAAAGACTTTCTGAGAAAGAGAAAAATCTTACCTTTGCTGCTTTCTGGGTCAGATGTCATTTAAAGGGAACTAAGGCAGCTTAATGGGTACATAACAACAGGCATTGTGGGCAGGGAACAATGACAGGAGCCTGGTAAGATTCTACTAGTGTTTGCAGGAAGAGCCAAGTGGAAGATGTCAAATAAGCATTTTATGTTTGACCTGGAAAACACCGATGCAGGATTTTTGAGAGATTAAAGCCAGTCTCTGTACTGACTTTCACCGAAATTATGTGGATCCCAGCTAGTGAAAGGAGTTGGCAATTCCTGTCACAGAGGCGGAAAATCAGGGACCAGTGGGGGCAGGGACTGACTCTGCATGTGGCAGGCTGGTTTCTTTGATCAGCCAAGCTGGTGTCTCTGGTACACAAACTTCATAACCGTATCTATTTGATGATTTCTTTGTTAAATCAAAACAAAGGACTGACTATGGGGCAAAATATTTCTCGGTGCCTAATGGTTAAACGCTCCTGATTTGCCATGACACACGGATGCCTACATTCAAATGTTGCTGTTTGTTCAAAGTCCGTTCCCAACTGTACTTTCTTTTCCATGGGCAACGAGGAAAACTGGAGAGAAATCCACAAATTGTCATATATTTTCACAGACTCTGGAAGCTGTTACATTCTTGCTGCTTTTTTTTCCCCCCACAGGAATTGTCTGTCTCTGATATAAAGTCAGAAAGTCTGTATTTTGGGATTTTCTCAACAGCAACTCTAGGTACCTCCTGGTTCATGAGCTCTGCAAAGTCACTGCAATTGTCACAAGACTGTACAAGGCTAACAATAAACCCGACCTTCAGCAGATTTGTGCTTTATTTTCTTAAATCTTCATTGCCAAGAAAATTGCCTAAGCTACTCTTGGGTGAAAATTTCAAACAGAATATGTTAGATCTGGTTACATCTCTGTGTCAGAAAAATAAAAGAAAAAAGATCAGTTTGTCTGGGTTTTTATTTTATGGTTCAAACAACATAGCTAATATGCCTGTGGATTAGTGTTGTGGGCTAAACCTTTAAAAGTTGGCTTCAGATTAGCTGAGGAATAAATATGATTGTTTTGATGGAAAAAACACTTTGATCAAGATGGAGGATCAGTGCACAGAAGGTATAAACCACAAAGAGAAGCAGAGAGAATTATGACTGATGCTATTCAATCAATAAATCTCATATTTGGGATGAAGTAAGTCAAGCAGAGTTAGAAATATTAAGGTAAGGGTGTAATTTAATTAGAATAGCATACTTGCATTCTAGAATGGAAGGAGCTCAGTTTTCCTTCAAGGTCTCATAAACTTGTGATTCTACCCTTTAGTGGTTTGTTTATTTATTTTTCACCCCCTTCCAAGTGCTACTCTCCTTTTGAACAGTCACAGCTTTTACTGCTGCCTTTTATAGTGTGTTCCACAAGTTAACCCTTTCAAAACACATGTTTTTTTCAGTCAGCCTCAGGCTACAACAAAATCTCAAAACTACAGTAGAATTATTTGAATCAGAAAGGCTTAAAACCTCTCTAACAAGTTAGGTAAAAGAGGCCTGACATTTCATTTATTAAAATAAGGAATGGAGAATGGTAATAATGATTTATGTCCTTTTTTTTTTCTTCCTCCAGTTTGTTAATATAAATCAAGTTCTAGAATTGAATTAATTTCTGGCACTCCTCACACTCATGTATTCAACAGTATCACAGCCAGACAATGACAGGAGGATAAAATAATCCAGATGCCTTCAGTTCATGAAAAAAAGAGTGAATGTTCTCTTTTACATTTGCAACTGTGTGTGAATAAGATCCATTTTCTCTAAAAATAATGTCTGGAAGTTTTTAGTTAAGGCTGGTTTTAAAATCTGAAGGTAATGAGATGAGTCTTGACAATACCTGTAAGGATGCCTGTAAGTGGCTAGTAATTAACATAATTTCTTGTTGGTATGCATTTTTTGTGTAATTTTCAGGTGTGAAGACCGTTAAAGAAACAAGTGACATAAAAATCAGCATTTTTTGTCACTTCAAATCAATACACATACACTTTTCCAAACTTCTGGATAATAAAAATTATTTCCCAGTGTTTATTGGTGCATCAGTTGTAGTATGCGATTTATATGGGCCAGGTAATTTCTTTCTTCTAGTGTTCCTCTTTAACATTAGTGTACAAGAGGAGAAAAATGAGAGTGGAGCTGAGTTGAAACTTTGTTCTTTCCACTTTAAGATGATTTAGCTTGGTTTTGATTGTTGGGTTTTCTTTTTCTTTCTTGTTTGGAGGTCTCAGAACAAGTGTTTGGTCTTTGCTGGCTGCCTCCAGAGAGTGAAGGTGCTCGACGGCCCTCTCTGATCTTGCTGTGGCCCCTGTGCAGGGGGATGTTAAGGAATGCATTGCAGAGGTGCCTCCTTTGGCTGCACAGGGTAAGGTCATTTCTTGAATACGTGCTGGGCCTGGGACTGCTTTTGCTGCTGTGTTCCCTTGTGCTGTCAGAAGCCTTCTTAGCCCAGACCTTCTACTGATGGCTTCCTCATAGTGAGGTGATTATGAACTCTGCTCTGCTACAGGTGAAAAGCCATTCTATGAATCTGCCTTATTTCGCATGTGAGCAACGTGTTAACTTGAGTATTTTGACTTATTGAACATCTATGACACAGCATACCAATGGGCCAATATCAAACTTTGCTCTACATTGTTGTTCCTAGTACACAGAACCCTTTCCATGACACTCCTGGATCAGCAGCTGTTTATCAGCCTGTCTGTGCTGGAAGGACTAGTGGGTTTTGCTGATTTATTACAGCTGTCTGAAGCAGATCTCAATAGCACTTTTTCTGTGTTTGTGTGCACATGTAAGAGAAGTGGGCAGAGAAGGGAGAGGTGACTATAGTCATCTTTTACCCATTTGTGCAGGAATGGGATATTTCCTGACAGCTCCAGTTACCATCTGAATCAAGTTTATTCTTGCTGTTAGACTTTCGATACACTGTTTTATGCAGAAAACACATTGCTCTGCATTTCTAAATCAGGTTGGAGGTGTGATATAAAATTCTCCTGGGGGCATTCTAAGGTAAAAGTGTTTTCTTTTGTTGCAAGACTCACAGCGGAAAAAATGGGCAATCATACCACAGGAATAGCTGTGTTATAGAATTCCTTCATGACATTAGATTCTGCTGAACTCGAAGCCATAACTTATATCACACCTAAAGTCATTAAGTGTAGAGACAAATTGCTTCATAGTGGCAAACCCTTTGTTACTAGATTTTTTGTCTCTCATCTTACTGTTCTCTTTGCCATATGTGGTCTGTGGAATAATATCTAGGACTGCTATTTGAAAATGTTTCAGTTGTCTCGGTTCGAGAAACCTCCACTCTCATCTATTGTAACCAAATTTCTAAAATAAATTATAGCCCTGTGGAGCCACAAGTGGAGAGAACAGCAGGCTTCAGATGACATTTTGATAGTTAAAGGGCCTATTATTGCTCTCGTATTACTTCGGCCACTGATTATTTCTATGTCTTTATTTACAACTATAAAATTTTTAGCTTTTCAAAGGAGAACCTGCCTCAGGTGAAAAAATAACGATTCTTAGTTAAGGCTGGACCCAAAGGGAGTGAGAAATTCTCAGAGGGAACATAACCACATTTTTTGCTGTACTTCAGCGCCCCACAGATCCAGTCTAGCATGCAGACAAATGGAGCTAAATACAGTGCTTAAATGTGCATATTAAACCCTTGCCAGAAGCTACAGTTATTAAATAACACCAGGAGCTCCCCCAGCCTTCTACTGAAACAGTTGGAGCTGACTGCCAGGCTCATGGTTTCTGGGCAGATTATTTCAGTCCTTTGGGAAAAGGAGAGCCACTTTAAGAAGCTAATACCTCTGGGGCAGTGTATTGGAAAGCTTCATTTGATCTTCTGTGACATGTATGACAGTATCTCATTTTCAAGCTGAAAAAGTCCCATCCATGGGTTATGCCACAATCAACATGCATAAATAAGGCTCCAAGTAAGGAAGGGAGAGTGGTGGGATATTGGAATGAGTGGCAAATGTTATCTGAAGCACTTACTTGAATCCCACTATTAAAAACACGCTGACAAAGCTCTCTGGGATAACTGTGGTACATTAGTGGCTTATTTGCTCTTTTTGGCTGAGTGGATGATAATTGTCAGCACGGGAAAGGTGTCAGCAATCACAGTGTTTCAAACCTCTCCGGCCAGACTGGTAAAAGGACAGCTCACTGAAATCACAGTCCTCTCCATCTATCAACCGCGTCTCACAATCCTTCAGTGTGACCGGCACTAATTTTGTTGTGCCCTTGTATGGAAAATAAACTGTCACTGCCAAGGGCCCCTGAAAAAGCTGCTGTATAATCCCAGTGATAGAGAAAAAGAAAGGATGGAAATGTAGAAAGAAGCTTCTTCCACAGTCCACATCAGCCGTTAGGAGTTTTTGTTAACAATTGCTGCAGATCTCCAGGTGCTAGAGCTATGCTGGAGAATGGCTGCTGCACAATAGGTTAGGCAAATTGAGATACGGAGCCAGACTGGGGCAATGTCTTGCTAATCCTTGACTGCCTTGGACATCTGGTCCTTCTGGAGAAGGATATTACTACACGTGTTTTTTATCAGTGAGACAGAATTGCTGGACTATACTGTTGATTCCAATTACAACACTGTGTTTGAAAAAGCATTTAAAAACAGCACCTACTTCTCCTTGTTCCTTCAGCTCTCTAAATCTTTCTGATACTGTTGGCTCTGAAATACGTTGAATGGGACAATAAGAAATAGCATTTCAAAATGCTTCATTATGCAAGGTTTTCTGTGTTGGCTTTCTTTTTTTTTTTCCCTACTGTAACTAACTGAGCAGTGATTCTGTTTTCTTGGCAGTACAGCAGCTGATTCAAACTGAAATGAGAAAATTGGGATCGCTAGGGCAAAAGTCAACAGGCATCTGCAATCCATGATGAAGATTTCTTATCAGTAATGAGGACTAGATATTCCTGGCCTATTCTTCACTGGAACAAATACACTTCCAAGATGGACATTGCTTCTAAGGGCTGGTGTTCTTTCCTAATCCTTAATCCACAGAAAAGTTCCTGTTTTTAGGCAGGAAAGCCTTTTCCACACTGCTTTCCTGCCTTTCCTTGAGCAGTATAGAAGATAATTTCTGTATTTAAAGACTGGAAATTGTGGGATATTTGCCAGCTCTGTTATGACCTCTCGGACTTCAGGAAAACCATTTTTCCTCAGTTATTCCTTTGTGAAGTAGATGCAATGGTACATCTGCTTTCCATGTTCCTTGGGAGACTTGACTGATGATTATAATGAGCTTTCTCAACTAAAATGCAAGGAAGAACAGAGTTTATTACAGTGATACCAGTTCAGGGGTCAGTGTAACCTATTCTTCTTCCAGGGTGAAGAAAAAATATACTGCTATAACTTAGCCCTTCTCTGAGCAGTATGATCACTGTGTGCTGATTTAAAATGTGCAGGCCTATCTTCATTGGAAAGGAGGAGAAATTTCAGCTATTCTTGAGAAAAACCTCTCTGTAGAATGGATTTTAGAAAGTACTGAACATCACTGGCTTTGTTTCTCACTGGGAAGTAGAGGGTTGACAGAGCTACTGATAAGAAGTGGCAAAGCTCCACCACAGTCAAAGTTGCGAGGGAAAATTTGGTGTAACTTGGTCCAAAGCTCTCAAGGGTTATACTGTCAGAATCAAACCAGGAACAGAGAGCAGGAAAAATATATGCAAAAAATTATTAAAAGACCTCCAGAAAGAGATATGTCTTTATTGGATAATACTATTACACTTACATTGCTGACATATTAACAAATCAATGAAAGGAACATTAAATATTTTTTAAAATGAATAATGTACTAACATATCATGTAGCTTTAAAGTGTACTGACCTGGATATATCAAGCCTAAGCAATCATTTCTTGGCTCTTGTGAGATCATTGCTTGACTCTGAAATTAGAATAATTTCATGAGTGTGTGGAAACAAGAATGAGGTCACCTCCATCTTAATTAGAAAAGGATAGATCAAACATCCCAGGCATACTTTCTTGTTTGCTGTTGACTCACTTAGATTGGTATGATATAGTCCTGGGGGCAGTATTTTATGATAGCCTATTTTGCTGCCACATGTATTATACTTTTTCGCCTTTCTTTCTGAAAATAATATAGGGTTAATCATGCTTACAAAACTGTTAAATTCATTCTGTTTCTATCTGAGAAAATGGAATGAGGTGAGCAAACCATTCTGATAAATAACATTTAATGCAGGCTTTATAAAAGCCAGAGGTCTCAATAAAATTTTAAATCCTTTTAGTCAGCTATTCTTCTAATTACTTTTTATTTCTCCTTTGCTGGAAGAGCTTTCAGGCTGTGTACAATGAACATGCGGGTCTTTATTTCACATTAATGTGTTCAATAAAATAAAATTATACAGTTGAGTAATATGGATCACAAACTAATTTATATAAACATTGATTGTTTCAGAGCACTGGGAAACTTCTTTGTCTTGGTCTGTATGACTCAGTATGACTTGGTCGGTATGATTTCAGTAGATGTGAAATATACTCGGTTGTTATGGCCAGGTTTTTAATTTTAAAAAACATTGATATGGGAGACGTTGATCGACAATTTGTTCTGCTGTGTTCCACCCTCCTGGAGTAATGAAATAATTGCCTCAAATGAGATACATAACTGCTATCTTTCCTGTTTTTTTTACCAAGTTCCTTAGTCAGTACTCTGAAATCCAGTGATGATCCCTCAGTGACAACAGTACTGTATGAGGAATTTTTTGAGATAAAAATATATATAAAAGTACTCTTAAATTCACAAAAAAAAAAAAGGTATAATTTATATTAAATACAAAGCTGAATCTTTGCACTTTGATGCCTGCAATGAACCTATAAGACATGCTGAACTTTCATGTCTCTATATCACCCTAAAATATAAATAAAGTGAGGCCAAAAGTTATGATTATAATTTTGACATTCGTGTATTGATGTCAACGTGGCCAAGGCTTCTTGACAATTACTTATCAGCGGAATCTAAGTTGTGCTTAGATTGGCAGTTGGGTCATTTGTCTTCAAAGGTATGCACACATCCAGTATTTCATCTTTATTTAAAGACAGTAATTAGAAACCTTAATCCTAGGCCTCAAAACATGGAAGTCAATCAGAATGTTGAAGCTCCTGAAATTCCAAGTAGAGTGTGTTATTTTAACAAGAGGCCAATATTCAAATTTAGCAGTCTTAGCAGAGCTATGATGAGAGCAAAACAACTGTTTGGGCTCAAAATACTAGATAGGCTCATGCCCTTAATAGCAATGTGGTCATTGTCTCTGCTAAGCTAGAGACCAGCTAAACATTCAGTTAAAAACTTTTCCTGCTGCAGGGAAAATACACAGCATGATAGGCAGGATCCTTATCATCCACAAGCAGCAATGCTTCCAGGTGAAATGCTGAGAGAGGAAACCTTTCAAGTGCTAGGGTAAGCTTTTCTCGAGTTCTCACCAGGCTGGGTATCTGCACTTTGCAGCTGGAAACACAGAAAGCAGAGAAAGGAGGCAGGAACTAAATGCTGCAAATGGCTACAGATGGGATAGCAGAGAGATGAGAGAGAAAAAAATCTAAACCCTGTCTGTAGAAGTGTGGATTTTTGCTTTGGGTCTGTCACTAATTAATTCCTTATGTGTTATATAGAAATTGACCAGGAGGAAGACACCTGTAAAAAACAAGGTAGCAGTTTTGCAGGTTTTTTAAGGTTTTTTTGGTGCGTTTCTTTGTTTTTTGTTATGTTGTTGTTGTTTTGTATTGTTTTGGAGACGGACTGTTGCCTTGAATGTGGGTGGACAGATCTTTTATGATAAGGAGATTCATTTTGTGTTTCTCTCATTTAAATGGCATAAAATGGCAAAAGTCATAGGCTATAAGTATGATGAAAGAATGGAAGCTTTTATATATCTTTCTGGGAGCATAAATTGCCCTAAAATGGAGTTCAATATTTGATTCAGACAGGCAGTCACTTAAAATAGTAAACTGGATTGCAGCAATGTGGTTAACAATCTTAAAGGCTGGAGGGATGTGTTTGGGGAAGTGTTGAAACGTAAATCAGGCAGAGAGTGATTTTGAGGAAAAAGAGATCTGGACTGAGCAAATCTAAACTTGCACAGACCTGTCAAAAATGTGTCTTATTGTCCAATGCATTATCCTCCTATGATTAATGTGAATTGGAAATACATTATCGTGTGTGATATGTATGCATGCTGCAAATCCATTAAGAACAAGCCTTATATGATTTATTTGTATTAATGTCATATTAAATGCTAAAAATTCAGTTGATGTTAAAGCAAAGGTGCAATCCAATAAAAACAAGGACAATTTGAGTTGAGACAGCTTTATATTAATTTTACTCACTCCCAGGGTATTAACAAATGTAGCACCTACACTGTGAACAACCCTACACATAGTAGTAGGCTGTTCTTCAACTGTGCACCCAAACCAGATAGGAACATTTCAGTATGGCAAAGTTCTCAGAGAATTTAGCTTTCTGCAAATTCACAACCAGAAATTAAATCATATTTCCCCCATCTTTTTTTTTTTGTTTGTTTGTTTGATCAGGTGTTTTTGCAGACCACCACACCAATTTGAAGCACTGGATTTTTAAAGTTGTCTTGAAACCCTTCTAAAATGTATCTTAATGACTGAGCATGTAAAACCACTTGTCTATGCAACATGCACTGCATTCCCGAGGGATCAAGCCTACACTTTCATACTTTCATACTGAGCCTTCTTTTTAGATAACCAGCAAAACAAGGCAAAAAAAAAGGCTGATCTGAAAACCTTGTGCAAATATTAATGAATTTGTTCTCACAAATCCCCTGAGAAGTACTACTGTCATTTCAGGCATTGTATTAAATACATATATGGGCCACACTGTATTTTTAAATCTCCTTTTTTGTGGGATATGACAAAATCTGTGAAGGGACTACTTTTTATGTAATGATCTTTACCCATTTCAAAGTCACTTTTTTGTTCCCGTTACAGAGGAAAATGACCTTTTTTTGCTGAGAATTGTGGAAAAAGAATCAAAAGTGCTGAAGGACTGTATGAAAGTCTCAGCTAAAAGGGAAGCTAGAAAAGCAGGATCTTAAATCAGTTGATAGCTCCACAAAGCTGTAATACAACAAAGTAAAAAGGTTTGTGTTTAAGCCAAAACATAAAATCATTACTAAGCACTTTTGCTAAGCAGTTTAATTTACGGGGGAGCGTAACTTTACAAAGCCATAGTCTGTAACACTCAAAATATGACAGCAGTTTTAGAATGAACAAAAGAAATACTAAACCAGTAAATCCCCAGCCCAAAATATTCTGAATCTCACAGCAACATGGCTTTAGTGTGGCACCTCTGTGGTTTACAGTGTATGATTATAATCCTTTGGAATAAATTGGCACTGACTGCTGTAACATCTTAAAGCTATTCAGACAGCACATACAAATTGAGAAGTTAAATCACAGCCTGTGTCCAAGATTTCATCAAATACATATATATATATATATATTTAAGTGGGGTATCTCCTTGGAGATAGGTAATTCAATTGAGAAAAAGTTCTTTTAGGACAAGATTTAGGGGCACGCTGAAAAGATTGAAGCTTTTCTTTGGTGTTAATTCTAATTATCTACGGAATCTCTCTGTGTCATCTCAGTCTTCATAAACACCTTTAAAGCAGATCTGAATATCTTTTTTCTCAAGTGGGTTAGAAGTAGGAGTTCCTCACTGAAGCTTTATGGACAGGAGCGGAGCCTAAACAAAAATAATAGCCCATGAGGTGTATTAGAGAGAAATGCAGGTGCATAGAAGTAGGGCTGAATGACATTTTATATGCCCTCAGAGGTCTTGTCCTGCCTCTGTCTGCCTTGTTGTGAGGGTTGGCGAGGACTAAGAAATTATTGTAGTTTAATGAAAGCAAAGAAAAAAATGAAAGTAAAAAAAAATGAGAAAAACCAAAACAGAAACAAAATAACAACAACAACGAAAAAAACCATGTGAAATAACACACCAAACCAAAATAATCTTGTCCCAAAAGAGAAACAAATAGCTCAGGATAAACTCAGGATGAGTTTACATTAGCTGTAGTCATGACGTAATCCTTCGCAGCGTCCTGAGGCCACTTGAATGCTCCTTGCCCTAAAACTGATGACTAAGGCTTTCAAAATCTCTCCAGCAGTTAACATATTTGTAACTTCAAATTTAGGGAAAGCTTCTGCTGTCCATCTTTGTAGAGAAGCAATCAGGCATTTGCCACTTCTAACAGAAGGCTCTTTACCTACTGCCTCTGAGGAATAACCAAGGCCTTTGGTTACTGAACGCCACCTGCCCCTGGTGTGCAAGACAATGACATGTGTGTGGCAGCTCAACCGCTGTGCCTTCTACACAGGATCGGGTCCTCATTGCTTTTAAGTGCTGGAAAATTCCTGAGTAGCTGTTTCTGCCAGGCAGACTTGCCACTACTCTAGCGCAAAAAAGGCTTGTCCTGGATGTAATTAACTGACTGTTATGGCCTCAGACAGAAGGGAACTCCTTCCCTTATTATAAACACGGCGAAAACAACTCCTTTGCAGCAGAGAGAATGCAAAACAGAGTCATGCGCTGCCAAACCACCACTGCTGTAAAGTCCAGATTGTTGCATAAATGGCAGTAAATCCTGGGCTGCTCCAACTGTCTTTGAGGCTATGCTAGTTCAGGATCTAGCCACAGACAATCCTTCCCTTTCCCACCCCTTTGGTCACTGAGCTGAGCCAGGCTGAGGATTGCTCTCTCTTCATTTGGGCACTTATGCAGTTGAAATTGATGTTTGCTTGGAAATAACAAGCAGATTTTAACTTGAATAGGCTGCTTAAAATACAGAAATCTTTCTGTATGCAGGAAAGCCACTGGGAAATGGGGTCTGGTTTTTGCTTTGGAAAGGAACAAGTGGGCTGCCCTGCTCCGATCACATCTCTTAAACAGAAAGTGTGGGAGTGTGCTCCTACTCCTCTCTTTTCCTCTCCTTTTTTTTTTTTTGTTTCTCCCTCTCCCTCTTCCTCTTTTTTGTTGGAATTTTTATTTATTTTTTATTATTGTATTCTATTTCTGACAAGGTGTTAACTGATCTGATTCACCCACCCTGCTGGACTCTGCTTCAGGTCACATGTGGGCCACAGGATTTTTGGGAGCACTTCTCATACAATTGGGGGCGTTCCAAAATCATCCTGTGCCAAGTGGAAAATGAAGATGTCATCAGTCCAGGGTCAGCTCAGTATAAGGGCAGAGGAGCTCCTTCCTCTTGTTCTATTTCTTTTTAGTCTGTGGTCCATTTTTATTGCTGAAGAAAGATTGCAAGGGCAGTGAAACCCTCATGCAGCACCTCTTGGCTCTGGATCTCAAATCTATAAAGGAAACTGCTTATACCTATGTGTATGGCTTGAATTTATTCCTTCAAGGAAAGACAGTTATTAGCTTCTTGGTGGTGATTTCACCTACACAAATTCTCTGGTGGTCACAGACCTTTCATAGCAAAATTTCAGTGATATAAGCATCCAGCTGATGTGGGAGTGTATTGGGAGATCCAACCTCTAACTAAAGAGCTGTTCAAGGCTGCTTTGGTCTTACTCGCTTGTATTTTACTCAAACACCATACTGGTCTACCATGACTGTAGTCACTAGTCAGACATCAATTGTGTTGTCTTTATCTCCTAATTAGTAGTCCAGCTGTGCAAATAATTAACTTTATTTTTATTTTCTTTTTTTTTTTTTTTT